>ML663565.1:10466692-11046912 GCA_007570785.1 Antilocapra americana
GTTTGAGTAGGATAGGTGTTAGCTCTTCTCTAAATTTTTGGTAGAATTCAGCTGTGAAGCCATCTGGTCGTGGGCTTTTGTTTGTTGGAAGCTTTCTGATCAAAGAGGACACAAATAGATGGAGAAATATACCGTGTTCATGGATTGGAAGAATCAAGATACTGAAAATGAGTATACTACCCAGAGCAATCTATAGATTCAATGCAATTCCTATCAAGCTACCAGAGGTCTTTTTCAGAGAATTAGAACAAATAATTTCACAATTTGTATGGAAATACAAAAAACCTCGAATAGCCAAAGCAATCTTGAGAAAGAAGAATGGAACTGGAGGAATCAACCTACCTGACTTTAAGCTATACTACAAAGCCACAGTCATCAAGACAGTATGGTACTGGCACAAAGACAGAAATATAGATCAATGGAACAAAAAAGAAAGCCCAGAGATAAATTCACGCATCTATGGACACCTTATCTTTGACAAAGGAGGCAAGAATATAGAATAGAGAAAAGACAATCTCTTTAACAAGTGGTGCTGGGAAAACTGGACAGCCACTTGTAAAAGAATGAAACTAGAACACTTTCTAACACCATTCACAAAAATAAACTCAAAATGGATCAAAGATCTAATCATAAGACCAGAAACTATAAAACTCCTAGAGGAAAACATAGGCAAAACACTCTCTGACATAAACCAAAGCAGGATCCTCTATGACCCACCTCCCAGAATATTGGAAATAAAAGCACAAATAAACAAATGGGACCTAATTAAAATTAAAAGCTTCTGCACAACAAAGGAAACTATAGGCAAGGTGAAAAGGCAGCCTTCAGAATGGGAGAAAATAATACCAAATGGAGCAACGGGCAGACAATTAATCTCAAAAATATACAAGCAACTCCTGCAGCTCAATTCCAGAAAAATAAATGACCCAATCAAAAAGTGGGCCAAAGAACTAAACAGACATTTCTCCAAAGAAGACATACAAATGGTTAAGAAATACATGAAAAGATGCTCAACATCACTCATTATCAGAGAAATGCAAATCAAAACCACAATGAGGTACCATTTCATACCAGTCAGAATGGCTGCCATCCAAAAGTCTACAAGCAATAAATGCTGGAGAGGATGTGGAGAAAAGGGAACCCTCTTACACTGTTGGTGGGAATGCAAACTAGTACAGCCACTATGGAGAATAGTGTGGAGATTCCTTAAAAAACTGAAAATAGAACTGCCATATGACCCAGCAATCCCACTGCTGGGCATACACACCGAGGAAACCAGAACTGAAAGAGACACGTGAACCCCAATGTTCATCGCCGCATTATTTACAATAGCCAGGACATGGAAGCAACCTAGATGCCCATCAACTGACGAATGGATAAGAAAGCTGTGGTACATATACACAATGGAATATTACTCTGCCATTAAAAAAAAAATTTCATTTGAATCAGTTCTACTCAGGTGGATGGAATTGGAGCCTATTATCCAGAGTGAAGTAAGCCAGAAGGAAAAACAACAATACAATATACTAACGCATATATATGGAATTTAGAAAGATGGTAATGAGAACCCTGCATGCGGGACAGCAAAAGAAACGTAGATGTATAGAACAGTCTCGTGGACTCTGTGGAAGAGGGCAAGGGTGGGATGATATGGGAGAATGGCATTGAAACATGTTAATTATCATATGTGAAATCAATCACCAGCCCAGGTTTGAGGCTTGGGGCTGGTGCACCGGAATGACCCAGAGAGAGGGAATCGGGAGGGAGGAGGGAGGGGGGTTCTGGAAGGGGAACATATGTATACCCACGGCAGATTCATGTCAGTGTATGGCAAAACCAACACAATAAAGTAAAGAAAATTAAAAAAAAAAAAAGAACTAGGACTTTAAAATATTTTTACAAAGTTTTTAGAGGTTACCTAGGCCACTTTTAAGATAGCTAAATATCTTCTACTTCCTTGGAATAAATTCTATAAAGCTGAATTGCAGTGTCAAATACAACATAGTTTTTATAGGTTCATGGTACATGCTGCCAAAGTACCCATCTATTTATATTTTCCCCAATGAATAAGAGCAACTTTGTTCCTCTGACTCTTGTCTGTACTGAGCATAATCATCAAATATGCACACACATGATTTGCCAATTTGAAGGGTGAAAGGAACTTCAGCATTTGTAAACAACAGGATATAAAGTAAATAGTTCCTCCAAACCAAATTCAAATGCAGTAACTATTAGCCACTTGGGGCTTTAATTGTTGATTTTTGACCTACAAAAGATTTTTTGGTTTAGTTTGATTTCTGCTTGCTTTTGCTTTTAAAGACTGTCAAGATCCTTTAGTTTTTTCTTTTACATTTAGTGTCTTGCTTTATAAAGTCCTTTCTCAAAGAGATACAGTCCAGTGGAATGTATAAAGTCCTTCCCAACATCATAGTTATATATTCATCTATATTTTCTGGCTTAATTTTTAAACCTCTTATCCTAATTTAATATCTAAATGTTTTAATTTAAGGATTTCAAAATTGTTAAAAAGTAAATAGTTTAGTGAATTCCCAATACATATTATGCAGCTACAGTTCATCCGCTCATGCCTGATCTTATTTCATCTTTATTCTTGACAACTCCCCCTCCAATTATTTTGAAAGAAATCTCAGACATATCACTTTATGTATTTCTGAAAGATAAGTCTTTATTTAAAAGATTCGTGTATTTAAATACTTAATCCATTTGGAGTTTACTGTTTAATATTTTTCAGAGATTTAATTTTATTTCATTTTTCAAACTTGTTAGTTCTAATACCATTTATTGAATAATTCATCCATATGTCTATTGCTAAGAACTGCTACCATATATTAAATTCTCAGGTATTTGAATCCTTTTGAGACTTTCTGTCCCACTGATCTTTTTCTCCTTTCCTACATCACAGTAGTTAGGTTTTTCCTTGATATGACTTTGTCAGATGAAAGTAGGATTAATTTTTTTTGTCATTAATCTAACATGAGAAAAATGAAAACTAGTGGGAGAAAAAGAATATTTACTTAAATAACCATGTTTATAACAAAAACATTTACTTTCTTTCAGAAATCCTGTAATGTGGAGAGCTGTGATTGGAACTAATAACATAAAAAGGAATGACCCATACAGCAAGAAGATCAAAGTTAATGCAATCATTATCCATCCAGACTTCAACGTGGAATCTTATGATAATGATATTGCACTTTTTCACTTAAAAAAAGCAGTGCGTTATAATAATTATATTCAGCCTATTTGTCTACCTTTTGGTGTTTTCCAAAGACTAAACAAAAACACAACATGTTTTATAAGTGGCTGGGGAAGAACAAAAGAAGACGGTAATTATAATCTGAATTTTGCTGATACAGATTTTCCTGATAATTGGCAGAGAGTGAACTCTTTTATGTATGTCTTTACACCTCTTTATATCATGAGTTTAAACAGTAGGTCTTTATAAACCAGTGAAAAGAAAATGTCTTTGAATTTTCTATGTTTTTTTCTTCCTTGTGGGAGAGACAGTTATCTTCCAAAGCAGAAACAGAGACTTCTTTTGTTATACATGCCTACATACCAAGACACTTAAACTTTTAGACTTACTCAGAGAGAATGATGGTTCCAAGTGTTTCTATAGTTTCTGAGACTCCTAGGTGATAAAGCAAGTTCTGTGTCAGATTTGCTTATCTTAAATAATAAGCTTCTGGCTATAAGGAATCAAATTTAGTATCCTTTTTATTTAGTGTACTGTTTAGTATAAAACAGGCTGATTGCCACATATTTTCTATAGTGCATAGGGGCACAAAAAGTTGACTATCTGAACTAATGGAAGGAATAAAAAAGCATAGAAAACAGTCTCTGCAGACAATATTAAAGAAAAATAGAATTGTATGACAAAGCTTATAACTTCCCTATGATAGTAGGGAATTTTCACATGACTCTTTTATTATTAGCATATTAAGCAGATGAAAAATTAGTAAAGATTTATAGTGTTTGCCTTTCCAATAAGCAGCCTGAGGTGACCTCTAAAAATAGTGCACTATTCACTCGACCCAGAAAACCCCACAAAATCTTGCAAATCAGGAGGTTCAATTCTCCATGTACACTTTAAGAACACTCATGAAACTGCCCAGGCCACAATGGGTATGCATATCTGAAAAGCCACCAAGTATATGAAGGATGTCACTGTAAAGAAGCAATGTGTGCCATTCTGTCGTTACAATGGTGGAGCTGGCAGGTGTGCACAGACCAAACAATGGGGCTGGATGCAGGGTTGGTGGACCAAAAATAGTGATGAATTTTTACTGTACATGCTCGAAAATGCAGAGAGTAATGCTGAACCTAAGGGCTTAAATGTAGATTCTCTGGTCCCTGAGCACATCTAGGTGAACAAGGCCCCCAAGACATGGCGCAGGACTTAGCTCACGGTTGGATCAACCCCTACATGAGCTCTCCCTGCTGTATTGAGATGATCCTTACTAAACAAGAACAGATAGTTCCTAAACCAGAAAAGGAGGTTGCACAGAAGAAAAAGATATCCCAGAAGAAACTGAAGAAACAAAAACTTATGGCCCGGGAATAAATGCTGCAAAAAATAAATGCAAATAAAAGTAAAAGTGTAAAAATTTTTTTTAATAATATTGGAATTAGCAAGCTTGATTTAATAGCCAAATCAGAAAATTCTGCACCCCAGAATCAGACACTCTCATCTTTTCAAGTACAGGTAGAACCTTTATAAAAACTGACCACTTACTAGGCCGTAAAGAAAATCTCCAAGTTTGAAGGACAGGTAATGTACAGACTATAAACTGATTACAATTAATTTCAAAATAAGAGAGATGGGAATATGATGGAATAAGGAGGTTGGCAAATCCTCATCCCCCAACATAAGCATAAATTGGAAAAAAAAAACCTCAAAAACTGTCAAAGCAACCATTTCAGAGCCCTAGAAATAAAAATCAACAATAAATTGAGCAGTATTTGTTTATTATAAGCATCTAGAAATTTGGGTAAAAAGAGGAACTTGTAGTTTTCTTGCTGTGGCTGCTCCTAACTCCCTTTCAGGTCAGTCAGTGTAATAGCTTTACCAAGATCATGAGGATCATGAGGAAAAAGGATCTTGCTACCAGAGGATATGGACTTGATTTGGAGTAGTAGTTGATAATCCAGGCTAGCAGCGTTGTCAATAAATGTAATTAATTCAAAAAACTAAATAAAAATTAAAAAAAAATTTTTTTAAAGTATTGGACTCAGCAAGAGATGAATGGGGGAAACAGCACAGCTCTGCTGGTCTGGGATTGTGATCCTAGATGCAGCCAGGAGTGGAAAAGCTCAGAAATTTTACAAGAAGAAGCTCAAAATTAGACAGCTACAGAATGGCTAGATAAGCTCTCCAAACATCCTTGGTTTACTGGGAAACATACATGTACACACATGCGGGCAAAAAAACCTGAGAGAGCTCAGCACAAAGTGAAAACCAAGGCAGACTTGAAATCTGACTGAACTCTGAATACACTTCCCAAACCATACATGGATTCATCAGCAGAGGATGAAAGCCCAAATCATTAACTGATAAGTAAACTATGCAGATACATGGGTAAGCCCTGTGAAGGTAGGTTAAAAGGTAAAAATCAGAATTAAAAAACTGAGCAGAGACATCAATAGTCACACAAAGTGGGAGACACAGATTCTACAATTTAAGTCCAGGCAAGTTATTTTTAAGAAAACACAACAGTGTTGAGGAGAGAATCAAACCCAGAGTTGTGACAGTACATTGATCTGAAAATGCACAATTTTCAGCAGAAATGCTGTAAGGCATCCAAAAAACTAAGGAAAAAAAAAAAACCCACAGAAATGTAACCTATACTCAGCGGAAAAAAGGAGTCACTAGAATCTGACTCTGAACAGGTTTAGATGTTGAATACAACAAAGACTTCAAAGAAGCTCTTTAAATACGTTTGACAAACAGAAATTATTGTTCAAAGAATTAAAAATGTGATGACAGTGACTTAACAAATAGGGAATGCCTGTGGAGAAATAATTTAAAAGAGAACCAAATGAAAATTTAGAGATTTGATATGGCACAAGAAAGCATCTGTGAACTTAAACTACAGAAACAGAAATAATCTCATCTGGAGAAAACAGAAAAATTTTTGAAGAAAAATAAAACAATTAATCTCAAAAATATACAAGCAACTCCTGCAGCTCCATTCTAGAAAAATAAACGACCCAATCAAAAAGTGTGCCAAAGAACTTAACAGACATTTCTCCAAAGAAGACATACAAATGGCTAACAAACACATGAAAAGATGCTCAACATCACTCATTATCAGAGAAATGCAAATCAAAACCACAATGAGGTATCACTTTACACCAGTCAGAATGGCTGTAATCCAAAAGTCTATAAGTAATAAATGCTGGAGAGGATGTGGAGAAAAGGGAACTCTCTTACACTGTTGGTGGGAATGCAAACTAGTACAGCTACTATGGAAAACAGTGTGGCGATTCCTTAAAAAACTGCAAATAGACCTGCCATATGACCCAGCAATCCCACTGCTGGGCATATACACCGAGGAAACCAGAATTGAAAGAGACACGTGTACCCCAATGTTCATCGCTGCATTGTTTACAATAGCCAGGACATGGAAGCAACCTAGATGCCCATCAACTGACGAATGGATAAGAAAGCTGTGGTACATATACACAATGGAATATTACTCAGCATTAAAAAAAAATTCATTTGAATCAGTTCTACTCAGGTGGACAGAACTGGAGCACATTATCCAGAGTGAAGTAAGCCAGAAGGAAAAACAACAATACAGTATACTAACGCATATATATGGAATTTAGAAAGATGGTAACGAGAACCCAGCATGCGAGACAGCAAAAGGAACGCAGATGTATAGAACAGACTCGTGGACTCTGTGGATGAGGGCAAGGGTGGGATGATATGGGAGAATGGCACTGAAACATGTTAGTTATCATATGTGTAATCAATCGCCAGCCCAGAATTGATGCTCGGGGCTGGTGCATCGAGATCTCCCGGGGGGAGGGAATCGGGAGGGAGGAGGGAGGGGGGTTCTGGAGGGGGAGCATATGTAAACCCATGGCGATAACATGTCATTGTATGGCAAAACTAATAAAAAAAAAGAAAAAACTCACTCAGAGAGGCCTGTGGCACAACATCAAGTATACTGGCATACATATAGTGGGATTTCTGGAAAGGAAAAAGAGAAAAAACGGGGGCAAAAAAAATAGCTGAAGAAAATAATGGCCCCAAACTACCTGAATTTCGTGAAAAAAAAAAACAACTTTCATTTATAATAAAGAAGCTCAACAAATCCCAATTAAGATTTTAAAACAACCAAAAATGTGCAAAACATGTGTACTTAAAACTACAAGACACTACACAGGGAAATTAAAGACAACCTAATAAATGGAAAGACCTACCACATTCATAGATTCAAAGACTCAATATTGTTAACATGGCTATTATCCTCAGATTGACCCATATATTCAATGCAATCCCTATCAAAATCCCAGCAAGGTTTTTCATAAAATTTGACAAGTTGATCCTAAAATGTATATGCAAAGGCAAAGAACCTAGAATAGTCAAAAAAAATTTTTTGAAGAACAACAAAACTAAGTTACTCTACCTAATTTAAAAGAATACTAAAAACTATAGCCATTAAGACAGTATGGTATTGATATATTTTCTGGTAGCATGTTTACAATTTTCTATGTATAATATAATGCCATCTGCAGATAATGACAGTTTTATTTCTTCCTTTCCAATTAGGATTCATTTCCTTTTTCCTCTTCAACTGCTGTGACTAGGACTTCCAAAACTATGTTGAATAAAAGTGGCAAGAGTGGGCATCCTTGTCTTGTTCCTCATCTTAGAAGGAATGTTTTTAGCTTTTCACCATTGAGTATGATGTTAGTTATGGCCTTTATTATACTGAAGTATGTTCCTTCTATGCCCGCTTTCTGGAGAGTTCTTACTGTAAACTGATGTTGAATTTTATAAAATTTTTTCTGTATCTATTGAGATAGTCATACTTTTATTTTTCAATTTGTTAATACAATGTACCACAATGATTGATTTATGGACCTTGGAAAATCCTTGCATCCCTGGGATAAATCCCACTTAGTCATGATATATGATCCTCCTAATGCATTGTTGGATTCTATTTGCTAGTATTTTATTAAGGATTTTTGCATTTATGTTTATCAGTGATACGGCCTGTAATTTTCTCCTTTTTGTGATATCTTTGTCTAGTCTTGGTGATGGGGTCTCACAGAATGAGTTTGGAAGTGTTCCCATGCAAGTTTTTGGAACAGTATCAGAAAGATTTTAACTATTCTTTAAATGTTTGGCAGAATTCCACTGTGAAGCTGTCTGGTCCTGGATATTTGTTTGTTTGCTGGGAATTTTTAAATTACTGATTCACTTTCAGCACTGTTAATTCCAATTTGGCTTCTTTTTGGTTCAGTCTTGAGAGATTGTACCTAAGAACTTGCCCATATCTTCTAAGGTATCCATTTTATTGGTGTATATTTGCTTGTAGTAGTCTCTTATGATCCTTTGTATTTCTGCACTGCTGGTTGGTTAAACATAGCAGAGATCAATGGAACATAATACAGAGTCCAAAAAACCCTGCAAATGACCCAACTTATGTTTATGATCAACTGATTTATTTATACAAAATTCCTAGAAAAGGAAAACCTACAGAGACAAAAATTCTATCAGTCATTTCCTGAGTGTGAGGCTGAGGGTGAGAATTTACTACAATTGAGCATGGAGAGGACTCTTTGGAGTGGAAGTATTCTAAAACTGGATGTGGTCCTGGTATAAATTTACCAAAAATCATTGAACTGCTTTCTTACAGTGTGAGAATTGTTATGTAAATTAAATATAAATAAAGCTTCTTTAAAAATGACCAAAAAATTTTAAATCACACATTTGAAAAATTTTAAATATACTACTAAATAACACATATATCAAAGAAGAAATAATAATAATCTTAAATCCTTATAACTAGACAATAATGTTCAGTTCAGTCGCTCAGCTGTGTCCGACTCTGGAGTCTGGACAACCCCATGGGGTTCAGCATGCCAGGCTTCCCTGTCCATCACCAACTCCTGGAGTTTACTCAAACTCAGGTCCATTGAGTTGGTGATGCCATCCAACCATCTCATCCTCTGTTGTCCCCTTCTACTCCCGCCTTCAATCTTTCCCAGAATCAAGGTCTTTTCCAATGAGTCAGCTCTTCACATCAGGTGGCCAAAGTATTGGAGTTTCAGCTTCAGCATCAGTCCTTCCAATGAATATTCAGGACTGATTTCCTTTAGGATGGACTGGTTGGAGCTCCTTGAAGTCCAAGGGACTCTCAAGAGTCTTTTCCAACACCACAGTTCAAAAGCACCAATTCTTCAGTGCTCAGCTTTCTTTATAGTCCAGCTCTCACATCCATACATGACTTCTGGAAAATCCATAGCTTTGACTAGATGGAATTTCTTGGCAAAGTAATGTCTCTGCTTTTAAATATGCTGTCTAGGTTGGTCATAACATTTCGTCGAAGCAGCAAACATCTTTTAATTTCATGGCTGCAGTCACCATCTGCAGTGATTTTGGAGCCCCCAAATACAAAGTATCTCACTGTTTCCATTGTTTCCCTATCTATTTGCCATGAAGTGATGCGACCAGATGCCATGATCTTAGTTTTCTGAAAGTTGAGCTTTAAGCTAACTTTTTCACCCTCCTCTTTCTCTTTCATCAACAGGCTCTTTAGTTCTTATTCACTTTCTGCCATAAGAGTGGTGTTATCTGCATATCTGAGGGTACTGATATTTCTCCTGGCAATCTTGATTCCAGCTTGTGCTTCCTCCAGCCCAGAGTTTCTCATGATGTACTCTGCATAGAAGTCAAATAAACAGGATGGCAGTATATAGCCTTTCCCGATTTGGAATCAGTCTGTTGTTCCATGTCCAGTTCCAACTGTTGCTTCCTGACCTGCATACAGATTTCTCAGGAGGCAGGTCAGGTGATCTGGTATTCCCATCTCTTTCAGAATTTTCCACAGTTTGTTGTGATCCACACAGTCAAAGGCTTTGGCATAGTCAATAAAGCAGAAATAGATGTTTGTCTGGAACTCTCTGGCTTTTTTGATGATCCAATGGATGCTGGCAATTTGATCTCTGGTTCCTCTGCCTTTCCTAAATCCAGCTTGAACATCTGGAAGTTCACAGTTCATGTACCGTTGAAGCCTGGGTTGAGAATTTTGAGCATTACTTTGTTAGTGTGTAAGATGAGTGCAATTGTGCAGTAGTTTGAGCATTCTTTGGCATTGCCTTTCTTTGGGGTTGGAATGAAAACTGACCTTTTCCAGTCCTGTGGCCACTGCTGAGTTTTCCAAATTTGCTGGCATATTGAGTGCAGCACTTTCACAGCATCATCTTTTAGGATCTGAAATAGCTCAGCTGGGATTCCATCACCTCCACTAGCTTTGTTTGTAGTGATGCTTCCTAAGGCCCACTTGACTTCACATTCCAGGATGTGTGGCTCTACGTGAGTGATCACACCATCGTGATTATCTGGGTCATGAAGATCTTTTTTGTAGAGTTCTTCTGTGTATTCTTGCCACCTCTTCTTAATATCTTCTGCTTTTGTTAGGTCCATACAGTTTCTGTCCTTTATTGTGCCCATCTTTCCATGAAATGTTCCTTTGGTATCTCTAATTTTCTTGAAGAGATCTCTAGTCTTTCCCATTCTATTGTTTTCCTCTGTTTCTTTGCACTGATAACTGATGAAGTCTTTCTTATCTCTCCTTGCTATTCTTTGGAACTCTGCATTCAAATGGGTACATCTTTCCTTTTCTCGTTTGTTTTTTGCTTCTCTTCTTTTCTCAGCTATTAGTAAGGACTCCTCAGACAACCATTTTGCCTTCTTGCATTTCTTTTTCTTGGGGATGGTCTTGATCACTGCCTTCTGTACAATGTCAGGAACCTCCATCCATAGTTCTTCAGGCACTGTGTCTACCACATCTAATCCCTTGAACCTATTGGTCACTTCTAGTGTATAATCATAAGGGATCTGATTTAGGTCATACCTGAAGAGTCTAGTGGTTTTCCCTACTTTCTTCAATATAAGTCTGAATGTGGCAATAGGAGTTTGTGATCTGGGCCACAGCCAGCTCCTGGTCTTGTTTTTGCTGACTGTATAGAGCTTCTCCATCTTTGGCTGCAAAGAATACAATCAGTCTGATTTCAGTGTCGACCATCTGGTAATGTCCATGTGTAGAGTCTTCTCTTGTGTTGTTGGAAGAGGGGTTTGCTGTGACCAATAGCAAACCTGTTTTCTATTTCTGTTTTCTTGGCAGAACTCTATTAGCTTTTGCTCTGCTTCATTCTGTTCTCCTAGGCCAAATCTGCCCGTTACTCCAGGTGTTTCTTGACTTCTGACTTTTGCATTCCAGTCCCCTATAATGAAAAGTCCCCATATCTTTTTTGGGTGTTAGTTCTAGAAGGTCTTGTAGGTCTTCATAGAACTGTTCAACTTCAGCTTCTTCAGCGTTACTGGTCAGGGTATAGACTTAGATTACCATGATATTGAATGGTTTGCCTTAGAAATGAACAGAGACCATTCTGTCATTTTTGAGACTGCACATTTTTGAGTACTGCATTTCAGACTCTTTTGTTGACCATGATGGCTACTCCATTTCTTGTAAGGGATTCCTGCCCACAGTAGTAGATATATTGGTCATCTGAGTTAAGTTCACCCATTCCAGTCCGTCACAGTTGGCTGATTCCTAGAATGTCATTGTTAACTCTGGCCATCTCCTGTTTGACCACTTCCAATGTGCCTTGATTCATGAACCTTACATTCCAGGTTCCTGTGCAATATTGCTCTCTACAGCATCGAACATTGTTTCTATCACCAGTCACATCCACAACTGTGTTTTGTTTTTGCTTTGGCTCCATCCCTTCCTTCTTTCTGGAGCATATTGGGCACCTACCTACGTGGGAAGTTCATCTTTTAGTGTCCTATCTTTTTGCCTTTTCATGCTGTTCATGGGGTTCTCAAGGCAAGAATACTGAAGTGGTTTGCCATCCCCCTCTCCAGTGGACCACATTCTGTCAGACCTCTCCACCATGACCCGTCTGTCTTGGGTGGCCCCACAGGGCACAGCTTAGTTTCACTGAATTAGACAAGGCTGTGGTCCATGTGATCAGATTGGCTAGTTTTCTGTGACTGTGGTTTCAGTCTGTCTGCCCTCTGATGCCCTCTCTCAGTGCCTATCGTCTTACTTGGTTTTCTCTTACCTTGGGTGTGGAGTATCTCTTCATGGCTGCCAGTATTACTAAAATTTAATTACCCGAAAACAAAGGGTAGAAATGCGTCTTTCCTCTTGGAAGCCTTGATCCAGGAATTTAGATGTCGTTATATATACTTTATTTCTGTTTCCTATTCTTATTCTCTAGGCATGTTGGCTTTCCTTTCTCCAGCTGCCTGTCCTCTTAAACATGGAACTATGGTTGCAGGCTGATTTGAACTTGTATTAATGGCTAATCATGCGACTAGGGTGAAACAGATTCTTCTCTGGCAGCTCTAGTTTAAAAATGCTGGATAAGTATTCCAATTGACTAGGCTTGTACCAAATATAGTCACCTCTAGACTAATTCCAGGAGAATGGAGTTCTGTGAATGGAACAGTTGGGTCATTTTCCCACTTGCAGCAAGGGAGAAAATGTCTATTACTTGAAAAGCTAAGGAAGAATGTGGCACACATAAAATAGTCAGCTTCCACATGTGACAACTGCAATTCTGAGACAGCCTGATGGTATCAGATGCTGCTGTTACAGTGGCTTTTCTGTGGATAAATCTTAGAATAATCTGAAGTGTTGTCTTGTATCTTCCTATCTTTTCTGTAGCAAAGAACCACTTTATGTTCAAGAATAAGCAGAGAAATTAGGGGAGTATATGAATTAGAAATCTGCTTTATTTTCACATTCAACCTTTTGCATGACAGTATCATTAGAAAATTTAATTAAAATTATTCACAACTTACAACGTAAGACTGACCTCAGCATTTACCTCTTTAGCCTTTGACAATGTTTACAGTTTACTTTGTAACACTATAGATCCTTCTGTGAGACCTCCAAGCAACACAAGAGAGCAAAGATTAAAAAAAAGTAACCAGAAATTCCTACTATATAGAGATAACTATCATTAAGACTTGGTAGACTTTCTTTCACTGTATCTCCAGGCATACATATCTGGATACAATTTTACATAATTGTTCAATCAGTCACTATAGAAAGAAAACCTGTTGAACATGAACATTTTATATTGCTGTCAAAATGTCTGCTCCCCAAAATAATTTAACTGGTATTTTTGTTGTTGTTGTTGTTAATAGGTAATACTACCGACCAGTTACATGAAGCAGAAGTGCATTATATTTCTCGAAGTTTCTGTAATTCTGAGATGAGCTATGGGGGTATAGTTCCTAACACTTCATTTTGCGCAGGTGATGAAGATGGAAGTTTTGATTCTTGCAGGGTAAGACCAAATAATTTTGCTTAGCAATATTTCTAAAGACAGCAAGGAACTTGAACAAGTCTTTGATCACTTTCTGGTGAAGTCTTAATTCTCAAGTCCAAATTATTTTTCTCCTTTTTAACTCTTCCAACTATCCAAATCATCCTGCTTGCCTGATTCCTTGGTTTCTACAATCATAATCAACCTTGAGAAATATTTGCCTTGAATCTTTTTTTTTCATTGCCACCTTTATTGAGATACAATTTACAATTCACCCATTTAAAGTATAAAACTCAGTGGGGGGTTTTTTATATTTAGACTAGTGCAATCATTACCATAATTGAATTTTTAGAACACTTTTGTCACCTCCCTCAAAAAAAGAAAAAAAACTCTTTCCATTAAGGCAACCATTAGTCTGTAGAGATTTGCTTATTCTGGAAATCTCCTATGAACAGGATCATTCAATTTGTAGTCTTTTGTGACTGGGTTCCTTTACTTAGAATAATGTTTTCAAGATTAGTCTCCATTATAGCATGTATTAATACCTTATTCATTTTATTGCCAAATAATATACCATGGTTTGGATATGCCACATTTTATTCATCCATCCATTTGTAGATGGACATTTCAGCTACTTCTGCTTTTTTGGTTATTACAAATAACATGGCTATAAATATTTGTGTACATGTTTTTATGTGTAAGTATGTTTTTATGTCTCTTGGAAATTGCACTTAGGAGTGGAACTACTGAGTCAATGCTTAATATTTTAAAGAACTGTCAAACTGTATTCCAAAGTGCCTACACCATTTTACATTCTTATGCAATAATATGAGAGTTCTGTTTTTTATTGGAATATAGTTGATTTACAATGTTGTGTTAGTTTCAGGTATAGAGCAAAGTGAATCAGTTATATATATGTGTGTGTGTGTGTATATATATATATATGTATATTCACTTTTTTTAGGTTCTTTCCTCATATAGGTCATTACAGAACATTGAGTAGAGTTTCCTGTGCTATACAGCAGTTTCTTATTAGTTATCTGCTTTAAATTTAGTCATGTGTATATGTCAATCCCAATCTCCCAATTTACCCTCCCCCATATCCCGTTAACCATAAGTTTGTTTTCTACATCTGTGACTTTAATTCTGTTTTGTAACCAAGTTCATTTGTACTCCTTTTTTTACATTTTACACATAAGCAATATCATACATTTGTCTCTCTGTCTGACTTACTTCACTCAGTATGACAATCTCTAGGTTCACCCATGTTGCTGCAAATAGCATTAACTTTGTATGGCTGAGTAATATTCCATTGTATATATGTATCACATATTCTTTATCCATTCCTCTGTTGATGAAAATTTAGGTTGTTTCTGTGTCCTGGCTATTACAAATAGTGATGCAGTGAGCGTTATAGTACATGTAATCTTTTTGAAATATAGTTTTCTCTGGGTATATGCCCAGGAGAGGGCTTGCTGGGTCATATGGTAGTTCTAGTTTTAGTTTTTAAAGGAACCTCTATACTGTTTGCACAGTAGCTATACCAATTTACATTCCCACTAAAAGTGTAGGAGGGTTCCCTATTCTCCATACCTCTCCAGTATTTACTGTTTGTAGATTTTCTGACAATGGTCATTGTGACTGGTGTGAGGTGATACCTCATTGTAGTTTTGATTTGCATTTCTCTAATATTGATAATTAGTGATGTTGAGCATCTTTTCACGTGCCTTTTGGCCATCTCAGCAATGTATCAGTTCAGTTCAGTCGCTAGGTCGTGTCCGACTCTGCAACCCCATGGACTGTAGCACACTGGGCCTCCCTGTCCATCACCAATTCCTGGGGTTTACTCAAACTCAGGTCCATTGAGTTGGTGATGCCATCCAACCATCTCATCCTCTGTTGTCCCCTTCTACTCCCGCCTTCAATCTTTCCCAGAATCGGGGTCTTTTCCAATGAGTCAGCTCTTCGCATCAGGTGGCCTAAGGATTGGAGTTTCAGCTTCAACATCATACTTCCAATGAATATTCAGGACTAATTTCCTTTAGGATGGACTGGTTGGAGCTCCCTGCAGTCCAAGAGACTCTCAGGAGTCTTCTCCAACACCACAGTTCAAAAGCACCAATTCTTCAGTGCTCTGCTTTCTTTATAGTCCAACTCTCACATCCATACATGACTACTGGAAAAACCATAGCCTTGACTAGACAGATCTTTGTTGACAAAGTAATGTCTCTGCTTTTAAATATGCTATCTAGGTTGGTCATAACTTTCCTTCCAAGGAGTAAGCGTCTTTTAATTTCATGGCTGCAGTCACCATCTGCAGTGATTTTGGAGCCCAGAAAAATAAAGTCAGCCACTGTTTCCACTGTTTCCCCATCTATTTGCCATGAAGTGATGGGACCGGATGCCATGATCTTAGTTTTCTGAAGGTTGAGCTTTAAGCCAACTTTTTCACTCTTCTCTTTCACTTTCATCAAGAGGTTCTTTAGTTCTTCTTCACTTTCTGCCATAAGGGTGGTGTCATCTGTATATCTGAGGTTATTGATATTTCTCCCAGCAATCTTGATTCCCGCTTGTGCTTCTTCCAGCCCAGTGTTTCTCATGATGTACTCTGCATATAAGTTAAATAAGTAGGATGACAATATACAGCCTTGATGTACTCCTTTTCCTATTTGCAACCAGTCTGTTCTTCCATATCCAGTTCTAACTGTTGCTTCCTGCCCTGCATACAGGTTTCTCAAGAGGCAAGTCAGATGGTCTGGTATTCCCATCTCTTTCAGAATTTTCCACAGTTTGTTGTGATCCACACAGTCAAAGGCTCTGGCATAGTCAATAAAGCAGAAATAGATGTTTTTCTGGAACTCTCTTGCTTTTTCAATGATCCAGCGGATGTTGGCAATTTGATCTCTGGTTCCTCTGCCTTTTCTAAAACCAGCTTGACCATCTGGAAGTTGACAGTTCACGTATTGTTGAAGCCTGACTTGGAGAATTTTGAGCATTACTTTACTAGCATGTGAGATGAGTGTAATTGTGCGGTAATTTGAACATTCTTTGACATTGCCTTTCTTTGGGACTGGAATGAAAACTGACCTTTCCCAGTCCTGTGGCCACTGCTGAGTTTTCCAAAGTTGCTGGCACACTGAGCGCAGCACTTTCACAGCATCATCTTTTAGAGTTTGAAATAGCTCAACTGGAATTCCATCACCTCCACTAGCTTTGTTGGTAGTGACGCTTTCTAAGGCCCACTTGACTTCACATTCCAGGATGTCTGGCTCTAGGTGAGTGATCACATCATTGTCATATTGAATTTCTAATTTCTCCACATCCATGTCAGCACTTGTTATTGTCTTTTTTTAAATAGAAATACAATTGATTTTCAATACTGTATTAGTTTCAGGTATACAGCAAATTGATTCAGTTATATATTTTCCAGTTTATTTTCCATTATTGGTTATTATAAGATACTGAATATAGTCCCCTGTTCTATATAGTAGATCCTTGTTGCTTATCTATTTTACATATAGTAGTTTGTATCTGTTAATCCCATACTTCTAAATAATTTATTCCTCTCTCTATCCCTTTCCCCTCTGGTAACCATACATTTATTTTCTATGTCTGTGAGTTTGTTTCTGTTTCGTTTAACAATTTTTAAAAACAATTTTATTTATTTTTGGCTGTGCAGGGTCTTCATTGCTACACAGGCTTTACTCTAGTTGTGGTGCATAGGAGCTCCTCTCTGGTTCAGTGTGCAGGCTTCCCATTGCGGTGGCTTCTCTTGTTGCACAGCAAGAGCTCTGGGCATGCAGTCTTCAGTAGTTGTGGCACACAGGCTCAGCAGTTGCGGCTCCCGGGCTCTAGAGCACAGGCTCAGTAGTTGTGGTACATGGGCTTAGTTGCTCCACCGTATGTGGGATCTTCCCTGACCAGGGATCAATCCGTGTCTCCTGCATTGGCAAACAGATTCCTTACCACTGGGCCATTTGGGAAGGACCGTCTTTGATTTTTTTTTTTTTTTAATATTTACTTGGCTGTGCTAGGTCTTCATTTGGCACTCAGGATCTTCAATCTTCACTGCAGGATCTTTAGTTGTGGCAACTGAACACTCAGATCTGCGAAGTGGGATCTAGTTCCCTGACCAGGGATTGAACTCAGGCCCCCTGGACTGGGAGCACAGAGTCTTAGCCACTAGACTGCCAGGGAAGTCCCGCTGTGTTTTTTTATTTTTCTCACTTTTTGTTTTTGGCTGCACTGGGTCTTCTTTCTGCACATGGGCTTTCTCCAGTTGCAGCGAGAAGGGGATACTCTCTAGTTGCAGTGCACAGGCTTCTTATTGCAGTGGCTTCTCTTGTTGCAGAGCACTAGCTCTGGAGGGTGCAGGCTCCAGTAGCTGCAGCGGGCAGGCTCTAGAGCAGGGGCTCAGTAGTTGTGGCACATGGGCTTAGTTGCCCTGCACCCTCTGATATTTTCCAGAACCAAGGTTCAAACCCATGTCCCCTGTATCAGCAGGTGGATTCTCAACCATTGGACCACCAGGGAATTCCCATCTTTGATTTTTTTTTACAAAGTCCCATTTATCTGTTTTTTTGTTTTGTCCCTTGTGCTTTTTAAATCTTTCTTTTTTAAATTAAAAAAATTATTTTTTGTTTCTTAAAAATCTTTCTTTATTCCTCTTTTTTCTTCACTGCTTCTAAATCTACCAGCACATCACTCCCAAACAGTGTCCCCTGCTCTGATCTTTTCCTACTCATTCTGATTTCTGCTATTCATAGTTTCTTTCCTGTATCCTTTTCCTTAAAAATCTTACTGAGTAGAATAATTCAATCCAATTTAATTGCATTCATAAGTGAAACATTCTCATCGTCAAAAAATAGTATTTTAATGCTTTCCCTATATAGAGAATTTGAAAATACCTTAGAACATAGTCCTTAAACTTTAAGCATTAAAACAGTTATTTCAGTGTCCTTATTATTTTGAATGATTAATACTCTTCAGTAATGGTGTTTCAGTGTATTAACAATCTAGTATAAACTATGACAGATTTTTCATTTGTAATACCATTAAATATTAGCTGCTCAGTCATGTCAACTCTGTGACCCCATGAAATGTAACCCACCGGGCTCCTCTGTCCATGGAATTCTCTAGGCAAGAGTACTAGAGTGGCCATGTCCTTCTCCAGGGGATCTTCCTGACTCAGGGATCGAACCCTGTCTCCTGCACTGCATGCTTAGCTATTTATTCGTATGATCCTGCACCTGTCAATGTCAACACTTAGAAAGATGCTGTGTCTGGCAAGATGCCCATTTACTCCTGTCCTCTAGTTAGCAAACCACACACACACCTAAATGAATCCATTATATAGCTTAGTTCTACCATTCCTACACAGCATTAATAGATATACTCTAATAGACAATATTTATAGTATTTTGCACACCTCCTAAATTATATTCCTCCTGAGTAACTACACTAAAAAATCCAAACAATTCAATTTATAGTATTTTGGTTCAAAATTATGCAGGTGGAAAATTTATCCACCAGCTATATGGTTCCTCAAAAACACCAGGCCAGACTGAATACCTGTTTCAGTTGGAATATAAAACTGAAAATCTATGTATCTTTATAAGTTGGAAGTTAAAAATTGTATATTTATATAAATATATGATTAATGTGATTAATTTATTCCAGATTTATTGTTGTTTAAGGACTACTGGAAGTAACTAATACTATTTTGGGACTTTTTTAATAGGGTGATAGTGGTGGACCATTAATGTGCTACCTACCAGAACGTAAACGATATTTTGTAATGGGAATTACCAGTTATGGATATGGCTGTGGTCGAAAAAATTTTCCTGGTGTCTATAGTGCACCATCCTTCAACCAAAAGTGGCTGACAGAGCAACTCTACCAGGCAAGCGATAAAGGCATATTTAACATAAATATTCTACTTGGACAGGTCCTTATAGCCTTAGGTTCTGTTGTCTTACTTGCAACTCCATAAAAAAATTCTGAAGAATCTTTATTTTGCATCGTATCCCTTTCCAAGTTCTACATAATGAAAATCATTTATTCTTTTGACAAATAATTGCCTATTTTAGAGTCTTCATGTGAACATTTTTTGGAATAAAAGGATTGTGACATATTAGATAAGTGATTACAAATTTGGCACTCAATCACATTCTTCCTTGATGTATCTTGTTTTACTTTATAATCATAATTTTGCATTTGGAATACCTTACTAGAGTTTGTATAAAATATTCAGCTAAATATATACTTTATGTATATAAATGTCAAATAATAAAGAGTTAATAATTAAAAGAAAAGTTGGTTTTCGTTAAATTAATCAAAACTTTTAAGTTCGGTTTTATTTTATTCAAAAACATTTGGTTGTAAGATATATATTTTTTGGAATTATCATCTTGTTTCTGACTCTTTCAGGATATTTGAAGAAGTAAATATCTGCATATTATTCAAATTCTAATTAGAACTATTTAATATTAATACTTCTTTTCTGATGCCAAGAGAGAATTGTGGTGCAAACATCTCCAAATAATTTACTTTTTAATTAGAAATGTATACGCAGACTTTTTTTTTTTTTTGCAACAATATAACCTACTTTCTGAACGTTATTTTCTTGAAGCCCATGCTAAAAGTCTTCCTTGGGCCCTTGAATTAACTCTGAGGAGAGGTGACTGAGAAGCATGCTGGGAAAGGAAGAATACCAACCTGGGATTAACTTTATGATGACAAATCTGTAATATGGTTTCAGTGTGTCTGCCCTCTGATGCCCTCTTGCAACACCAACTGTCTTACTTGGGTTTCTCTTACCTTGGACACGGGCTATCTCTTCATGGCTGCTCCAGCAAAGCGCAGCCACTGCTCCTTACCTTGGAGGAGTGTTATCTTCTCATGGCCACCCTCCTGACCTTGAACGCGGAGTAGCTCCTCTTGGCCCTCCTGCACCAGCGCAGCCGCTGCTCCTTGGACATGGGGCTGCTCCTCTTGGCCGTGCCCCTGACCTCAGGCGTGGGGTAGTTCCTCTCAGCCAAAATACTGAAACCCTCACCTTAAGTATCATCTTCAGTGGAGCTCATGTAACTGGAGGAAGACTTGAACAGGAAGCATACATGATCTCCAGTGAGGCTGGTGTCGCTGGTGTCACCCAAGACGGTCAGGTCATGGTGGAGAGGTCTGACAGAATGTGGTCCACTGGAGAAGGGAATGGCAAACCACTTCAGTATTCTTGCCTTGAGAACCCCATGAACAGCATGAAAAGGCAAAAAGATAGGACACTGAAAGATGAACTCCCCAGGTAGGTAGGTGCCCAATATGCTCCAGAAAGAAGGAAGGGATGGAGCCAAAGCAAAAACAAAACACAGTTGTGGATGTGACTGGTGATAGAAGCAACGTTCGATGCTGTAGAGAGCAATATTGCACAGGAACCTGGAATGTTAGGTCCATGAATCAAAGCACATTGAAAGTGGTCAAACAGGAGATGGCAAGAGTGAACGTTGACATTCTAGGAATCAGCGAACTGTAATGGACTGGAATGGGTGAACTTAACTCAGATGACCATTATATCTACTACTGTGGGCAGGAATCCCTTAGACGAAATGGAGTAGCCATTATGGTCAACAAGAGAGTGTGAAATACAGTACTTGGATGCAATCTCAAAAATGACAGAATGATCTCTGTTCATTTCTAAGGCAAACCATTCAATATCACGGTAATCTAAGCCTATGCCCCAACCAGTAACGCTGAAGAAGCTGAAGTAGAACGGTTCTATGAAGACCTACAAGACCTTTTACAAGTAACACACAAAAAAGGTTTTTTTTTTTCATTATAGGGGAGTGGAATGCAAAAGTAGGAAGTCAGGGAAACACCTGGAGTAACAGGCAAATTTGGCCTTGGAGAACAGAATGAAGCAGGGCAAAAGCTAATAGAGTCTGCCAAGAGAATGCAATGGTCATAGCAAACACCCTCTTCCAACAACACAAGAGAAGACTCTACACATGGACATTACCAGATGGTCGACACTGAAATCAGACTGATTGTATTCTTTGCAGCCAAAGATGGAGAAGCTCTATACAGTGAGCAAAAACAAGACTGAGAGCCGACTGTGGCTAAGATCATGAACTCCTTATTCCCAAATTCAAACTTAAATTTAAGAAAGTAGGGGAAACCACTAGACCAATCAGGTATGACCTAAATCAAATCCTTTATGATTATACAGTGGAAGTCAGAAATAGATTTAAGGGACTAGATCTGATGGAGTGCCTGATGAACTATGGATGGAGTTTCGTGACACTGTATAGGAGACAAGGACTAAAACCATCCCCATGGAAAAGAAATGCAAAAAAGCAAAATGGCTGTCTGAGAGGCCTTACAAATAGCTATGAAAAGAAGAGAAGCGAAGAGCAAAGGAGAAAAGGAAAGGTATTTCCATCTGAATGCAGAGTTCCAAAGAATAGCAAGGAGAGATAAGAAAACCTTCCTCAGTGATCAATGCAAAGATATAGAGGAAAACATTAGAATAGGAACAACTAGAGATCTCTTCAAGAAAATTAGAGATAATGAGGGAATATTTTATGCAAAGATGGGCTCGATAAAGGACAGAAATGGTATACGCCTAACAGAAGCAGAAGATATTAAAAAGAGGTGGCAAGAATACACAGAAGAACTCTACAAAAAAGATCATCATGACCCAGATAATCACGATGGTGTGATCACTCACCTAGAGCCAGACATCCTGGAATGTGAAGTCAAGTGGGCCTTAGAAAGCATCATTACCAACAAAGCTAGTGGAGGTGATGGAATTCCAGTTGAGCTATTTCAAAACCTGAAAGGTGATCCTGTGAAAGTGCTGCACTCAATATGCCAGCAAATTTGGAAAACTCAGCAATGGCCACAGGACTGGGAAAGGTCAGTTTTCATTCGAGTCCCAAAGAAAGGCAATGCCAAAGAATGTGCGGTTCAAATTACTGCACAATTACACTCATCTCACACGCTAGTAAAATAATGCTTAAAAATTCTCCAAGCCAGGCTTCAACAATACATGAACTGTGAACTTCCAGATGGTCAAGCTGGTTTTAGAAAAGGCAGAGGAACCAGAGATCAAATTGCCAGCATCCACTGGATCATGGAAAAATAAAGAGAGTTCCAGAAAAGCATCTATTTCTGCTTTACTGACTATGCCAAAGCCTTTGACTGTGTGCATCACAATCAACTGTGGAAAATTCGGAAAGAAAAGGGAATACCAGACCACCTGACCTGCCTCTTGAGAAATCTGTATGCAGGGCAGGAAGCAACAGTTAGAACTGGATATAGAACAACAGACTGGTTCCAAATAGGAAAAGGAGTATGTCAAGGCTGTATATTGTCACCCTGTTTATTTACCTTATATGAAGAGTACATCATGAGAAACACTGGGCTGGAAGAAGCACAAGCTGGAATCAAGATTGCTGGGAGAAATACCAATAACCTCAGATATGCAGATGACACCACCCTCATGGCAGAAAGTGAAGATGAACTAAAGAGCCTCTTGCTGAAAGTGAAAGAGAAGAGTGAAAAAGTTGGCTTAAAGCTCAACCTTCAGAAAACTAAGATCATGGCATCTGGTCCCATCACTTCATGGGAAGTATATGGGAGAAACAGTGGAAACAATGTCAAACTTTGTTTTGGGGCTCCGAAATTACTGCAGATGGTGACTGCAGTTATGACATTAGAAGACCCTTACTCCTTGGAAGGAAAGTTATGACCAACCTAGACAGCATATTTAAAAGCAAAGACATTACTTTGCCAACAAAGGTCCATCTAGTCAAGGCTATGGTTTTTCCAGTAGTCATGTACGGATGTGAGAGTTGGACTATAAAGAAAGCTGAGCGCCGAAGAATTGATGCTTTTGAACTATGGTGTTGTAGAAGACTGTTGGGAGTCCCTTGGACTGCAAGGAGATCCAACCAGTCCATCCTAAAGGAGATCAGTCCTGGGTGTCATTGGAAGGACTGATGTTGAAGCTGAAACTCCAATACTTTGGCTACCTCATGCGAAGAGTTGACTCATTGGAAAAGACCCTGATGCTGGGAAGGATTGGGGGCAGGAGGAGAAGGGGTCAACAGAGGATGAGATGGCTGGACGGCATCACCGACTCAATGGACATGGGTTTGGGTGGACTCCGGGAGTTGGTGATGGACAGGGAGGCCTGGTGTGCTGTGATTCATTGGGCTGCAAAGAGTCGGACACGACTGAGCAACTGAACGGAACTGAACTGAATCTATAATATGAATTATTAAAACAAAAAAGGCAGGATTAGGATCTACTCACATCTCCCTTAATTTCTGGGGAACTCATGCATAAAGGAGAAATAATTATTTTCTCATCCTTCCTTTTAACATTCAACCAGTTAAAACCATGTATTTCTGTTGTTTTGTTTTGCTTAGCTTTAACCTAATTTTAGGATATAACTCAAAGTAAGCATGAGTTTTCTATCAATTAATTCCCTTGGGGATCGTCAGCAGTTTAATGTTCAAGAGGTAGAAAACTGATTTTTTTATAGACATGTGAGCAACATTCAGGGGACACAGACTCTTTTTTGAAGCAGACCCTAGTTTATCCATTGACATGGTTTTATAAGGAATTAGTTGGTGATGCTTCTATAACAATCAGTATAATACATTAGTCATTTTCTGTTAATTCTACCTGACTATCATTGAGATTCACTTGATAAGCCCTGGATATTAATGTTAAGAAACTCTTCAAAGTGTATTGACAGCACTGGAGGGAAAATTCTTGCTTTTCACTTCAAAAGTATGTCCTACTTACTGCTTAGGTCTGCCTATCTAATCAGGCAGCATCTATTGTCTGCAATCTCTTATCTTTTTGCTTAATTTAGTTCACTTATTTCAGCCAACTAGAATTCAATTATATAACATTTCTCTCCATCACAAAAGACTATTAGAGGATAGATTTTGGAACCTAAGACAGACTTTGTTTCAAATTTCATTCTGTTAACTTAGTATTTGTAAGAGTTGGGACGATTGTTGATACCTACTTGGTGCCAGTGTTGTGATGATTAAACAAGTTGATAATACAAAGTTCTTGATATACTGAAGGTGCCCAGTTCCTATTATTATTATCCCAGGTGGCACTAGGGGTAAAGAACCCACCTGCCAATGCAGGAGATATAAGTGATATAGGTTTGATCCCTGGGTTGGGAAGATCCCCTGGGGGAAAAAATGGCAACCCACTGCAGTATTCTTGCCTGCAGAATCCTACGGACAGAGGAGCCTGGCAGGTAGGGCAGAGAAACCACATGGCTTCACAGAGTTGGACACTACTGATGCAATTCAGCACACACATGATTCATACAGTCTTTTCATTAAAAAAAAAAAAAATATATATATATATCTCAGATAGATACCCTATTTCTTTAAAAACCTGAAAAACTTACTAGAACAAAGGACTTGTTATTACTTATAAACTCAAATTTTGAAGTATATTATTTTTAACATAAAAGAAGCAGACTCACAGATATAGTGGTTACCAGTTTGGGGTGGTGGTGATATAGAGGTGGGGAGTGGAAGGTACGAACTACTGGCTATAAGATAGGTTCAAGGATGTACTGTACAACATAGGGAATATAGCCAATATTTCATAATGGAAAATGGAAATTTACCTTTAAAAACTGTATAAAATAGGGCAATTCCCTGGTGGTTCAGTGGTTAGGACTCGGTGCTGTCACTACTGTGGTCTGGAGTCAATCCCTATCAGGGAACTAAGATCCCACTTGCTGTGTGGTGCAGCAAATAAAATATTTTATAAAATTTTAAAATTAAAAAAGTATACTATTATAAATTTTAATTTATTTTCCCGAAATAGTCTATCCTCATATTATACTATCAAAATCTGAAGTACAGAAAATAAGTAGAGAAAAAAATCATACATAGGCGTACTATGCAAAGGCAGCTACCATAAGTTCTGCCTATTTCATTTATAAGGAGGATTTTTACAGACGCTTCTTAAGCATTATTTTACCCCAGCTATTTTCAAAATTTTCAATCTACAGAAAAGGTGAAAGATGAGTACTATGACTGTCCGCCTTTATTCCCCAAACATTAAACTCTTGTCCTGTTTGCACATTCTTTTCTTCTCTCTCCACACACATTTTTTTATTCTTTTGGTTTAACAATCTGAAAGCAAATACTACAACACATTATCTCCCAAGAACAAGAATCACAATACCATTATCCCACCAATGAAATTTAACAATGATTTATTAATAGCATCTAATATAGGATCTATATTCCAATCTTCCTGTCTTAAAAATGTTTTTATAGTCTCTGCCCTACTGCAGGATATAATCCAAATTCCACACATTGCAATGTCCTTTAATTTAAAATAGTCTCCTCTGTCCTTATTTTATATTCTTTTTTGTCTTTCATAACAGTGATAGAGTCCAAGTCAACTATCTTATAGAATCCTCTGCATTTGGGCTCACCACAGGGACAGGGACACTGGCAGTCCTGGAAGATCCCCCCCTAGGCATAAGCCCTTTTGGAGGTCACCATTAACCACACCATAGAGCCCATAGAGCCCAGGGCTGGGCTGCTTCAGGCCAAACAACACGAAGGGAGCAAAACCACAGTTCAGTTCAGTTGCTCAGTCATGTCTGACTCTTTGCGTCCTCATGGACTGCAGCACGCCAGGCCTCCCTGTCCATCACCAACCTCTGGAGCTTGTTCAAACTTATGTCCATTGAGTCAGTGATGGCATCCAACCATCTCATCCTCTGTCATCCCCTTCTCCTCCTGCCTTCAATCTTTCCCAGCATTAGAGTCGTTTCTAAGGAGTCAGTCCTTCACATCAGGTGGCCAAAGTATTAGAGTTTCAGCTTCAGCATCAGTCCTTTCAATGAGTATTCAGGACTGATTTCATTCAGGATTGACTCGTTTGATCTCCTTGCAGTCCAAGGGACTCTTAAGAGTTTTATCCAACACCACAGTTGAAAAGCATCAATTCTTCGGCGCTCAGCTTTCTTTATAGTCCAACTCTCACATCCATACATGACTACTAGAAAAACTGAGCAAGGATCTGCCCACCAGACCAAGACCCAGTTTTTCCTCATTCTTCCCATTAGGAGGAGCTTCCCTCATAGCTCAGTCGGTTAAGAATCTGCCTGCAATGGAGGAGACCTGGGTTCGATTCTTGGATCAGGAAGATCCTCTGGAGAGAGAAATGGCAATCACTCTAGTATTCTTGCCTGGAGAATTCCATGGACAGAGGAGCCTAGCAGGCTACAGTCCATGGGGTTGCAAGAGTTGGATATCCTGAAATGTGAAGTCAAGTGGGCCTTAGAAAGCATCACTACCAATAAAGCTAGTGGAGGTGATGGAATTCCAGTTGAGCTATTTCAAATCCTAAAAGATGACACTGTGAAAGTGCTGCACTCACTATGTCAGCAGCAGCCACAGGACTGGAAAAGGTCAGTTTTCATTCCAATACCAAAGAAAGGCCATGCCAAAGAATGCTCAAACTATTGCACAATTACACTCATCTCACATGCTAGTAAAGTAATGCTCAAAATTCTCCAAGCAAGACTTCAGCAATATGTGAACCGTGAACGTCCAGATGTTCAAGCTGGTTTTAGAAAAGGCAGAGGAACCAGAGATCAAATTGCCAGCATCCACTGTATCATGGAAAAATAAAGAGAGTTCCAAAAAGCATCTATTTCTGCTTTACTGACTATGCCAAAGCTTTTGACTGTGTGGATCACAATAAACTGTGGAAAATTCGGAAAGAGATGGGAATACCAGACCTCCTGACCTGCCTCTTGAGAAACCTGTATGCAGGTCAGGAAGCAACAGTTAGAACTGGATATAGAACAACAGACTGGTTCCAAATAGGAAAAGGAGTCTGTCAAGGCTGTATATTGTCACCCTGCTTATTTAACTTATATGCAGAGTACATCATGAGAAATGCTAGGCTGGAGGAAGCACAAGCTGGAATCAAGATTGCTGGGAGAAATATCAGTAACCTCAGATATGCAGATGACACCACCCTTATGGCAGAAAGTGAAGAAGAACTAAAGAACCTCTTGATGAAAGTGAAAGAGAAGAGTGAAAAAGTTGGCTTAAAGCTCAACCTTCAGAAAACTAAGATCATGGCATCTGGTCCCATCACTTCATGGCAAATAGATGGGGAAACAGTGGAAACAGTGGCTGACTTTATTTTTCTGGGCTCCAAAATCACTGCAGATGGTGACTGCAGCCATGAAATTAAAAGACGCTTACTCCTTGGAAGGAAAGTTATGACCAACCTAGACAGCATATTTAAAAGCAGAGACACTTTGTCAACAAAGATCTGTCTAGTCAAGGCTATGGTTTTTCCAGTAGTCATGTATGGATGTGAGAGTTGGAAAGAAAGCTGAGCACCGAAGAATTGATGCTTTAGAACTGTGGTGTTGGAGAAGACTCTTGAGAGTCCCTTGGACTGCAAGAAGATCCAACCAGTCCATCCTAAAGGAGATCAGTCCAGGGTGTTCATTGGAAGGACTGATGTTGAAGCTGAAACTCCAATACTTTGGCCACCTGATGTGAAGAGCTGATTCTTTTCAAAACACCCTGACGCTGGGAAAGATTGAGGGTGGGAGGCGAAGGGGACAATGGAGGATGAGATGGTTGGATGGCATCACTGACTCAATGGACATGAGTTTGGGTAAACCCTGGGAGTTGGTGATGCACAGGGAGGCCTGGCATGCTGTGGTTCATGGGGTTGCAAAGAGTCAGACACAACTGAGAAACTGAACTGAACTGGTAAAGAATCTGCCTGCAATGCAGGAGACTCTAGTTCGATTCCTAGGTCAGGAAAAGGGATAGGCTACCCACTCCAGTATTCTTGGGCTTCCCTTGTGGCTGAGCTGGTAAAGAATCCATCTGCAATGTGGGAGACCTGGGTTCAATCCCTGGGTTGGGAAGATCCTATGGAGAAGTGAAAGGCTACCCACTCCAGTATTCTGGCCTGGAGAATTCCATGGACGTTATAGTCCATGCAGTTGCAAAGAGTCAGACATGATTGAGTGGCTTTCACTCTCCCATTAGGACGCTTACACAAGCCTCTTAGCTTCCTCCATCACAGGGCAGACAGAAGATGCAAGAAGAACCACAATGCCAGATCTGCTAGAACAAAAACCACATTACAGAAAGTTAATCAGGAGGAAAAAGCAGAAGTTATGCCCCAGATGGAAGGACAAGATAAAATCCCAGAAAAACAACTAAATGAAATGTAGATAGACACCTTCCAGAAAAAGAATTCAGAATAATGATAGTGAAGATGATCCAGAATCTCCAGAAAACAATGGAGAAGAGGCAAGAAATGTTTACCAAAGACCTACAAGAACTAAAGAACAAGCAAAGATGAATAATACTCTAGAAGGAATCAATAGCAGACTAACTGAGGCAGAAGAACAGATAAATGACCTGGAGGACAGAATGGTGGAAATCACTACCACAGAACAGAATATAGAAAAAAGAATGAAAAAAAATGAAGACACCCTAAGAGACCTCTGGGACAACATGAAATGCACCAACATTCACATTAGAGAGGTCTCAGAGAAGAAAGGACCTGAAAAAATATTTGAAGAGTTAATAGCTCAAAAATTCCTGAACGTGGGAAAGGGGTAGTCAACCAAGCCCAGGAAGCGCAGAGTCCCAGGCAAGATAAAGCCAAGGAGGCACACACTCAGACACATAGTAATCCAACTGACAAAAATTAACGACAAAGATAAAATATTAAAAGCAACAAGGGAAAAACTACAACATACAAGGGAACTCCCATCAGATTATCAGCTGATTTCTTAACAGAAACTCTACAAGCCAGAAAGGAATGGCACAATATATTTAAAGTGATGTAAAGGAAGAACCTACAACCAAGAATATTCTACCTAAAAAGATTCTCATTCAGATTTGATAGAGAAATTGAAAGCTTTCCAGACAAGCAAAAGTTAACAGAATTAAGCATCACCAAACCAGCATTACAACAAATGTTAAAGAAACTTATCTAGGCAGGAAACACAAGAAAAGAAAAGATCTACAGAAAATAAACTCAAAACAATTAAGAAAATGGTAATAGGATCATACATATTGAAAATTACCTTAAATGTAAATGGATTAAACATATCAACCAAAAGATATAGACTAGCTGGGCGGGTGACGACATGTTCATCTATGCACTTCCACTTACCACATCACTCTGTTTGAACACCCCAAATTTTATGTAATTATTCCATATTGTTAGGTTAATCATGTTCCCATTATGGCTTGCAGTTGTAATTATCTTTTATTTCCTGTCTGGCTATTGATTGTGAAAACCGATAAACATCTTTTACTATTCTGATTATGCAACTGTTACTCACTTAATACCATTATATCATGATTTGTTATTAGACAAATAATAGAAGTCTATATTATCAAAACTACCATTTAATAGGAAAATATGTAATCACTTTTTAAAATACAAATACATATCAGAATTATCTTGGAATTTTTTTTGAAAAATACAGATGTCCAGGTATTTTTTTTTCCTCCAAAGCTCCAGCTATGTTTCCAATGAGCAGCCATGTTTAAAAACAACTAGAAAACTATAAAACACTGATGAAAGAAATCAAAGAGGACACAAATAGATGGAGAAATATACCGTGTTCATGGATTAGAAGAATCAGTATAGTGAAAATGAGTATACTACCCAGAGCAATCTATAGATTCAATGCAATTCCTATCAAGCTACCAGCGGTCTTTTTCAGAGAACTAGAACAAATAATTTCACAATTTGTATGGAAATACAAAAATCCTTGAATAGCCAAAGCAATCTTGAAAAAGAAGAATGGAACTGGAGGAATCAACCTGCCTGACTTTAGGCTATACTACAAAGCCACAGTCATCAAGACAGTATGGTACTGGCACAAAGACAGAAATATAGATCAATGGAACAAAATAGAAAGCCCAGAGATAAATCCACGCACATATGGATGCCTTATCTTTGACAAAGGAGACAAGAATATATGATGGAGAAAAGACAATCTCTTTAACAAGTGGTGCTGGTAAAACTGGTCAACCCACTTGTAAAAGAATGAAACTAGAACACTTTCTAACACCATACACAAAAATAAACTCAAAATGGATCAAAGATCCAAACATAAGACCAGAAACAATAAAACTCCTAGAGGAAAACATAGGCAAAACACTCTCTGACATAAACCAAAGCAGGATCCTCTATGACCCACCTCCCAGAATATTGGAAATAAAAGCACAAATAAACAAATGGGACATAATTAAAATTAAAGGCTTCAACAACAAAGGAAACTAAAAGCAAGGTAAAAAGGCAGCCTTCAGAATGGGAGAAAATAATACCAAACAAAGCAACGGACAAACAATTAATCTCAAAAATATACAAGCAACTCCTGCAGCTCAATTCCAGAAAAATAAATGACCCAATCAAAAAGTGGGCCAAAGAACTAAACAGACATTTCTCCAAAGAAGACATATAAATGGCTAACAAACACATGAAAAGATGCTCAACATCACTCAGTATCAGAGAAATGCATATCAAAACCACAATGAGGTACCACTTTACACCAGTCAGAATGGTTGCCATCCAAAAGTCTACAAGCAATAAACGCTGGAGAGGTTGTGGAGAAAAGGGAACCCTATCACACTGTTGGTGGGAATGCAAACTAGTACAGCCACTATGGAGAATAGTGTGGCGATTCCTTAAAAAACTAAAAATAGAACTGCCATATGACCCAGCAATCCCACTGCTGGGCATACACACCGAGGAAACCAGAATTGAAAGAGACACGTGTACTTCAATGTTCATCACCACACTATTTACAATAGCCAGGACATGGAAGCAACCTAGATGTCCATCAGCAGACGAATGGATAAGAAAGCTGTGGTACATATACACAATGGGATATTACTCCACCATTAAAAACAATACATTTGAATCAGTTCTAATGAGGTGGATGAAACTGGAGCCTATTATATAGAATGAAGTAAGCCAGAAGGGAAAACAACAATACAGTATACTAACGCATATATATGGAATTTAGAAAGATGGTAAGGATAACCCTGTATTCAAGATAGCAAAAGACCACAGATGTATAGAACAGTCTTTTGGACTCTATGGGAGAGGGCAAGGGTGGGATGATATGGGAGAATGGCATTGAAACATGTAAATTATCATATGTGAAATGAATCGCCAGCCCAGGTTTGATGCATGATACAGGGTGCTCAGGGCTGGTGCACCAGGATGACTCAGAGGGATGGAATTGGGAGGGAGGTGGGAGGGGGGGTTCTGGAAGGGGAACACATGTATACCCAAGGCAGATTCATGTCAATGTATGGCAAAACCAACACAATAATGTAAAGAAAAAAAAAGTCATTTACATGCCCTAATGTATGTTAATGTTTCTATAATACAATATAAATAAGAAATTTAATATAATGTTTTAACAATTATATAAATGATTTTATATCTAAAAAAAATAAAAACAACTAGACTATATGATGATCTTTTATCTAGCTTATTTTGCTTTTTCTATTTCATATTCAGTGCTCTCATTTCATTTAGTTTATGTTTTTCAATTTCTCCATCTTTTTTCTTTCTCAAGCCTTTACCAAGCAAAGTTTTTGTATACTTTTAAATAGTATGTATAATATATATCAGAAAACTTACAAATTTTAGCCTAACTAAAAAATTTATAACATTTTGATTCCACTTGTTTGACTTAATATGAATAGAATGCTAGATTTCTAATAAAAATAGATATGCAACAAGCAACAAAGGTTTACTGTATTGCACAGGGAACTACAGTCAATATCTTGTAATAACTTATAATGGACAATAATTTCAAAAATAATATTTGTGTATAACTGAATTACTTTGCTATGAACCTGAAACACTGTAAGTCAACTATACTTCAATAATATATATATATTAAGAAAAAAGAATCAAAATAGGCTTGAATAAATGAAATGTTTTAATACTGTGAATTTTAATAAATATTTTGTTAAAACTTTGGCATTATTTAAGGACAGTATGTGATTTCAAGCATAATAACATTGATTTAAAAAAAAGAATCCTCTGCATTCTGAATTTATCTGAATTCCTCATGGTAAGTCAGAGTAAAAGTTTTTTCACAAGTACCGTTGTTGTTCAGTTGCCAAGTTGTGTCTGACTTTTCACTACCCCACACACTGCAAGACACAAGGCTTCCCTGTCTCTCACCATCTCCCAGAGTTTTCCCAAGTTCATATCTATTAGGTGGATCAGGTGATATCACCCAACAATTTCATCCTATGTCGCCCTCTTCTTCTGCCTTCAATCTTTCCCAGCATTAGGGTCTTTTCCAGTGTTTGTATCAGGTCGCCAAAGTGTTGGAGCTTCAGCATCAATCCTTCAAAGAGGATTCAGGGTTGATTTCCTTTAAAATTGACTAATTTGATCTCCTTACTGTCCGAGAGACTCTCAAGAGTCTTCTCCAGCACCACAGCTCTTAAGCATCAATTCTTCAGCACTCTGCCTTCTTAATTGTCCAGCTCTCACATCCGTACATGACTACTGGAAAGACCATGGCCTTGACTATGTGGACCTTTGTCAGCAAAGTGATGTCTTTGCTTTTTAACACACTACCCAGGTTTGTCATAGCTTTCTTGCCAAGAAGCAGTCGTCTTCTAATTTCATGGCTGCAGTCACCATCTGCAGTGATTTTAGAGTCCAAAGAGAGGAAATCTGTCATTGCTTCCATCTATTCGCCTATCTGCCATGAAGTGATGGGACTGAATGCCATGATCTTAGTTTTTTTAATATTGAGTTTTACACCGGCTTTGTCACTTTCCTTCTTCACCCTCATCAAGAGGGTCTTTAGTTCCTCTTTGCTTTCTGCCATTTGAGTGGTATCATCTGCATATCTGAGGTTGTTGATATTTCTCCCGGCATTTTGATTCCAGCTTATAACTCATCCAGCCCAGCATTTTGTATGATGTACTCTGTATAGAAGTTAAATAAACAGGGTAACAATATACAGCCTTGCTGTACTCCTTTCTCAATCCTGAGCTAGTCAGTTGTTCCACACAGTGTTCTAACTGTTGCTTTTTGACCTGCATACAGGTTTCTCAGGAGGCAGGTAGGTGGCCTGGTATTTTCATCTCTTTAAGAATTTTCCACAGTTTGTTGTAATCCATGCAGTCAAAGGCTTTGACATAGTCAATGAAGCAGAAGTAGATGTTTTTTCTGCAATTGTCTTGCTTCTTCTATGATCCAACGGATGTTGGCAATTTGATCTCTGATTCCTCTGCCTTTTCTAAACCCAGCTTGAACATCTGGAAGTTTCCAGTGCACATGCTGTTGAAGACTGGCTTGGAGAATTTTGAGCATTACTTTGCTAGAAGGTGAAATGAATGCAATTGTGTGACAGTCTGAACATTCTTTGGCATTGCTCTTCTTTGGGATTGGAATGAAAACTGACATTTTCCAGTCTTGTGGCCAATGCTGAGTTTTCCAAATTTGCTGGCATATTGAGTGCAGCACTTTCACAGCATCATCTTTTAGGATTTGAAATAGCTCAGCTGGAATTCCATCACCTCCATTATCTTTGTTTGTAGTGATGCTTCCTAAGGCCCACTTGACTTTGCACTCCAAGATGTCTGGCTCTAAGTGAGTGATCATACCATCATGGTTGTCTTGCCACCTCTTAATCTCTTCTGCCTCTGTTTGGTCCTTACCATTTCTGTCCTTTATCGTGCCAATCCTTATGTGAAATGTTCCCTTGATATCTTCAATTTTCTTGAAGAGATCTCTAGTCTTTCCCATTCTGTTGTTTTCCTCTATTTCTTTGCATTGATCACTTAAGAAGACTTTCTTATCTCTCCTTGTTATTCTTTGGAACTCTGCATTCAGATGGGTATATCTTTCCTTTTCTCTTTTGCCTTTCATTTCTCTCAGCTATTTGTAAGGCCTCCTCAGACAACCATTCTGCCTTTTTGCATTTCTTTTTCTTGAGGATTGTTTTGATCACTGCCTCCCGTACAATGTCACAAACCTTAGTCCATAGTTCTTTAGCACTTTATCACATTTAATCCCTTGAATCTACCTGTCACTTCCACTGTATAATCATAAAGGATTTGATTTAGGTCATACCTGAATGGTTCTATTGGTTTCCCCTACTTTCTTCAATTTCAGTCTGAATTTGGCAATAAGGAGTTCATGATCTGAGCCACAGTCAGCTCCCAGTCTTGTTTTTGCTCACTGTATAGAGCTTCTCCATCTTCAGCTGCAAATATAACCCATCTGATTTTGGTATTGACTCTCTGGTGACGTCCATGTGTAGAGTTTTCTCTTGTGTTGTTGGAAGAGGGTGCTTGCTATGCAGTGCATTCTCTTGGCAAAACTCTGTTAGCCTTTGCCCTGTTTCTTTTTGTATTCCAAGGCCAAACTGGCCTGTTACTCCAGGTATCTCCTGACTTCCTACTTTTGCATTCCAATGACCTATAATGACTAGGACTTTTTCTTTTTCTTTTTTTTTGATGTTAGTTCTAGGAGGTCTTTTAGGTCTTCATAAAACTGATCAACTTCAGTTTCTTCAGCATTGGTGGTTGGGGCACAGACTTGGATTACTATGGTTACAACATAAATCATATACTTCTGTATTCCATCAAAACATACAATATCAGTTTGTCCCATTATAGGTGATGCTGTTTGATCATCTTATCACTTTTATCTTGAATAAAGTGCTATTTTCCATATTTTCTTATTGCAAAGATCCCCTTTTTCTTTCATAATTAATTAATAGCCTTTGAGAGGATACTTGGAAATCATATGAATATCCTTTGCCTCAAGAAATTTACACTCAATGGTTTTAGTTGAAGTTCCTTGCTCAAATCAACTACTACATTAAGGATTGCAAAATGCTTATTTCTCATTCTTTTTATATTTATTAACAAGTATTTTTCTGCAAAAAGAGCTTTCTTCCTCTGTCTTCTCCTTTTTTTCAACATCACAATGGATCATAAGCTTCTTTTTAAAATTTAGTGTGTAATCCAGTTACCATCATTATTCTTTTGGTGCCCAAACTGTTGCAGATTTGGCCGATGAAATTCAAGGTGGCTTCTATGTTCTTTTGACATTCCTCCATTAGCTTTTAAGCACTTCCTTTCTAGCACAAGATGTTCTAGGCTAAACTTTTAGTTTTTCTGACTCATATCTAAAACCACTCAATTCTCCTATTAAAAGAAATTCTCAATTAAAAGAAGCCTAATTTCTTTTAATGGGGAATGGTTTTAAAAACCAAGAATAAAGAACAGTCATTGCTACTGAGTTATCATTAATTCTAGGTTAAGTGGACAGAAATAGGGCATGACTTCATCCTGGTTGGACTTCCCTGGTGGCTCAGATGGTAAAGAATTTGCCTGCAATGCAGAAGACCTAGATTCCATCCCTGGGTTGGGAGGATTCCCTCAAGGAGGGAATGGCTACCCACTCCAGTATTCTTGCCTGGAGAATCCCATGGACAGAGGAGCCTGGTAGGGTATAATCCATGGGGTTGCAAAGATTTGGACACTACTGAGTAACTAACACTTCATACTGATATTTCCAATTTAGATCCAACACCAAAGTGTTATTCAATACCTTTCCCCAGTTCATATTTGTACCTTCCTTCTTTTGTAATAATTACCCACAACATAATTTACTAATTTTCTCTGTAACACACACAAAGTTATTTCACAATCATTACGCTGAAATCTATACCAGTAGACACCTACTTGATAAAATTCAAGATTTAACTGTCTCTTTTTTCACTCTTAGAATATATCCCACTGTGAGGACAGAATACTATATTGAAAGTTACATGAATTAAGTAATTTTCTGTGTAGTAATTTTATCCATTAATAATATTTATTTCCATATGCATCTGATTTTAGGGTTTATTCTTTCCTTTTAACTAAGATATAATTTTTATCAACTTGATTAATATATCATTTATAAACAAAATGCATACATTTTAAGTGTACAATATGAATTTTGAAAAATGTATACACCTATGTAACCATCCTCATAATCAAGACATAGAATATTTTCCTCAGCTCAGAAAGTTCCCTTGTACCCCTTGCCATTAAATCCCACCTTGATCAGTTTTCTATCATGATATATTATATTTGTCCTTTCTAGAGTTTCGTATTAGTGAAGTCATTAATGCATACTCTTTTGAGGCTGGCTTCTTTCACTTAATATGATGTTTCCAAGACTCTTCCATGTTCTTTCACATTCCAGTAGTTCTTTAGCTTCACTGCTGAATAGAGGCAAATGTGAATATGACACAATTTATTTTTCCATTTATGTATTGATGGACATTAGAGGTATTTGTAGTTTGGGACTTTTATATATAAGCCTGCTATGAACATTTATTTACCTCATGTGCACATAATTTTCCTTTATCTTGTGCAAATACCCAGGAGTAAAATTGCTAAGGGCTAATACAGTTAAATGTACATTTAACTTTATTAGTAACAGGCAATTTTCCAAAGTTATTATACCATTTACATTCCCACCAGTTAATGTATGAGCATTCCAGTTGCATTGGGTTGGCCAAAAAGTTTGTTTAGGTTTTTCTGTAACATGGGAAAAGCTAATAAACTTTCTGGCCAACCCAACACATTCATGCTAACATTTGGTATTGTTAGTCTTCAAAATTTTAGCCATTCAATTAGGTGTGTGGTGTTATCTATCTGTGGGTTGAATTTGCTTTTCCCTGATGATTAACTATGTTGAAGATTATTATTAGCCGAAACAAGTTTGTTATTTAAATCGTCTACTCATTTACATTAGGCTGTCTTGTTACTGAATTAAGAGTTCTTTTTATATATTGAATGTAAGTCCTTTGTCAGATATAAAAGATATTTTCTTCTAGTCAGTGGCTTGCCTTTTAGTTTTAAGTGTCTTTTCAAAGAGCAGAGGTTTTCAATTTTAATGAAATACAACTCATTATACATGTGATATGCTTAATGTCATTTACATAACACACATGTATATACACCATATTTATATGTAATACATAGCTTATATGTATGATTTGTGCCTTTTATATCTATCCTAAAAATTTTTACCTAAAAGAAAGTCATACAGATTTTCTATTTGTTTTTTAAGAAGTTTTAAGTTTTTGCTTTTATATTTAGGTCTATGATCAGCTCTGAGTTTTTGTATAAATGAGGTAAAGGTTGCAGTTTATTTTTCTATATGAGGATATTCAGTTGTTCCTATCATTATTTAAAAGATTACCCTTTTCTTCATCAAATTACCTTGGCAGTTTTGTCAAAAATCAATTGACCATATATGATGGGTGTAATTCTGAACTCTATTCTATTCATTGATTGGTATATTTACACAAAAAACACATTGTCTTCATAACTGTAACTTTTTTTTGTAACATAGTTTAAGTCCTCTAGCTTTATTTTTCTCTTTCAAAATTATTTTTGGCTACTCTAGATCCTTTGTATTTTAATAGAAATTTTAGAAACAACTCTTGATTTTTACATAATGCTTGCTGGGATATTTACTGGAATTGAATTAGAGTTACAGATTAATTTGGGAAGAACTGACATCTTAAAAATATTGAATTTTCTGATTCAGAAACCTAATGCATCTTTCCATTTATAGTCTTTAATTTCTCTCAGCAGTCTTGTGTGGTTGTTATTGTATACACATTTTTGCTAAGTTTGTCTCCAATTATTTAATGTCTTTGATGCTATTTATATGACAATTTAAATTTAATTTATTTAAATTTCAATTTCCAATTGACATCATTAGTCTTACCTGTTTACTGTGTATCTCATCATCTTGCTAATAAACTCTCTGAATAACTTTAGTAGCTTTTCTGTAAATTCCTTAGGATTTTCCACATACACAATCATGTCTGTGAATAACAACTGCTTTACACTTTTCCTTCCATATGACTTTTATTTCTTCTTCTTGCCTTTTGTACTGTCTAGGACTTCCAGTACAATGCTGACTAGAAGTGGTGAGGGTGGAAAGCTTTGCCTTATCCCAATCTTAGAAGCAAATACAACTATTTAAAAAAACAGCAAGTATTTATTAGGATGTAGACAACCCTTGTGCACTGTTGGTAAAAAATGTAAAATGGTGCAACTTCTATGGAAAACAGTATAATGAAGAATTAAAAATGAATCACCATATGATTCAGCAGTTCTACTCCTGGACATATAACAAAAGAATTGGAAGTAGTCTCTCAAAGAAATATTTGAATAATCATGTACACGGCAGCATTATTCATAGTAGCCAAAATGTAGAAGCAACCCAAGTGTCCATCAACAGAATGGTATACGTGTACAATGGAGCATTATTCAGCCTTAAAAAAGAAAGATATTGTGTCACTTACTACAACATGGATGCACCCTGAGGACACTATTTTAACAGAAATAAGCCAGTCACAAAAGGACAAATATTGTATGATTCCAATTATACGAGGCATCGAGAGTAGTCAAATTCAGAGACAAAAAGAATGGTGATTATCAGATGCTGGGGAAAGGGGAGAAATGGAGAGTTACTGCTTAATTGGTAGAGTTTTGCATGATGAAGAGAGTCTGTAGTTACGGTAGCACAACAATATGCATATACTAATGTTCCTGAAATGAATACCTAAATATGGGTAAGATGGTATATTTCATATTATGTCTATTTTACCACAATTTAATATACTAAAAAAAATTTAAGGAAATGGTTACCAAACTAGATAAAAAACAAGAACCAAATGATCTCCAGGGAAGAACAGAGTGGGTAGCCAATCCCTTATCCAGGGGATCTTCCCAACCCATGGATCAAACCTGGGTCTCCTCCATTACAGGCAGATTCTTTACCATCTGAGCCACCAGGGAAGCCCAAAGATATCTGTAAGATGAATTTAAAATATAAAGATACATATAGGTAAAAATTTAAAGTTGGAAAGAGGAAACATAAGAAAGCATAAGGAGTGGCTACTACATATCAGACAAAATAGGCTTTAGAAAAAAAACACTAAAAATAAAGAGGGACACTTCATATTCATAAAAAGGAAATATATCAGGCAGCTATGACTATTATATATGCATTCATGCCTAATAATGGAATCTCAAATACATGAAGCAAAAACTAAAGTAACTAAAGGGAGAAACAAATTCACAATCATAATTGTACGGCTTCCCAGGTGGCTCAGTGGTAAAGAATATGCCTGCCAATGCAAGGAGACACAAGAGACACAGGTTTAATCCCTGGGTCAGGAAGATCCCCTGTATGAGGAAATGACAACCAATGCATTCCAGTATTCTTGCCTGGAAAATCCCAGGAACAGAGGAGCCTGGTGTACTACAGTCCATGGGGTCACAAAGAGTCAGACACGATGAGCGACTGAGCACTCAATACATCTTTCACTATAACTGATAGAGCAACTAAATAATTAATAATACAGAAAATCTGAATGACGCTTTCAACTACCTTAAGTTAACTGACATTTATAGAACATTACACCTGATGACTTCAGGATACACATTCTTTTCAATGAACCTGGACCATTTTCCAAGAAAGAATATATTCTGGGTGATAGGGCAAATTTCAATAGACTTCAAAAGACTGAAGCCAACATAGTATGTTCTGTGACAATATAATTATTGATAAATTAGAAATCAATATATGTAGATACCGATGAAAGTGCAAATATTTAAGCAACTTCTAATTAATCCACAGGGTCAAAGAAAAAAAAATATACAAGGAAAATTAGAAAATATTTTAAATTGAATGAAAATGAAAAGACAGTACATCAAACTTTGTGCATCCACCTAAAATAGTGCTACAATAAAAATGTACAGCTTCAAATACTTACAGAGGAGGAAAAGGGGTTAATATCAATTATCAAGACTTTCAGCTTCAGAATTGAAAGATGATCAAATTAAACTCAATGTAAATAGAAGAGAAAAATACTAAAGTTCAGAAAATAATGAAACAGAAAACAAAGACTAGAGAAAAATTAATAAAACTGAAAGCTAATTTTATGAAAAGATCAATAAAATACATAAACTTTTGGATAAACTGACCAAAAAAAGGACACAGACTATGCTGGAGAAGGTCTTCAAGAGGATGTGATCAGTGACTGACTGATGAGCTGGACTTGAGCAATCAGAGGCTCCTCACCCCCTCAGCTGTCCCAGGAATGTCCGTTTCCCCCTGTTCCCAGTGGAAGCTGTTCCAAAGACACAGACTCGAGAGAGAAAGGTGCTGCTGAGACCATCTGGACCGTGGAGGTGACAGATCCCAGTTAAGGGCTCTATTTAAACTTTCATGATTCTGGTGGTGGGTGCGGAGATCTATTCATCTCATGGCCACCTAAGACAGAGAGGCATTGTCGAATAACTAGTGATGGTAAACACTATAAGGGTATACTTGTATGAAATTTCTATAAATCTACTATGTCCTGGTATAATATTATTTCAGTCACAAATTTTAAATGTATGTCACAGAAATAACTAAATTTCCTTGTCAATTGCACTGTATCAATGAACTCTTATCAGATCCTTAACCATGGCCATTTTTTAAGTCTTTTGTCATTTATAGACCATTACCATTTTACCCTGATGCTTTCAAAAAAGTGTCCCTGCAAAAGTTTTGATCTTTAAGGAGATTCATGGGGAAGACTCTAACAAGTACAGATTTCTGATAACTAAGATCTACCTGCCTTCATGTGGAAGGATAATAATGCACCTTTCAAGTAATTCCCCAAGGCTACGTGCACAGCCCTACAATATGTTGTAGTGCAAGATTTGTTCCTGTTTCCACTTCGGTAAAATGGACCCATTATGTTGATGATATAATACTAATGTGAAGACCTGCCTCTGCTGCAGGTGAGGAAAAGGAAGGGTGGTGAACCCACAGAAAATTCAAGGCCCAGGCACTGTTTTCAGGAGTCAAGCAAGTCATGAGTTGTCCCAGAAACTGTGACTGATAAGGTGCAAGCCTAGTCAACTCCTACGAATATGAAAGAGGTGTGAGCCTTTGTAGGGATTTGTGGTTTTGGAGCACTCTTTACCCTCACCTGGAACAATGCCTTGTCAAACAGACAGCAATTGGAAGTCAAGTTTCAAAGGTCATGATGTGCAAGTCCGGGCAAAAGTACTTGACATTTAATGGAGGCTCCATTTCACCTATAACCTGTGAGCAGCAGGGTGGGTAAAAAGGAAAAATTGGAAGCAGTAGACTAAAGTACTAACAGGAAAAACCACCTTGGCCAGCTAGACTAAAGTACTGTCCCAAGTTTTAATACATCTGAACGATCAATCAGTAGGACCAGTCACCCCACATGCAAAAAGGGGGACCTCTGCAAAGATACTCAACACCGTAATGTCACAGGAAAGAGCCACTGCCCTGACTTTCACCGTGAATCAATGTGCTGTTCTGCTGAAAACACCAAGTCCCATCACACCTGGGAAACATGTTATCTCCTAGAATTTGTAGTAAGACGTCCCACCAGGATGGGTGAGTTACTTCGTGCCCCTGGGTGAGTGGCAATCCATCTCCTTTGGGATCCTATTTTCTTGCTGCAAGTTGGACCTGCTGAAATACTATGCCTGAAATTGAACAAGCCACGTGGAGAAAGAGAAGAAGGTGTGGGTCCTGATCTGGCATATCCCACCACCCAGCCCATCTCCTCACACCTGACAGTGCTGCCTCCCTCAGCCCCAGGTGTGGTATGCACAACCAGGTCAAGTTCCTAAAGTTGCCAGCCTCCTTCTACTCAAGGCCAGGTGAGCACATTCTATTTTCCTCTGGGTTTATCATTTGGCTGCTGTCCTGGAAGCAACACAGTTTACATAAAAGTCCTGACTAAATTTACCCAGCAAGCCTTAAACGACAGTCAGAAAAGCCCGTCTTTATCAAACACTGAAATGTCTATAACAAGAAAAGCTGTCCTTAGACATTATTCCTACCTCAAAAGGAGGAACTTGTGCCATCATCCTAACAGAATGTTGTGTGTTCATACCTGATGAGTCTGTTAAAGTGTCATCTCTATTAAATCAAATAAAGACACAAATGAATGCCCTCAGTGACCTGACCCCCAGCATAGGGGACTGAATAAATCAGTGGTGTGGATCATGGGGCTTAGAGGAAAAGCTATTTATTTGGGGAATCATTGTCTTAATCTGTGTTTTCTCTTGCATCTGTCTATACTGTTGCTGTACCATCTGCTTCCAACACAGCTAGACAGCCACCAAATAAGCCACCTCCAATAAAACCCCTTGCTGACTGCTTCAGGCACACTGTGGAAGGGGGAATGTGTAAGATCATAAAAGTCAGTCACAAGGGGTGAAGTGCTGGAGGAGGTGATTCAGAAGACATCACAGCCAGCTGACCTGTGAGCTGGACCCAGGCAATCAAGCTCCTCACCTCCTCCTCTGTCCATGGAATGTACACTTTGCCTGCCATTCCCACACTGGGAGCTGTTCCCAGGACTCACCCTTGAGTACTGAGTAAGGTGTTGCTGAGGCCATGAGTATACAGATGAATCCAGTTAAAGCCACTAGATAAATTTTTACAATTCTGATAGACAGGTGTGGAGATGAACTTGTCTTGAGGCTGCCCAAGATAAGCTTTGTAAATAAGTTCCCTTGCTTATTAAAACCACCAATGACAAGGGAATGTAACTTGGTGCAGACAGTATGGAAAACAGTACCGGGCTTCCACAAAAAAATTAAAAATAGAACTATCGTATGATCTGGGTTTCCCAGGTGGCACAGTGGTTAAAGAATCCGCCTGCCAATGCAGGAGATGCAAGAGATGCAGGTTCAATCCCTGGGTTGGGAAGGTCCCCTGGAGTAGGAAATAGCAACCCATTCCAGTATTCTTGCCTGGAAAATTCCATGGACAGAGAAGCCTGGCAGCCTACAGTCCATAGGAACACACAGTCAGACACGACTGAGCAACTGCGCAACTGACTGACTGTGCTGCTGCTGCCTCTAAGTCGCTTCAGTCGTGTCCGACTCTGTGCGACCCCATAGACGGCAGCCCACCAGGCTCCTCTGTCCCTGGGATTCTCCAGGCAAGAACACTGGAGTGGGTTGCCATTTCCTTCTCCAACTGACTGACCATATGATCTAGCAATTCCACTTCTGGGCATTTAATCAAAGAAAACAAAAACATTACTTAGAAAAGATATATGTACCTCTATGTTCATTGTAACATTATTCACAATAGTCAAGGTATAGAAGCAACCTAAGTGACCATTGATAGATGAAGGATAAGAAGCTGTGGGATATATACAGCATGGAATATTACTCAGGCATGAAGAAAGAATGACAAGATGATTGGACCAGAGGAAATTATGCTAAGTGAAATACAAATACAGACAGTGAAAGACAAATATTTCACTTGTATGTGGACTATAAAAACCAAATAAAAAATATAACAAAACAGAAACAGAGTCACAGATACAGAGAACAAACAGGCAGATGCCAGAGAAGAGAGGGGTAGGGAGATGAGTGAAATAGGTGAGGGAGGGAGAGAGGTACAAATGTTCAGTGACAAAATAAATGAGTGACAAGGATTAAATGTACAGTGCGAGAAACAAAGTCAATAATAGCATAATATCTTTGTATGATAACTAGACTTACCATGGTCTAACATCTAGACTTAACATTTTGTTATGTATAGATATATCAAATCATTATGTTTCACACCAGGAACCAAACATACTATTACAGATCAATGATACTTCAAAAACAAGACAAACTCATAAATAAAGAGATCAAATTTGAGGTTATCAGAGACAGAGAGTAGAGGGAAGGCAAAATGAATGAAGGTACTCAAAAGGTACAAAATTCCAGTTTTATAATAAATAACTACTAGGGATGTAATATATAATATGCTTCATAAAATTAATACTGCAGTAAATAATATATGAAAGTCGTTAAGAGGAAAATCCCACGAATTCTTATCATAAGGAAGAGTTTTTTTTTCTTTAATTTTGTATCTATATGAAATGATGGATGCTCACTGAATGTATTATAATAATCATTTCATGATGGATGTCAGCCAATTCATTATTGCTGTACACCTTAAACTCCTACAGTACTGTATGTAATTATATCTCAGTAAAACTGGAAGGCAAAAAATAATAAAAATGAATGATTAAAAGCACTACCTACCAGTCTGGAGTGGTCTGCCTCTTTATTTGGTCTCCCCTTGCCCTCTGTACAGGCAGCAGTTTGCAAACTAACAACTATCAGCATCAGTACTGAAGAGAGGACACTTCTACAGTTCCTGCAGGGATTAGAAAGATAATAAGAGAATAATATGAACAACTCTATGCCAATAAGTTCAACTTTGACTTAATGGGTAGCAAATTTTTGAAGCACAAATTAATAAATAGACACAAGAAAAAATAGAAAATTTGAACAATCCTATATTTACTAAACAAATTAAGTTTATAATTAAAAGCTTTCCCACAAAAACTGTAGGCCTAGATGGCTATACTGATTATTGAATATTTATTTAAGGAAGAACTAATAGCAATCCTGCACAAGTTCTTTCAGAAATGAGATGAGGGAACACTTCTCAGCACATTTTTTTTTTTTTGAGGCCAGTATTACCCAGATACCAAACCTTTAGAGGAAAACTACAGACCAAAATCTCTTACTAAAATAAATATAAAAATCCTTAACAAAATACCAGCAATCAAATTAACAATATACAGGACTTCCCTGGTGGCACAGTGGGTAAGAATCCACCTGCCAATGCAGGGAACACAGGTTCAATCCCTGGTCCAGGAAGATCCCACGTGCCATGGAGCAACTAAGCCCATGTGCCAAAACTACTGAGCCCGTGATACAGAGCCTGTGAGCTGCAACTGTTGAGCCTGTGTGCCACAACTACTGAAGCCCATACACCCTGGAGCCTGCGCGCCACAACGAGAGAAACCACAACAATGAGAAGCCTGTGCACTGCAACAAACAATAGTCCCCACTCGCTGCAACTAGAGAAAGCCCACACAAAGCAGTGAAGACTCATTGCAGCCAAAAAAAAAAAAAAAATAACTACATAAAATGTATCTTACATCATCTGCAAGTAGTTCTATCAAAGAAAATGTAGCATTATTTCATAGTAAAAATTAATCAACTTTGTGAATATATAACACTGTATTGTACACTGAATTTTATAGTATGTGAATTTTGTCTTGATTTATAAATCAATCACTACATTAACAGACTATGGGGAAAATTACATGATCATCCTAATACATATGTGTGTGTGTCACTCAGTCATGTCCGACTCTGTGACCTCACAGACTGTAGCCTACCAGGCTCCCCTGTCCATAGGATTTTTCAGGCAAGAATATTGCAGTGGGTTGGATGCAGAGAAACTTTAGATAAAATCCAAACACCCATTCACTAAAAACACTCTGAGAAAATAAGAACAGAAGGAAAATTAGTATAATAAAAACATCAATCAAAGATTGCCAAGAGAAATATCAATAACCTTAGATATGCAGATGACACTACCCTAATGGCAGAAAGCAAAGAGGACCTAAAGAGACTCTTGATGAAGGTGAAAGAGGAGAGTGAAAAAGCTAGCTTAAAACTCAATGTCCAAAAAACTAAGTTCGTGGCATCTGGCCTCATCACTTCATGGAAAATAGATGGGGAAAAAATGGAAACAGTGACAGACTTTATTTTCTTGGATTCCAAAATTACTGCAGATGGTGACCGAAATTAAAAGACACTTGCTCCTTGGAAGAAAATCAATGACAAACGTAGACAGCATGTTAAAAAGCAGAGTCTTAAAAAAAAAAATAAAAAGCAGAGTCATCTCTTTGTCACTGAATGTCCATCTAGTTAAAGCTATGGTTTTTCCAGTAATCATGTACGGGTGTGAGAACTGGACCGTAAAGAAGGCTGAGTACTGAAGAACTGATGCTTTCAAACTGTGGTGCTGGAGACTCTTGAGAGTCCCTTGGACTGCAAGAAGATCCAACAAGTCCATCCTAAAGGAGATCAGTCCTGGGTGTTCATTGGAAGGACTGATGCTGAAGCTGAAACTCCAATACTTTGGCCACCTGATGCAAAGAGCTGACTCACTGGAAAAGACTTTGATGCTGGGAAAGATTGAGGGCAGGAAGAGAAGGGGACGACAGAGGATGAGACGGTTGGATGGCATCACCAATTCAATGGACATAAGTTTGAGCAAACTCCAGGAGACGGCGAAGGACAGGGAAGCCTGGTTGTGCTGCAGGCTGTGAGTTACAAGGAATCAGACGTGACTGAGCAACTGAACAACAACAAAGGATGTCAACAAAAGAATCCTGTTTATTATAAGGCAAGGATATCTGCTCTCATCACTTATATTCAACAGTGAACTGGAGGTTCTAACTTCTGCACTAAGGCAAGAAATTAAACAAAAGGCCACAGTAAAACTATCTTTATTAAAAAAGCCAATATGACCATATGATAGAAAACTCTGAGGAATCTATTTAAAAAAAAAACCTACTAGAGTTAATAAATGGATGCAGCAAAATCAAAAGACAAAGGGTCAATAGAAAAAAACTAGGTATTTTTATGTACTAAAAATAAACTAGAAAAATACTTTTAAAATTCCACTTACTACAGCATCTAAAGATATTAACTAGAGGCAGTCCTAAGATGGAGGAGGAATAGGACGGGGAGACCACTTTCTCCCCAACAAATACACTGAAAGAACATTTAAAAGCCGAGCAAACTCCACAAAACAACTTCTGAATGCTAGCAGAGGACATCAGGCCCCCAGAAAGGCAGCCCATTGTCTTCGAAAGGACGTGGAACAAAATATAAAAAATAAAAAGAGAGACAGAAGAGGTAGGGATGGAGATCTGTCCGGGAAGGGAGTATTAAAAAAGAGAGGTTTCCGAACACCAGGAAACATTCTCCCCTGTGGATCTGCAGCTGGTCTCAGAGGGCAAAATAACCTGGAGCAAAAATAGATAAATAATTAAACCCCACAGATTACGTGCCTAACTGCAACTCCCAGTGGAGCAGCAGCCCAGATGCCCCATCCCCTACTAGCAAGCTCAGGCTGCTCAGGGAGGGGTGGGCTGCACCGCTTTGGGTGAGGACTGGGACCAAATGCCGGAGCGCGACCCGAGGGAACTAGCCTGAGACAGCAATCTAGGCTGTGGAATAGCTTTCCAGAGAAAAGCCACCGCCAGGCCAGCACACAGAACAAAGGGCTGCCTGGAGCTAGTTGGCTGCGGGCTGCCGGAGACTGGCAGGCGAGGGCAGCCAGAGCTGCAATCGTGGCCCTAGAGAGGCAGCCTCTACCAAACTGTGGGCAGACGTCATTGCTAACCAAGACTTCTTGGGATTCTGGACGGTCGCCGCCAAAGATCAACTCTCCACACACCTGAGAAGGCGTGCCCAGTTGTACACCCTGAAAAGCGAGCGGCTGGGATGGGGGAGGGGAGAAGTCGCAGTCTCCAACCGCGCAGGGTGGCTCAGACCTGGGAAGTGCAGGCAGCCCCAGCGGCCACCTCAGGCTGCTCCCAGTGGAGCGACCGAGAACCTGAGCAGCGTGGGTGGGGAAAGCACACATGCCGTGAGCGGGGACAAGCCCCAGAATGGTTGAATCACGGTGAGCACACGCCAGTGATATCTGTTTGCAGTGTTCCTCCCTCCCCACAGCACGACTGAACAAGAGAGCCTAAAAAAGTGACCACCACCACCTCTCTTGTGTCAGGGCGGAAATAGACACTGAGGAGACCAGCAAACAGAAGACGCTAAAATAATCAGAGGACACCGCTTTGGAACTGACAAGAGTAACAGCTTAAATCCCTGCAGTTAGCACCAACTACATAGGAAGGAGCCTATAGATCTTGAGACGTACAAGCCGGACCAAGGAACTATCTGAAAATGAACTGACCCCACACTGTACGCAGCAGCTCCAGAGGCCCTAGATATATTTTTACTATGATCATTTTTTAAATTTTTTAAAACTTGTTTTTATTACTATTATTTTTAATTTTAAGTCCCCTATAACTCCTTCAATTTTCATTTTTATAACCATCTATTACCTAGCAAAAAAAAAAAGACCGTATTTTTTAAGCAAACTTCATATATATATATGTAAGAATTTCTGTGACTCTTTTTTGTTGTTGTTGTTGTTCACTTGCTTTTTTTCCTCTTTTTTCCATTTTTATTTTTCTTTTCTTTTTTTTCTTTTTTTTTAATTGTATTTTTGAGAATCTAACCTTTACTCTAGATTTTTAATCTTTGCTTTTTAGCATTTGTTACCAACTTTGTATCTTTAAGAACCCAATCGTCAGTACCCATTTTTACTTGGGAGTGAGATCACTGGCTTGATTGCTCTCTCCCCATTTTTGACTCTCCTTTTTTTCCACCAGGTCACCTCTATCTCCCCCCTCCCATTTTATTCTCTACCAAATTCTGTGAATCTTCGCATGTTAGGAGTTGTGAAGAACACAGAGGCAATTGATTACTGACTGGATCTGTCTCTCTCCTTTTGACTCCTCCTTTTCTCCCCCTGGCCACCTCTGTCTCCTTCCTCCCTCTTCTCTTTTCGGTATAACTCTGAACATCTCTGAGGGATCCAAACTGGAGAGTACACAGGGAAGTGATCACTGGCAAGCTCACTCTCTCATCATTTGATTCCTCTCCTCTCCATCTGGTCACCTCTATCTCCCTCCTACCTCTTCTCCTCTCCATGTAATTATGTGTTCCTCTCCAGGTGTCCCTCACTATGGAGAAACTTTTCATCATTAACCTAGATGTTCTACCATTGGTGCTAAATAGATGGAGGAGTCCTGAGGCTACTATAAGAATAAGGCTGAAAACCAGAGGCAGGAGGCCTAAGCCCAAATCCTGAGAATACCAGAGAACTCCTGAATCCAGGAAGCATTAATCGAAAGGAGCTCATCAAACGTCTCCATACCTACACTGAAACCAAGCACCAAGGGCCAACAAGTTCCAGAGTAAGATATACCATGCAAATTCTCCAGCAACACAGGAACATAGCCTGGAGCTTCAATACACAGGCTGCCCAAAGTCACACAAAGCCCACTGACATCTCAAAACTCTTTACTGGACACTTCATTGCTCGCCAGAGAGAAGAAATCCAGATCCACCCAGCAGAACACCGACAAAAGCTTCTCCAACCACAAACTTTGACAAACCACCCCTCCAATCCCACCCACATCGAGGAACCTCCACAATAAAGAGGTAACACAGCAATATAAACAAGATGAAAAGGCAGAGAAATACCCAGCAGGTAAAGGAACAGGATAAATGCCCTCCAAACCAAACCAAAGAGAATATAGGGAATCTACCTGATAAAGAATTCCGAATGATGATAATGAAAATGATTCAAAATCTTGAAAACAAATTGGAGTTACAGATAAATAACCTAGAGACAAGGATGGAGAAGATGCAAGAAAGGTTTAACAAGGACTTAGAAGAAATAAAAAAGAGTCAAAATACATGAATAATGCAATAAATGAGATCAAAAACACCCTGGAGGGAACTAACAGTAGAATAAGAGAGATAGAAGATAGGATAAGTGAGGTAGAAGACAGAATGGTAGACATAAATGAAACAGGAAAAAAGAAAAAATAATTAAAAGAAATGAGAACCACCTTAGAGACCTCTGGGACAATGTTAAACACACCAACATTCAAATCATAGGAGTCCCAGAAGAAGAAGACAAAAAGGAAGACCATCAGAAAATACTTGAGGAGATAATAGTTGAAAACTTCCCTAAAATGGGGAAGGAAATAATCACCCAAGTCCAAGAAACCCAGAGAGTCCCAAATAGGATAAACCCAAGGCAAAACACCCCAAGACACATATTAATCAAATTAACAAAGATCAAATACAAAGAACAAATATTAAAAGCAGCAAGGGAAAAACAACAAATAACACACAAGGAGAATCCCATAAGGATAACAGCTGATCTTTCAATAAAATTCTTCAGGCCAGAAGGGAATGGCAGGACATACTTAAAGTGATGAAAGAAAATAATCTACAACCCCATTACTGTACCTAGCCTTAGGATCTCATTCAAATTTGAAGGAGAAATCAGAAGCTTTACAGACAAGCAAAAGCTGAGAGAATTCAGCACCACCAAAGCAGTGCTCCAATAAATGCTAAAGGATCTTCCCTAGACAGGAAACATGGATAGGGTATATAATCTCGAGCCCAAAACAATAAAGTAAATGACAACGAGATCATACTTATCAATAATTACCTTAAATGTAAACAGGTTGAACGCCCGAACCAAAAAACAAAGACTGGCTGAATGGATACAAAAACAAGACCCCTATATATATTGTCTACAAGAGACCCAACTGGAAACAAGGGACACATACAGACTGAAAGTGAAGGGCTGGAAAAAGATATTCCATGCAAATAGAGACCAAAAGAAAGCAGGAGTAGCAACACTCATATCAGATAAATTAGACTTTAAAACAAAGGCTGTGAAAAGAGATAAAGATGGACACTACATAATGATCAAAGGATCAATCCAAGAAGAAGATACAACAATTATAAATATATTTCACCCAACATAGGAACACAGCAATATATAAGCCAAATGCTAACAAATATGAAAGGAGAAATTAACAATAACACAATAATAGTGGGAGACTTTAATACCCCACTCACACTGATGGATAGATCAACTAAACAGAGAATTAACAAGGAAACACAAACTTTAAATGATACAATAGACCAGTTAGACTTAATTGATATCTATAGGACATTTCACCCCAAAACAATAAATTTCACCTTTTTCTCAAGCACACATGGAACCTTCTCCAGAACAGATCACATCCTGGGCCATAAATCTAGCCTTAGTAAATTCAAAAAAATTAAAATCATTCCAAGCACCTTTTCTGACCACAATGCAGTAACACTAGATGTCAATTACAAGAGAAAAACCTTTAAAAATTCCAACATATGGAGGCTGAACAACATGCTGCTGAATAACCAACAAATCACAGAAGAAATAAAAAAAGAAATCAAAATATGCATAGAAATGAATGAAAATGAAAACACAACAACCCAAAACCTATAGGACACTGTAAAAGCAGTACTAAGGGGAAGGTTCATAGCAATACAGGCTTACCTCAAGAAACAAGAAAAAAGTCAAATAAATAACCTAACCTTACACCTAAAGCAACTAGAAAAAGGAAGAAATGCAGAACCCCAGGATTAGTAGAAGGAAAGAAATCTTAAAGATCAGGGCAGAAATAAATGCAAAAGAAACAAAAGAGACCATAGCAAAAATCAACAAAGCCAAAAGCTGGTTATTTGAGAAGATAAATAAAATTGACAAACCATTAGCCAGACTCATCAAGAAACAAAGGGAGAAAAACCAAATCAACAAAATTAGACATGAAAAAACAGAAATCACAACAGACAACACAGAAATACAAACGATCATAAGAGACTATTATCAGTAACTATATGCAAATAAACTGGACAACTTGGAAGAAATGAACAAATTCTTAGAAAAGTACAACTTTCCAAAACTAACCCAGGAAGAGATAGAAAATCTTAACAGACCCATCACAAGCACGGAAATTGAAACTGTAATCAGAAATCTTCCAACATACAAAAGCCCAGGACCAGATGGCTTCACAGCCTAATTCTACCAAAAATTTAGAGAAGAGCTAACACCTATCCTACTCAAACTCTTCCAGAAAATTGCAGAGCAAGGTAAACTGCCAAACTCATTCTATGAGGCCACCATCACCCTAATACCAAAACCTGACAAAGATGCCACAAAAAAAGAAAACTACAGGCCAGTATCACTGATGAACATAGATGCAAAAATCCTTAACAAAATTCTAGCAAACAGAATCCAACAACACATTAAAAAGGTCACACATCATGACCAAGTAGGCTTTATCCCAGGGATGCAAGGAAGGATCCTTCAATATCCGCAAATCAATCAATGTAACACACCACATTAACAAATTGAAAAATAAAAATCACATGATTATCTCAATAGATGCAGAGAAAACTTTTGACAAAATTCAACATCCATTTATGATAAAAACCATCCAAAAAGCAATAATAGAAGGAACATACCTCAACATAATAAAAGCTACCTATGATAAACCCACAGCAAACATTATCCTCAATGGTGAAAAACTGAAAGCATTTCCCCTAAAGTCAGGAACAAGTCAAGGGTGCCCACTCTCACCACTACTATTCAACATAGTTTTGGAAGTCTTGGCCACAGCAATCAGAGCAGAAAAAGAAATAAAAGGGATCCAGATTGGAAAAGAAGTAAAACTCACTATTTGCAGAGGACATGATCCTCTACATAAAAAACCCTAAAGACTCCATCAGAAAATTACTGGAGCTAATCAATGAATATAGTAAAGTTTCAGGATATAAAATCAACACACAGAAATCCCTTGCATTCCTATACACTAACAATGAGAAAACAGAAAGAGAAATTAAGGAAACAATACCATTCACCATCAAAACAAAAGGAATAAAATACTTAGAAATGTATCTACCTAAAGAAACAAAAGACCTATATATAGAAAACTATAAAACATTGATGAAAGAAATCAAAGAGGACACAAATAGATGGAGAAATATACTGTGTTCACGGATCGGAAGAATCAATATACTGAAAATGAGTATACTACCCAGAGCAATCTATAGATTCAAGGCAACTCCTATCAAGCTACCAGTGGTCTTTTTCAGAGAACTAGAACAAATAATTTCACAATTTGTATGGAAATACAAAAAACCTCGAATAGCCAAAGCAATCTTGAAAAAGAAGAATGGAACTGGAGGAATCAACCTGCCTGACTTTAGGCTATACTACAAAGCCACAGTCATAAAGACAGTATGGTGCTGGCACAAAGACAGAAATATAGATCAATGGAACAAAATAGAAAGTCCAGAAATAAATCCATCCAGGCACATATGGACACCTTATCTTTGACAAAGGAGGCAAGAATATAGAATAGAGAAAAGACAATCTCTTTAACAAGTGGTGCTAGGAAAACTGGTCAACCACTTGTAAAAGAATGAAACTAGAACACTTTCTAACACCATACACAAAAATAAACTCAAAATGGATTAAAGATCCAAACATAAGACCAGAAACTATAAAACTCCTAGAGGAAAACATAGGCAAAACACTCTCTGACATAAACCAAAGCAGGATCCTCTATGACCCACCTCCCAGAATATTGGAAATAAAAGCACAAATAAACAAATGGGACCTAATTAAAATGAAAAGCTTCTACACAACAAAGGAAACTAAAAGCAAGGTGAAAAGGCAGCCTTCAGAATGGGAGATAATAATATCAAACGAAGCAACAAACAATTAATCTCAAAAATATACAAGCAAACTCCTGCAGCTCAATTCCAGAAAAATAAACGACCCAATCAAAAAGTGGGCCAAAGAACTAAACAGACATTTCTCCAAAGAAGACATACAAATGGCTAACAAACACATGAAAAGATGCTCAACATCACTCAGTATCAGAGAAATGCAAATCAAAACCACAATGAGGTACCATTTCATACCAGTCAGAATGGTTGCCATCCAAAAGTCTACAAGCAATAAACGCTGGAGAGGTTGTGGAGAAAAGGGAACCCTATCACACTGTTGGTGGGAATGCAAACTAGTACAGCCACTATGGAGAATAGTGTGGCGATTCCTTAAAAAACTGAAAATAGAACTGCCATATGACCCAGCAATCCCTGTGCTGGGCATACACACCAAGGAAACCAGAACTGAAAGAGACACGTGAACCCCAATGTTCATCGCCTGCACTATTTACAATAGCCAGGATATGGAAGCAACCTAGATGTCCATCAACAGACGAATGGATAGGGAGCTGCGGTACATATACACAATGGGATATTACTCCGCCATTAAAAACAATACATTTGAATCAGTTCTAATGAGGTGGATGAAACTGGAGCCTATTATATAGAGTGAAGTAAGCCAGAAGGAAAAACAACAATACAGTATACTAACGCATATATATGGAATTTAGAAAGATGGTAACGATAACCCGGTATGCGAGACAGCAAAAGAGATGCAGATGTATAGAACAGTCTTTTGGACTCTGTGGGAGAGGGCGAGGGTGGGATGATATGGGAGAACGGCATTGAAACATATAAATTATCATATGTGAAATGAATCGCCAGCCCAGGTTTGATGCATGATACAGGGTGCTCAGGGCTGGTGCACCAGGATGACTCAGAGGGATGGAATTGGGAGGGAGGTGGGAGGGGGGTTCTGGAAGGGGAACACATGTATACCCATGGCGGATTCATGTCAATGGATGGCAAAACCAACACAATATTGTAAAGAAAAAAAGTCTTTCTTGAATTTGTTACAATTAAAAAAAAAAACTTAAAAAAAAAGATATTAACTCAGTTCAGTTCAGTTCAGTTGCTCCGTCATGTCCGACTCCTTGGGACCCCATGAACTGCAGCACGCCAGGCCTCTCTGTCCATCATCAACTCCCAAAGTCCACCAAAACCCATGTCCATCGAGTCTGTGATGCCATCCAGCCATCTCATCCTCTGTCAACCCCTTCTCCTCCTGCCCTCAATCCTTCCCAGTATTAGGGTATTTTCCAATGAGTTAACTCTTCGCATGAGGTGGCCAAAGTATTGGAGTTTCAGCTTCAACATCAGTCCTTCCAATGAACACCCAGGACTGATCTCCTTTAGGATGGACTGGTTGGATCTCCTTGCAGTCCAAGGGACTCTCGAGAGTCTTCTCCAACACCACAGTTCTAAAGCATCAATTTTTCGGCACTTAGCCTTTTCCACTGTCCAACTCTCACATCCATACATGACTACTGGACAAACCATAGCCTTGACTAGACGAACCTTTATTGGCAAAGTAATGTCTCTGCTTTTAAATATGCTATCCAGGTTGGCCGTAACTTTCCTTCCAAGGAGTAAGCGCCTTTTGATTTCATGGCTGCAATCACCATCTGCAGTGATTTTGGAGCCTCCAAAAACAAAGTGACACTTTTCCCACTGTTTCCCCATCTATTTCCCTTGAAGTGATAGGACCAGATGTCATGATCTTAGTTTTCTTAATGTTGAGCCTGAAGCCAACTTTTTCACTCTCCTCTTTCACTTTCAGCAAGAGGCTTTTTAGTTCCTCTTCACTTTCTGCCATAAGGGTGGTGTCATCTGCATATCTGAGGTTATTGACATTTCTCCTGCAATCTTCATTCCAGCTTGTGCTTCTTCCAGCCCAGCATTTCTCATGATGTACTATGCATATAAGTTAAATAAGCAGGGTGACAATATACAGCCTTGACGTACTCCTTTTCCTATTTGGAACTAGTCTGTTGTTCCAGATATTAACTACTCAGAGATAAATTTCACAAGATACACGCAAAACCTATGAACTGAAAGCTACAAAAGAAACCTATAGAACTGGGTGGGAGAAACTAAAGACTTAGACAAATGGAAAGATATACCATGTTTATGCACTGATATACTCAATGTTATTAAGATGTAAGTTCTCTCCATGTTGATTTACAGATTCAGTGCAATCCCAAGCAAAATTCCAGTTGGTTTTTTGTAGATATCAGCTCTTTCTAAAATATACATTAAAATGCAAAGTTTCTAGAATAATCAGGGCAATTTTGAAAAAAGAAGAGTTGGAGGACTTAAACTATCCAATTTCAAGATTTGCTATAAGCTACCATTATCATTGCCATGTGTACTGGCATATGTATGGACAATATAGATTAACCGAACAGAATCCTAGAAATAGATTCACATATATATAACCAATTGACTTTCAACAGAGGTGCCAAGATAATTGTATGAGGAAAATAAAGCCTTTTTTATAGACTGTGCTATCAAATTAACTATCTGTGGAAAAACTATCAACTTGCCCTTTTCTTTACCTCATATACTATATAAAAAATTACTTGAAATGAATCATAGACCTAAACATAAAAGCTAAAACTATAAAGAAAAAAATACAAAAGAAACTCTTTGCAACCATGGAGTAGGCAAGGATTACCTGGGCCATCAATCAACCATGGGCTACAAAGTAAAACCATAGACTTCCCTGGTAGGTCAGCTGGTGAAGAATATGCCTGTAACGCAGGAGACCCCGGTTCGATTCCTGGGTGGGGAAAATCCGCTAGAGAAGGGATAGGCTACCTAGGCTACCCACTCCAGTATTCTTGGGCTTCCCTGGTGGCTCATCTGGTGAAGAATCCGCTTGCAACGCAGGAGACCTGGGTTGAGAAGAGCCCATGGAGAAGGGAACAGCTACCCAACTCCAGTATTCTGGCCTGGAGAATTCCCTGGACTGTATGGTCCATGGAGTCACAGAGGCAGACACGACTGAGCAACTTTCACTTTCACAAAGTAAAACAAATAATAATAAATTTAAGCTACCAAAATAAAAGACACAGCTAAGAAAATGAAAATGCATGGATCAGAAGCAAATATCTTACACATATTTATGTTCTTTTTATATGTGTTCTTTAGTATATTCTGTATATAAGTCCCCTGTTAGACGACAAAGAAACAGCAGCTGTTTCTGTGCACTGAAAACTGGATTCAAAGTAACTTATAGCTAACAAACTGATACCTCAAATCCTTTATATACATGCAGTTTTTTTTAAATTTTATTGAAATATAGCTCATTTATAATGTTGTGCTAATTTCTGCTATACAGCAAAGTGATTTGGTTATTCATATATTCTTTTCATATTCTTTTCCATTATGGTTTATCACAGGATAGTGAATATAGTTCCCTGTGCTATACAACAGACCTTGTTGTTTATCCATCTCATATATAATAGTTTGCATCTACTAATCCCAAACTCCTAATCCTTTCCTCTCCCACCTCTCCTTGGCAACCAAAAGTCTGTTCTCTATGTCTGTGAGTTTATTTCTATTTCATAGCTATGTTCATTTGTGTCATACTTAAATAAGTGATATCATATGATAACTTGTATTTCTCTTTTTTAATTGAAGTATAGTTGATTTACAATGTTAATTTCTGCTGCAAAGCAGAGTGATTCATTAATACATATATACATACACATTCTCTTTTATATTTATTTCCATTATGATTTATCCCAAGATATTGAATATAGTTCCCTGTGCTATACAGTAGTGCTTTGTTGTTTATCCATCCTATACATAATAGTTTTACAAACCCAAACTCCCAGTCCATCCTTCTCCCAGCTAACCTTTGGCAACCACAAGTCCATTCTTTATGTCTGCGAATCTGTTTCTGTTTCACAGAAACATTTGTATATTCATTTGTGCCTTATTTTAGATTCCATATAAAAGTGATATCATATATTTCTCTTTCTCTTTCTGACTTTGCATAGTATGATAATCTCTATATCCATCCATGTTGCTGCAAACAGCAGTATTTCATCCTTTTTATGTCTGAGTAATATTCCACTGTGTACATATACCATATCTTCCTCATTTATTTGTCGATGGACATTTAGGTTGTTTCCGTGTCTTGGCTATTGTAAATAGTGCTGCTATGAACACAGGGGCACGTGGATCTTTTTAAATTATGTTTTGGTATGGGTATGTGCTAGAGAAGGCAATGGCAACCCACTCCAGTACTCTTGCCTGGAAAATCCCATGGAAGGAGGAGCCTGGTAGGCTACAGTCCATGGGGTCGCGAAGAGTTGGACACAACTGAGTGACTTAACTTTCACTTTTCACTTTCATGCATTGGGGAAGGAAATAGCAACCGATTCCAATATTCTTGCCTGGAGAATCCCAGGGACGGAGGAGCCTGTTGGGCTGCCATCTATGGGGTCGCACAGAGTCGGACACGACTGATGTGACTTAGCAGCAGCAGCAGCATGGGTATATGCCTAGGAGTGGGATTGCTAGATCATATGGAAACTACTACACTACTATATATAATTAGGTAAACTTGTGCATAATTAGTCCAGTTAATATATTTTATATTTATTGGTAATTACAGCAAACATTTTTTATGCTCCAAAAGAAATGTCAGTCCAGCAAAAAAGTTGCATTTAATTTTCTTTAAAGACAGATAAGCTTTAAGGAAGAAACAGCCTCTCTTGTTGTCTCATTTTCAAATTACTAATACTTTACCAGAGAAATAACTACATATCTTGTCAAACATTAAATAGTCCACAAAAAAATTTCCAAGATACATCTCTTCAATTTCTAAAAAATAAATAAAGGCTCTCCTGGGCTTCCCAGGTAGCACTAGTGGTAAAGAATCTGCTTGCCAATACAGGAGGCATAAGAGACGTGGGTTCAATCCCTGGTTGGGAAGATCCCCTGAAGAAGAGCATGGCAACCCACTCCAGTATTCTTGCCTGGAGAATCTGATGGACAGAGGAGCCTGGTGGGTCATAGGGTCTCACAGAGTTGGACACAACTGAAGCAACTTAGCACACAGCCACCCACAAGTATTTACATTCATTCCTAAGCTAAGTAAACATTAAAAAACAAAGTTTTAAAAAAGATCTCTCCTCTTTGGATAGTCCACTTAGTTACATAAAGTATTTTCTGTCCAACACTTTCTCAAATTCAACATAATTATTTCCTAAGAGCATGTTGATAAGAGCCTTCATTTCAAACCGTTTAGCTTGTGTTCTGGCAAAACTGCAAAATTCCTTGGCTACCACAAGTCACATTAGTTGACTGAAATTTCTCAATTTAAAAAAACAAACAAACAAATAAACATTATATGACTCTTTAGTTGCAGCATACTAACTCTAATTGTGGCATGTGGGCTCTAGTTTCCCAACCAGGATATGAACCTGGGCCTCCTGCATTGGGAACAGGGAACCTTAGATACTAGACCACCAGGGAAGTCCCTCATCATCTGTTACTTTAAGACACACACTCCCTTCAGAATGTCTACGCTGAGAACCATATGCACCTTCAGAGGGTTGGCAAGGTTAAGCCTTCTCAACTGCACAGCTGAACTTCTGCCAGGTCTGAAACTGTGGAGTTATTTGCGAAGGGGAAAAGGAGAAGGGAAGGGAAAAGCTGTGGAACAGGAAGTGGTAAACCTGCCCCACCAACCTGCCTCCCACAACTACCACCAGATTCAAACCAATGGAGAAATGATGAAGTAAAAGTAAATGACGTTGTGTCAACTGAGGAGCCAACTGAGAATAACGATGGATCCATACCGATCAGACAAGGGTAACTTCCAAATTGCTGTCAAGGATTTAAATGTGAAAAACAAAACTGCACATTTTCTAGAAAAAGCCCTGAGGGAATTTCTATAGAACTTCAGAGTAGGGAAGGCCTTTCCATCCATGACATAAAATCCAGGAGCCATAAGAGACTGATTCATTCTACTACTGAGAAAGTAAATTCCTAGGCAGGCTGATAAGAAGTCTGGGGGTCCCCAAGGAGAGAGGGTTCTGGGGTTCTCGAGGAGGAGACAGAGGTCTGGAATTCTTGAGGAGGAGGAAAGGACAAACATGGGTTTTTTTCCCTCTATATTCCTTAGTCTTAGTCACATAAAAGGTTTTTATCTTTAAGCCTCAGAACTGATGATTACACAACAAACAACAATGTATTCTGCTTGAGGACAGTTTCTCCTTCCTGAAAAACTTCGGGCTAATCCTGTTATTTTAAAATGTAAATTATGGGAGTGGGTCTAGTAAGATCTTTACAACCTCCATACATTCTTTTGATGCATTGTAATAACTAATTAAAAAGTATGTAACTCCACTGCTAACACTCCTTCTGCCCCCATCTGATGTCTACGTCAGAAGCTTTCTCTCTTTTATTCTTCAATAAAACTTGATTACATAAAAGCTCTGACTGATCAAGCCTCATCTCTGGCCCCAGATTGAAATCTTCTACTCTGGAGGCCAAGAATCCCAGCGTCTTCCGTGGTTCAGCAAAAACCTTTCACACTCTGTTTTATTCATTTCAATATGCCTTTCACCCCAACAATAGTAATAAGTGAACTTCAAAGGCCAATATGTTCTTGATATGCTAAACTCAGAGGTCAATTCTAAGTCTTCATTCTTTTCAATCTCACTGTAGTATGTGACAGTATTAATCACCACTATTTTCTTGAAACACAGTTTTTTTTTTTCCCCCCTGGCTTTCAAGGCACCACACTCTGCTGGTTTTCCTACTATACTAGCTGCTCCCTTCTCCATCACATTCCCTGGATCTTCCTCTTTTCCTGCTCTTAAATATTGCAGTGATCCTGAATTTAATGCTCATCTCTATCTACCATATCCCCTAGATGGTCCATCCTATCTCATATAAAGTTTGAGATACTGATTACCTGAAAATTTGTATCTCTTGATAATCTCTCCTAAACTCCAGATTCATATAGCCAATTGCTTACTTGACATTTCCAGCTGTGTGCCCAATACATTTCTCAAAGTTAACATATCTAAACCTAATTTCTTGACTCTCCTCAAAAGCTGCTACTGTCCTTTGTCTCTGTTCTCATAAGGCACCACCACTATCAGCTCTGGCCAAAAATTTTAGATTTTTTAAACTGAAATATACTCGATGTACAATATTATGTAAATTCATAAGTTATAGGTATACAGAATAGTGATTCAAAATTTAAAAAATTATACTTCATTTATGAGGGAGACCTGAGTTCGATCCCTGGGTTGGGAAGATCCCCTGGAGAAGAGAACGGCTACCCACTCTAGTATTCTGGCCTGGAGAACTCCATGGACTCTACAGTCCATAGGGTCGCAAAGAGATGGACACGACTAAGCAACTTTCACTTTCATGGTTATTTTAAAACACTGGCTATATTTTCTGTACTGTACAATATATCCTTACAGCTTCTTTTTAATAGTTTGTACCTCTTAATCTTATACCCCTATCGTGCCCCTCCTGCCTTCCTTCTCCCCACTGGCAACCCTAGTTTGTTCTCTTTATCTGTGAGTCTGCTTCTTTTTCATTATAATCACTAAATGGCTGTATTTTTTAGATTTCAGATATGTGGTATCATAAAATAGTTGTCCTCCTCTGACTTATTTCACTTAGCATAGTACCTTCCTAGTCCATTCATGTTGCTGATGGGTGGAGCTGTGATCTTCCTCAGTTAGTTTTTTGGCCTGAAGCATTCCAGAACTGGCTCTGCAGGCTTGGTGAATAGGGTGAAATTGGTGTTTAATAAGCTAGAGGAAGGTGCCCTCCCACAGTGGTAGGAAAGCTCCCAAGTAGAGCTGTCACCAGTGTCCATATCCCCAAGGTGAGCTGCAGCCACCCCCACCCCCACCTCTCCAGGAGACTTTCCAAGGACAGCAGGCGGATCTGGCTCAGGTTCCTATCAAATTACTGCCTTTTCCCGTATTTGAGGGCTGGCTCTAGTGGTAAAGAATCCACCTACCAATGCAAGTTAGATGTTAAGAGAAGCAGGTTCGCTTCCTGGGTAAGGAAGACCCTCCGGAAGAAGGCATGGCAACCTCCTCCAGTCTTCTTGCCTGGAGAATCCCATGGACAGAGGAGCCTGTCAGGCCACAGTCCATAGGGTCGCACAGAGTCAGACATGACTGAAGTGACTTAGCATGCACGCATGGTGCATTTGAGATTTTGAGTGTGCCCTTGAAGAGTAAGGTATCTATTTATCCCCCATTCTTTTGGACTCCCGAAATTAAGCCCTGCTGGTCTTCAAAGCCAACTCTGAGTGCTCCTCTTCCCTTGTAGGATCTCTGGGCTGGGGAGCCCAAGGTGTGGTTCAAAACTCTCACTCTTGGAGAACCCCTGAAATATAATTATTCTTCAGTTTGTGGATCTTCCATCTGGGGATACAAGGCTTGGTTACATCATGAGTCTGCCTCTCCAACCATCTTCTTGTGGTTCCTTATGTCTTCAATTGTAGATATTTTCTGGCAGGTGTGAATCTTTCTCATTGATGGTTGTTCTGAAGACAGTTGTGACTTTGGTGAGCTCATCAGAGAAGGTGAGGTCAGGGTTTTTCTATTTCCATCATCTTGGCCAACCTCTAGAGTTATTTTTAACTCCTATCCTCCTCTCATATTCTACATCCAATACTGGCAAATCCTGTTAAATACATATTCCAAATGCAACCATTCAAGACTGCTCTACCACACCATTTAGTCCAAGCCACTCACAACTCTCTCTGAACTATAGTATAATAATTGTCACCTAACTGGTCTCTGCTTCCATTCTTGTCTCCTTCAGTCTATTCTCTACATTACTACAGTGATCCTTCTAATACATACATCAGATCGGATCTTGATCTCATCCTGCTTGATCAATCTTGATCCTGCTCTCAATCTTCCAATGATTTGCCATCAAATTTAAGATAAAACCCAAGTCCATATTACGTGATAGCCCTTGGCTATCTATCTCTGTTTTACTACTTTCACTCTGAAAACAGTGATATGTGGTGTGGTGATGTAATGTGTGAAAAATTGATAAGAGCTATGAAGAAAGTTAAAGCAGGGTCAGGAAACAAAAAGCAATGAGGATGCTATTTTACATAAGATATACCTTATACCTCTCTAAGGAAGTAACACTTGAGTAGAGACATGAAAGGATATAAGGGAATGAACCATGCAAATGTTTGCTATAACAAACTTGGTAGTTTAAAACAAAAGTATTCTCTTACACTTTCATAGGTCAGAAGTCTGACACAGGTTTCCATCTTCTAAGCCAGCAATCTTACATTTCTCTGACTCTGTCTATCCTCACATATTTCTTTATGTGGGAAAAGGTTCTCCACTTTTAAGGATTCAAGTGATTAGACTGAGCCCCCTTGGATAATTCAGCATAATCTTTTTATCTCAAAGTTCAGTTCAGTTGCTCAGTTGTGTCCAACTCTTTGCGACCCCATGAACTGCAGCACACCAGGCTTCCCTGTCCATCACCAACTCCCAGAGTTTACTCAAACTCATGTCCATTGAGTTGGTGATGCCATCCAACCATCTCATCCTCTGTCGCCCCTTCTGCTCCTGCCTTCAATCTTTCCCAGAATCAGGGTCTTTACCAATGAGTCAGCTCTTCACATCAGGTGGCTAAAGTACTGGAGTCTCAACTTCAGCATCAGTCCCTCCAATGAATATTCAGGACTTATTTCCTTTAGGATGGACTGGTTGGATCTCCTTGCAGTCCAAGGGGCTCTCAAGAGTCTTCTCCAACACTACAGTTCAAAAACATCAATTCTTTGGCACTCAGCTTTCTTTATAGTCCAACTCTCACATCCATACATAACCACTGGAAAAACCATAGCCTTGACTAGAGGGACCTTTGTGGACAAAGTAATGTCTCTGCTTTTCAATATGCTGTCTAGGTTGGTCATAACTTTCTTTCGAAGGAATAAGCGTCTTTTAACTTCATGGCTGCAGTCACCATCTGCAGTGATTTTGGAGCCCAAAAATATCAAGTCAGCTACTGTTTTCCCATCTATTTCCCATGAAGTGATGGGACCAGATACCATAATCCTTGTTTTCTGAATTTTAAGCTTTAAGCCACCTTTTTCATTCTCCTCTTTCACTTTCATCAAGAGGGTTTTTAGTTCCTCTTCACTTTCTGCCATAAGGTTGGTGTCATCTGCATATCTGAGGTTACTGCTATTCCTCCCAGCAGTCTTGATTCCCGCTTGTGCTTCTAGCCCAGTGTTTCTCATTATGTACTCTGCGTATAAGTCAAATAAGCAGGGTAACAATATATAGCCTTGATGTACTCCTTTTCCTATTTAGAACCAGTCTGTTGTTCCATGTTCAGTTCTAACTGTTGTTTCCTGACCTGCATACAGATTTCTCAAAAGGCAGGTCAGGTGGTTTGGTATGCCCATCTCTTTCAGAATTTTCCACAGTTTATTGTGATCCACACAGTCAAAGGCTTTTGGCACTCTGGAACTCTCTTGTCTTTTTTTGATGATCCAATGGATGTTGGCAGTTTGATCTCTGGTTCCTCTGCTTTTTCTAAAACCAGCTTGAATATCTGGAAGTTCATGGTTCATGTACTGTTGAAGCCTGGCATGGAGAATTTTGAGTATTACTTTACTAGCGTGTGAAATGAGTGCAATTGTGTAGTAGTTTGAGCATTCTTTGGCATTGCCTTTTTTGGGATTGGAATGAAAGCTGACCTTTTCTAGTCCTGTGGCCACTGCTAACATATTGAGTGCAGCACTTTCACAGCATCATCTTTTAGGGTTTGAAATAGCTCAGCTGGAATTCCATCACCTCCTCTAGCTTTGTTCATAGTGATACCTGCTAAGGCCCACCTCACTTCGCATTCCAGGATGTCTGGCTCTTGGTGAATGATCACACCATTGTGATTATCTGGGTCGTGAATATCTTTTTTGTATAGTTCTTCTGTGTATTCTTGCCATCTCTTCTTAATATCTTCTGTTTCTGTTAGGTGCATACTATTTCTGTCCTTTATTGAGCCTATCTTTGCATAAAATGTTCCCTTGGTATCTCTAATTTTCTTGAAGAGATCTCTAGTCTTTCCCATTCTGTTATTTTCCTCTATTTCTTTGCACTGAACTTTTAAGAGTCTTCTCCAGCTCCATAGTTCATGAGCATTAATTCTTTGGTGCCCAACCTACTTTATAGTCCAACTCTCACATCCATACATGACTACCAGAAAACCACGGCTTTGACTAGATGGATGTTTGGTGACAAAAAGATGTTTCTGCTTTTTAATAAGCTGTCTAGGTTGTCATAGCTTTTTTTTCAAGGAGCAGGCGTCTTTTAATTTTATGGTTACAGTCACCATCTGCAGTGATTTAGGGCCTCAAGAAAAGAAAATCTGTCACTGCTTCCACTTTTTCCCCTTCTATTTGCAGTGAGGTGATGGAACCAGAGGCCATGACCTTGGGTTTTTGAATGATGAGTTTTAAGCCAGCTTTTTCACTCTCCTCTTTCACTTTCATCAAGAGGCTCTTTAGTTCGTCTTCACTTTCTGCCATTAGAGTGGTATCATTTGAATATCTGAGGTTATTGATATTTCTCCTGACAAACTTGATTCCAGTTTGTGATTCATCCAACCTGGCATTCTCAAGATGTACTCTGCATGTAAGTTAATAAGCAGGGTGACAATATACAGCCTTGGTGTATATTACTGGAAGGTTATGAGACAGATTACTAGTAAGGAGATTAAATCAGTAATCAAAAATTATCCAACAAATAAAAGTGTAGGACTAGAGGACTTCACTACTGAACTCTATCAAATATGTAAAGTATTAATACCAAGAATTTTCAAACTCTTCCAAGAAACAGAAGGGGAAGAAACGCTTCCATACTCATTTCACAAGGACAGCATTATTCTAATACCAAAACCAGACAAAGACGCCACAAGAAAGAATTTCTACACTTCTGAAAACACCATTAAAAAGACAACAAAATAATGTAAAGAAAATAAATAAATAAATATATTAAAAAAAAAAGACAAAACAGAGTAGGAAAACATTTGCAAATCACATATTTGATACATGACATGTATATACATACAGGTATGTACCTATATACATACATGATTTGATACAAGAATTCTCAACACATAATAAGAAAATAACCCAATTTTAACATGTTCAGGGGAATCCTTGGCAGTCCAGTGGTTAGGATGCTGCACTTCCACTGCAGGGGGTATAGCCTCAACCTCTAGCTGGGGAAATAAGATCCTGCATTCCGTTCAGCATGGCCAAAAAAACAATAATAAAAAATAAAATGTTCAAAAGATTTGAACAGACACTCCAAACAAGATACATGGATGGCAAATAAGCCCATCAAAAGATGCTTGATGTCATTAATCATCTGGGAGATGCAGATTAAAACTACAGTGAGGGACCACTAGATACATTTCAGGATGACTAAAATTAAAAGGACGACCATACCAAGTGTTGGTGAGGATGTGAAGCAACTAAATCTCTCACACACTGTTGGTGGTACAATCAGTTTGGAAAACAGTTTGGCATTTTTCTTTAAGAGGTAAACATATACCTACCATGTGACACTTATATTCTATTAAAGAAATTTATCCATGAGAAATGAAAGCATATGTCCATTCAAAGGCTTGTTCACTAATGTTCACAGTAGCTTAATTTTTTAATATGTTTGACCATATTGGGTCTTAGATGTGGCAGGCAGGATCTTTGTTGCATTATTTGGGATCTTTCACTGAGGCGCATGGACTCTCTAGTTGTGACTTGTGGGTTCCAGAGCGCTTGGGTTCAGTAGTTGTGCTGTTGGGGTGAGAGGGTAACAGGCAGGAAGGCTAGGGGTCTCCAAACGGAGGAAATAGGCTGCAAGTGTCGGACACTGTTTTATCTCTCTCTTAAGCGGCAGGAGGAAACAAACTATAAGTATTAGGTTTTTCCCCCTTCTCTGGTGGTGGTGGTGGTTTAGTCACTAAGTCGTGTCTGACTCTTGCAACCCCATGGACTGTAGCCTGCCAGGCCCCTCTGTCCATGGGATTCTCCAGGCAAGAATATTGGAATGGTTTGCCATTTCCTTCTCCAGGGGATCTTCCCGACTCAGGAATCAAACTCTGGTCTCCTGAATTACAGGAAGGTGATTTACCAACTGAGCTATGAGGGAAGCCCTCCCCTTCTCTATATAAATTTAAAAAGAGGTTTCTTTTAAGATCTGTGTTGCCTTGACGACACCTGGTTCCACCTGAACTTAACTTGTCTCAAACCTTGAGCTAACCAATGCATTTTTTAAATGGAAATGTCTGTCTTAAACTATGTTAATGAACTATGGATTTACCCTAGACTCTTGTCTTCAAGTCAGTTCCGCCTAAGATTCAGAACAGACTTTGACAAACCAGTATGTTTTACTCATGCAAATGTTCTCTTAAGCTATGTTAATAAGACTGCATTTGCTTGTAAACCTGCCTTTCCTCAAAATTCATGTCAATCATTTTATGGCCTGGGACATCTCACCTTGTGCCAATATTATCTCAAAATGCATGCTGTGGGTGAGGGGCCTGGTGCCAGTCTCTGAGTTTTGAGACATTTCCTTTCTCTAATTAGCAGACTGCTAGTAGCTATATAACATTCAGCAAAGGACTAGCAGGGGGGCACTCTTTCTGCCCCCTTCCGATGTCTGTGTCAGAAGCTTTCTCTATCTTTTCTATACTTTAATAAAAGTTTTTTACACAAAAGCTCTGAGCAAGCAAGCCTCGTCACTGGCCCCAGATTGAATTCCTCCCCTCCAAAGGCCAAGAATTCCATCATCTTTCATGGCTCAGCAACAACCTTTCAGGGGCTTAGATGCCATGTGGCATGTGGGATCTTAGTTCCCCGACTGGGGATTGAACCTGAATCCCCTGCATTGCAAGGAGGGTTCTTAACCACTGGACCACTGGAGAAGTCCCCATAGTAGCTTCATTTGTAATAAGCTACTGTAATAAGCTACGAAAACTGTTAACAACTCAAATATGCATCAAATTCAGGTGAGTAGATAAACAACGGAGAAGGCAATGGTAACCCACTCCGGTACTCTTGCCTGGAAAAAAAAATCCCATGGACGGAGGAGCCTGGAAGGCTGCAGTCCATGGGGTCGCTAAGAGTCAGACACGACTGAAGCGACTTAGCGGCAGCAGCAGACAAACAAACTGTTATAGATCTGTTAGGTAGTTAGAATAGGAAACAGGAGTCCAAAATGGTGGTGGCTTAAAGACAAGGAAGGGAAAAGCCCACGAAAAAAGAACAAAGGAAGGTCCAAGGACCTGAATGGGGACTTCAGATAGAATCAACAGCACTCCTGACTAGCCGAATTTCCATAGGACAGGCCCAGGGGAAAGAACAAAACATATAAAAAGAGGAGCCAAAGGGCTCTGTCTCTCTCTCTCTCCCACGCACTGAAGTGCTCTTCTCTTTGGGTTGGCATGCCCTCACGCTTCAAGGATGGATTCTCCTGCTATTATCTAAACAAAATAGTGCTGTAACACTGAGCTGAAATACTGATTTGTCTCAGGTCTGTTAGAGACCTGAGAGCTGTGACCCGCCGAGGGCTTTAATGTCCATCACTCCAAATCTTTGTTGTGACGAGACAGAACCAAGGAGCATACACTCGCCTGACAGATCCATACAATGGAATACTACTCAGTGGAAAATCAATGGATACATACAACAGTATGAATGACTCTTAATTATGCTGAATGAAAGAAACCAGATCAAAAAAAGTAGATATTGTATTATTCCAATTAACATAAAATTATAAGATGTATGTGCATGCGTATGTTTTAGTCGCTCAGTCTGTCCAACTCTTTGCAACCCCATAGACTGTAGCCTGCCAGGACCTCTGTCCATGGTGATTCTCCAGGCAAGAATATTGGAGTGGGTTGCCATACCCTTCTCCAGGGGATCTTCCCAACCCAGGGGTCAAACCCAGGTCTCCCATATTGCAGGTGGATTCTTTACCGTCTGAGCCACTAGGGAAACTCAAGAATACTGGAGTGGGTACTCTATCCCTTCTCCAGAGGATCATCCTGACCCAGGAATCAACCAGGAATCGCACTGGGGTCTTCTGCATTGAGGGGGATTCTTATAAGCCCAACTATAGGAAAGACAAACTAACCTCCAGTGACAGAAAACAGATTAGTGGTGGCCTGAGAGTAGGGAGGGCAGGAAAGAGGGATCACAAAGGGGCAAGAGGTATTTGGGAGGCGGGGAGTGTGACTGATATGTTCATTACCTTGACTGAAGCAATGATTTCATGTGCCAGAATTTAACCAAATGATACAGCTTAAATATGTGTAGTATATTGTATGTTAATTCTACCTCAAGAAAGCTGTCAAGATGGAGCACATATTTATAAAATATGTATTGGGTATAACATATAATGAAACAAAACACTCCCTGTGTCCATCACATGGTTTTAAAAAGTAAACATTATCATTATTTTCGAGAATTTCTATGTTTCCTGAACCCCCCAAGGCCCAGGCTTTCTTGTTAAAAACAGATGGATGTCTGAAAATATTTTCTTAACACTTCAGGTTCCCAAAAGTGAATATTCTGGGGACTATTTTTAATGTAAGTTAATTCAGTAATGTAGTAATTTGGCACAGTTTGAAGGTGAAACTTGCCCTTTAAAAGATGGGCGGCCCAAAACAGTGACTTAAAAATAATCCCACTGTGCAGTTATGAACATCTTAGAACCTCTGCCTAGAATGCAAAAGTGAAAACTCTTGCTGTGACCAGACAGGCATGTGCTTTCACTTCTGTTTTTTAAAAATGAGGCAGAGGTGGGCTGGATGGAACAGAAGTAGGACGGAGCAAGGAGTAACAAATGGGATTTAACAACAGCCTTCTGGTGCGTTTTAACCAGGCTCCACCCACAGATTCTGTTTTCTTAGGAGAGACTGGAGAACGGACAAGCTGTGAGTACACTCCGCATTTAAAACTGCAGCAGTAGTCTCCAAGCAGGAATAGGGGGTTATAGTCAGCTTTCCTTCTAAGGAAAAGATGGGAACCTTCTCATTTCACTTCATGAAAAATAAGCCATGAGGCAATTTCTGTCAAACATTTATTAATTGGATAAAATGGGTCTCTTGCCCGAGATCCGACTTCAGCTGTGTATTTCCAGCACAGCCAGTTCTTCTTTCCTCTGCAGCTGATTGGCTCTGGAGTGTGGCCAGAAACGTACTTCCCGCAATTAAAGGAGTCAGATCTCTAACCGTTGATCTGTTTTCTTCTTTTCTGAGTGATGGCGCTCACAATTTTAATCCTCCGGCTGGCCATCTGCATCCTGGCGTTTCCCATGTACCTGCTGGACTTTCTGGGCTTGTGGAACTGGATATGCAAACACTGGTTCCCCTACTTCCTGGCGAGGTTCACTGTGATGTACAATGAACAGATGGCGAGCAAGAAGCAAGAGCTCTTCAGCAACCTGCGGGAGTTCGCTGGCCCCTCTGGAAAGCTCTCCCTGCTGGAGCTGGGCTGTGGCACGGGGGCCAACTTCAAGTTCTACCCCTCTGGATGCCAGGTGACCTGTGTTGACCCCAACCCCAACTTTGAGAAGTTCTTGATCAAGAGCATTGCCCAGAACCGACACCTGCAGTTCGAGCGCTTCATAGTGGCTGCTGGGGAAAACATGCACCAGGTGGCCACAGGCTCCATGGATGTGGTGGTCTGCACCCTGGTGCTCTGCTCCGTGAAGAACCAGGAGCAGATCCTCCAGGAAGTGCGCAGAGTGCTGAGGCCGGTGAGTGCGGGGGTGAGGAGGGCTGCTTAGTAGCAACCACTGTCACCAACGCCAGCCCTCCCAATTTCAGGAGATCAAACACCCTAACATAAAAGTAAAGATCCAAGAAAAGACAGTATTCAGTTTTTTAAAAATCTTTGAGTGCAGAAGAAGCTGTGAAGGAAAAGATTGATAATAAAAAAATTTTAGAACTCCTGCAGAGAAAAGGACTATAAACAAATTTGAAGTACAAAAATATTTTGTCAAAAAATATTTGCCAAGGATGATAATGAGTTAACTTCATTCATAAAGGCATTACAAATCAACAAGATCAACAGGATTCTTAAATAGTTTTTAAAAAGAGGAAAAAAAGCAAAGCACAGGAACAGAAATATAAATAAAAATAGCCAATAAATGATTTAAATATCTAGTCTTATAATTAAAAACAAATTAAAGCATGATATTTTATAGTGGAATCTTTAAAATAAAACAAATGAATATAATAAAACAGAAACAAATTCATAGATATACAGAACAAACTAGTGGTTACCAGCTGGGAGAGGGAAAAAGGGAGGAGCAAGAGTGGTATGGGATTAAGAGATACAAACTAGTATGTATAAAATAAATAAGCAACGAGGATATATTCTACAGCACAGGGAAATATAGTCATTATTTTGTAATAACTTTAAATGGAGTATGAACTATAAAAATTTTGAATCACTTTGTTGTACACCTGAAACTAATAATCAACCATACTTCAATTAAAAAGAAATTAAAGCAAGACCCTTTTTATCTACTATTCTGTCAGAAACTTAAGTTCAATATGGTATTGGGGTGGGTATGGGGGTCTGGACACCCAAGCTGGAGGAGTGTCCTCTTCAGAGGGCAATTTAATAATATCAAATTTTCAAGTAATTTACTTATTCATCCAACAGGAATTTACCCTATAGCTATCCTGAAAAAATATGCAAAAACTAATTTAAAGGTAAAAATATTCATTACAGTAGTTTTAACATAATAAATTGGAAATAACATCCATCAATTGGAAGCTGTTAAGTAAATTGTCACATAGTATAAAGGATTGCAGCTGTTAAAACAAGAAATTTTTACCTATGTCAATGAAAAATATCCTCAAGAGATAGTGTTAATTTTAAAAGCAATGAAAACAGAATATTATGTAGAGTACTAATCCATTTGTGTGTGGGGGGGGAAGAATATACCTATATAAGTATTTATGTTAATGGAATTATAAACATGTAATTATTAACAGTGGTTACCTATTAGGAAGGGAATTGGATGAGGGGAAAGAATTTCTTTTCATTTTATACATCTCTGTATAGTTTGAAATTCTTTGTGCCTGTATGTAATTTTCACATATCACCTTTATTATTTACTTAAAAACTAGTTTTAAATAGAAGCTTGGTATGCTGTAGTCCACGGAGTCGCAATGCGTCGGACACGACTGAGAAACTGAACAACAATTCTAAACAAAGCTGAACATACATAAAATATGAATATTTTAACATTGAATGTACTCTTCTAAGGGAAAAAGATGGTCTGTAATCCCCAGTTTTGTTTTCTCCCATCCAAGTACTAACCAGGCCCAACCCTGCTTAGCTTCTGAGATCAGACGAGACGGCCGTGTTCAGGGTGGTACTGCTGCAGACCTCAGTTTCATTTTCTAACAGAGGAAGTTCCTCAGGAAGAAAAGGACTTGAAGATAGTGTTTAGAGGCAATAATATACAGTTGTCCCTCAGAGTCCTCAGAGTCACTCCCTGCCCCATCACAGATACCAAAATCTACACAAGCTCACGCTCCTTATATAAAATGGTATAGAATCTGCATATAACCTATGCGTATCCCCCCAGATACCTTAAATCATCTCTAGATTACTTTTAATATCTAATACAAGGTAAATGATATATAAATAGTTGCCAGCATGTGGGAAATTCAAGTTTGGCCTTTTCTGAACTTTCTGGATTTTTTCACCAATATTTTTGATTTGCGGTTGGTTGAATCCAAGGATGCAGAACCTGTGGATACCGAGGGCCGACTAATTCTGTGTTTGGCTCAAAGACAGGCCAACATCAAAACTATAACTGAAAAAGGTCTGATTCTGACATTCAAATCCTGGGTTCTTCTGTCCAAAAACTGGGCATTAACTGGGCACATTTAAGAGACATTTTGCTTATGTTTTAACTAATCTCACAATGCCTCTACAAAGCAAATAATGATCACCTCAGGTTTAAGCACTGAGAATGCTCTTAGGGGATCATATTTTTCCTTTAGCTCCTACAAAGCACCCACTCACTGCTGCATAGAACCAAAGGCTTTCCTGCATTCTCATTCACCCCATTACGCAGTCTTTAATGCAGGGACTGTCTTCATGTTGGGTTGGGGGAACAGACCTAGAGAAGTTAAGAAACTTGCCCCACATTACACAGCCAGCAGATCTGACTTTAATGCACATATTCTTATCACTGCACCACAATGCTTATCACTGGGGCTTTGTTTTGCTCCAACTTCAACATTTCTACCCCTTTTGCTGGCTATTCTTCCTCTGCCCATCCCTTAAACACTGGAGTTTCTATTTTGGCTCTAATTTTGCTTATATACACCACCCGTATAATCTCATGTACCGCCAAAGTTTTCAATTACCATGCACACAGATGGTTTCCAAATCTAAGTATCAAGCTCAGATCTCTCTTCTAATCCCAAATCTTCATGCCTAGTTGGCTACGCAAGTCACCTGAAAGGGTAACAGGCTCTCAAGTCTAATCTGTGCAACCCAGAGGGCATCAGCAACCTCCCCAGACCTGAGTCTCTTCTCTCCTGTCTTCTTCCATGGAAAAATTTTTTTCCATCAGGAAATTTCAAATTTTCCATTCCTGAACACACGTCTCGTACTTGCCCACAGAGCGGCAAGTAGAGGGAACTCCCTCTCTAAACTCTGCCTGGACAGCCAAGAGTAGGAAAGCTAGAAGAGCCTAAGAAGAATGGGACAGTCATCTTGGGTTCTGGGGGTACTTGTTGGCCCCTTCCCTCCTTCTACAGAGGTAGGTTAAGTAGAAAACTTCTGAAGACTCGTTAATAATGTGTACCCTCTACTGTGTCCAGAGTTAATCTATATTTACAGGACTGTCCTAGATGAAACCAGCAGTTACTACTATTTGACAGTTATTTACATACAGTATCCACTGATTGAAAAAAAAATCAAATTACAATATATTATCATGAATTCAGTAACACTTTTAGATGGCTCAATATCTTTGTCCTTTTTTTAAAAAAATATTTTTTAGTTGAGAGATAATTGCTTTACAGAATTTTGTTTTCTGTCAAACCTCAACAAGAATCAGCCATAGGTATACATATGTCCACTTCCTCTTGAACCTCCCTCCCCACCCCACCCCTCCACATTGATACAGAGCCCCTATTTGAGTTTCCTGAGACATACAGTAAATTCCCATTGGCTATCTATTTTATATATGGTAATATAAGTTTCCATATTACTCTCTCCATACATCTCATCCTCTCCTCCCCTCTCCCCATGTTGATAAATTTTCTCTCTATATCTGTTTCTCCCTTGCTGCCCTGAAAATAAACTCTTTGGTACCATCTTTCTAAATTCTGTATATATGTATTATATATGGTATTTCTCCTTCTGACTTACTTTACTCTGTATAATAGGCTCTAGGTTCATCCACTTCATTAGAACTCACTCAAATGTGTTCCTTTTTATGGCTGAGTAATATTCTACTGTGTATATGTACCACAACTTCTTTATCCATTCATGTGTCGATGGACATCTAGATTGCTTCCACATTCTAGCTATTGTAAATAGTGCTGCAATGAATAATGGGGTACATGTATCTTTTTCAGTTTTGGTTTCCTGAGGGTATATGCCTAGGAGTGGGATTGCTGGGTCATATGGTGGTTTTATTCCTAGTTTTTTAAGGACTCTCTATACTGTCTTCCATAGTGACTGTATCAACTTACATTCCCACCAACAGTGCAAGAGGATTCCCTTTTTTCCACACCCTCTCCAGCATTTATTGTTTGTAGACTTTTTGACGATGGCCATTCTGACTCATGTGAGGTAGAATCTCATTGTAGTTTTGATTTGCATTTTTCTAATAATGAGTGACATTGAGCATCTTTTCATGTGTTTGTTAGCCATCTGTATGACTTCTTTGGAGAAATGTATGTTTAGGTCTTTTTGACACTTTTTGATTGAGTTGTTTGTTTTTCTGGTACTAAGCTGTATGAGCTGCTTGTATATGTTGGAAATTAACCCTTGTTTCGTTTGCTATTATTTTCTCCCATTCTGAGAGCTGTCTTTTCACCATGTTTATAGTTTCCTTTGCTGTGCAAAAGTTTTTAAATTTAATTGTGTCCCACTTGTTTACTTTTGTTTTTATTTCCATTACTCTAGGAGGTGGGTCATAGAGGATCTCGCTTTATGTCATCACGTGTTCTGCCTATGTTTTCCTCTAAGAGTTTTACAGTTTCTGGTCTTACATTTAGGACTTTAATCCATTTTGAGTTTATCTTTGTGTATAGTGTTAGGAAGTGTCCTAATTTCATTCTTTTACATGTAGCTGTCCAGTTTTCCTAGCACCACTTACTGAAGAGGCTGTCTTTGCCCCATTGTATATTCTTGCCTCCTTTGTGAAAAACAAGGTACCCATAGGTGCATGGGTTTATTTCTGGGTTTTATATCTTCTTCCATTGGAGTGTATTTCTGTTTTTGTGCCAGCACCATACTGTCTTGATAACTGTAGCTTTGCAGTATAATCTGAAGTCAGGAAGGTTGATTCCTCCAGCTCCATTCTTCTTTCTCAAGACTGCTTTGGCTATTCAGGGTCTTTTGTGTTTCCATATGAATTGTGAAATTTTTTGTTCTAGTTCTGTGAAAAATGTCATTGGTAATTTGATAGGGATCACATTGAATCGGTAGACTGCATTTAGTAGTACAGTCATTTTCACAACATGGATTCTTCCTATCCAGAAACATGGACTATCTCTCCATCTGTTTATGTTGTCTTTGGTTTCTTTCATCACTGTCTTATAATTTTCTGTATACAGTTCTTTTGTCTCCTTAAGTAGGTTTATCCCTAGATATTTTACTCTTTTTGTTGCAATGGTGAATGGGACTGATTCCTTAATTTCTCTTTCTGATTTTTCATTGTTAGTATACAGGAATGCAAGTGATTTCTATATATTGATTTTATATCCTGCAACTTTGCTAAACTCACTGATTTAGTTCTAGTAATTTTCTGATATCTTTAGGGTTTTCTATGTATAGTATCATGTCATCTGCAAACAGTGAGAAATTTACTTCTTTTCTGATCTGGATTCGTTTTCTTTCTCTTTCTTCTCTGATTGCTCTAACTAGGACTTCCAAAACTATGTTGAATAATGGTGGTGAGAGTGGATACCCTTGTTTTGTTCCTGATCTTTGGGGGAATGCTTTCAGTTTTTCACCACTGAGAATAATGTTTGCTGTGAGCTCATCACATATGGCCTTTACTATATTGAGGTGGGTTCCTTCTATGCCCATTTTTTGAACAATTTAAATCATAAATGGGTGCTGAATTTTGTCAAAGGCTTTTTCTGCATATATTATCATATGGTTTTTATCTTTCAATTTGTTAATATGGTGTATCACATTAATTTGCATATATTGGAGAATTCTTGCATCCCTGGAGTAAACCCAACTTGATCATGGTGTATGAGTTTTTTAATGTATTGGTGAATTCTGTTTGCTAAAATTTTGTTGAGGATTTTTGCATCTATGTTCATCAGTGATATTGGCCTGTAATTTTCTTTTTTTGTGCTGTCTTTGTCTGGTTTTGGAATCACGGTGATGGTAGCCTCGTAGAATGAGTTTGGAAGTGTTCCTTCCTCTGCAATTTTTTGAAAGAGTTTTAGAAGGATAGGTATTAGCTCTTCTCTAAATGTTTGATAGAATTCACCTGTGAAGCCATCCGGTCCTGGGTTTGTTTTCTGGGAAATTTTTGATCACAGTTTCGATTTCAGTGCTTGTAACTGGGTTGTTCATTAATTTCTGTTTCTTCCTGGTTCAGTATTGGAAGATTGAACTTTTCTAAGAATTTGTCCATTTCTTCCAGGTTATCCATTTTATTGCCATATAGTTGCTCATAAGTCTCTTATAATCCTTTGTATTTCTATATCGTCCATTGCAACCTCTCCTTTTTCATTTATTTTGTTGATTTGATTCTTTTTATTTTCTTGATGAGACTGGTGAAAGGTTTGTCAATTTTATTTTCTCAAAGAACTAGCTTTTATTTTTATTAATCTTTACTATTGTTTAATTTATTTTTCATTTATTTCTGCTCTGATCTTTATGATTTGTTTCCTTCTGCTAATTTTGGGCTTTTTTTTTTTTTTTTTGGTTCTTCTTTTCCCAGTTGTTTTAGGTACAAAGTTAGGTTGTCTATTCAATGTTTTTGTTTCTTGAGGTAGGACTCTATTGCTATCAACTCCCCTCTTAGAACTGCTTTTACTGTATCCCATAGGTTTTGAGTTGTTGTGTTTGCATTGTCATTTGTTTCTAGGAAATTTTTAATTTCCCTTTTGATTTCTTCAGTAACCTGTTCATAATTTAGAAACATATTGTTTAACCTCACAGTGAAGCTTGTCACTTGTGTACATCTTGCAGGTGGACTTTCCTCCACCTCATGGATAGGGTCTCCAAGATGATGCAGTGGAGAATCCTCCAGGTTCACAGGAAATTTCACTTTGCTTGATTCTCCTGCTCAATGATCTATTTGGTCAAAAGGATGTTCTTCTCCTGCGTCGCAGTCTTCTTCAGCTTGGCCTTATCGAATCTGTTGATTTCCCCATGTTGGGCTTGTCTGCCATTTTCTTAAAACCATCCGAGAAGTTCCACTTCAAGTCTCCTGTCCCAGTGCTCCCACTCGTGTCCCTGCTGAAAGAGACCTAGTGTCTTTTCTTTTAATTTCAACAAACCAAAAACTTGTGCTTTTATTTTCTTCCTATTTTTTTAAAATGAATTTTTATTAAAGTATAGTTGCTTTACAGTGTTGCATTAGTCTCTACCGTACAGCAAAGTGAATCCCTTTTGGACTTCCTTCCCATTCAGGTCACCACAATGCATTAAGTAGAGTCCCCTGTGCTGTACAGTATGTTCTCATTTGTTAGATGATTCATTTTTTAAAATTAATCCTATCACTTACATTCTGTGACGGTGGTACAAAAGTACAAGACATGGCTATTTAGCCTCAGACAGTGGTTGGTATGAATTCAGACTGCCACAGGCTTGCAAAGCAGAACCTAAGAACAATTTTCAGATGAATTTAAAGGTTGTTTTTTTTTTTAATAAAAAGAAAAGTTAAAAAATTGTAATTAAAAGGCAAACAACAAATGGGGGAAACATTTGTAGTGTATGTAGTTTAATTATACTAAAAGCCCTTAATGATTGGTAAGAAAAAAGCAACAGCCTATTAGAAAACTGACAATGGACATTAACAGACAAATCAGAAAAACAGAATCCAAACATCCAGTATTAGTAGTCAAAGTGTTAGTCACTCAGTCGTGTCAGACTCTTTACGACCCCATGGACTGTATAGCCCATCAGGCTCCTCTGTCCATGGAATTCTCTAGGCAAGAATACTAGAGTGGGTTGCCATTCCTTTCTATAGGGGATCTTTCCAACCCATAATGTTTAGTAAAGGACGTTATGATTAAAAATACTAAAGATATGCATGTTATAAAAAATGCCACATTATACATCAAATAGATTTAAAAAAATATACATGAGCATTTATTGACAATGGGCACTCACTTCTATTGCTGGTATGAATAAAAACTGCTGCAACTCTTCCAAGGGGCAGTTTGACAACCAGGCTTCCAAGGTGGCTCAGTGGTAAAGAATCCACCTGCCAATGCAGGAGATGCAAGAGACATGGGCTCAGTACCTGGGTTAGGAAGATCCCCTGGAGGAGGGCATGGCAACCCACTCCAGTATTCTTGTCTGAAGAATCCCACGGACAGAGGAACCTGGTAGGCTACAGTCCATGGGGTCGCAGAGTTGGAATGACTGAGCATGCAAGCACGCATGTGACAGGCATTAAGAATAGGCCCTTGAATGTTTTAAATTGCTTTAAATTTTAGCTATCATTATGTATTACTTTTATAAACAGACAATATAGATTGGCAGCTCTGTATACAATCTGACAGAAGATAACACTATTAACCATGATGGTATCATAGTAAGTTTGGATTTCTCCATGTCTTCTCATGAAGTAGACCTCTGGAGCCACTGAAATCTGACATTTAAACATCTTATCAAATTGTTTGTCCCAAACTAAAATTCTTAGTGTGGTTTTCTGTCCCCCTTTTCTTTCTCAGGGAGGAGCTTTTTATTTCATGGAGCATGTAGCAGATAAGCCTTCAACCTGGAATTACTTTTGGCAACAGGTCCTGGATCCCGTCTGGTACCTTCTGTTTGATGGATGCAACCTGACCAGAGAGAGCTGGAAGGCCCTGGAGCAGGCCCGCTTCTCCAAGCTGAAGCTGCAGCACTTACAAGCCCCTCTGTCCTGGGAGCTAGTGCGCCCTCACATCTATGGATATGCTGTGAAATAGTGGAGGCAGGGAGCTGAGACCCAAAGGGCTCAAATAATTTCATGTTTTGGCTTCACACTTAACACACTAATTGGAGATGGGAACTCCCTTTTTTGGGTAAATTTGAATTTCATCCCTAAAAGTTTATGTTATAACCTAGTTAGCCATTTTCTATCATCTCCTAAGAATCAAAAACAAAACAACAACTTTGAACTCTCTTTTGAAAGAAATAGTGGGCTTCCATTATTAAATTCTACCATTCTTCTCAGATCTTACTTTATTCCATAACTTCACAATTTTTCTTATTTAAATTATGACCCAACAGATTTTAATTTTACCCTTTCTATGAGAGGCTGATGCTAATAAGAATTAAACCACACAAAAGAAGATTTTGAAAAGGGAGATGGGAAAAGATCTTAATAATTCACAAACTGAATAAAGAAATACTATTTGAAAAATCCAAACCTAAAAGCACAGTTGTTTTTTGTTTTTTTTTTTTTTTTTTGGTTAAAGGAATCTGAATCTACTTGCTGTTTTTAGTATCAATGGGCTGGCTTTCAAAATTAATGTACCGGGACGCCACACCTGGTTCTGCCCAGCTCAGTTATGTTTTTTATTCTGGTATTCCACCAGAGTTTGTTCTCCTGCATTCCAGTCTTTAATTCTTACAATGAAGACTGTACTTCAGTATAATACACTTTAGTATATCCATAAAACTACATAAAGCAGAGTTCTTGGGTTCATTTTGCCTATTATCTAGTATGTACTTGGCTGAATATTTTAAACCGCAAGCAAAATGCCCACTGTAATGAGGGAAACTCTGAATGCTTGGGTATACTTTGTAAGAGCCCCCTCAAAATAGGCAACCTGTGAGTCCGTAAAGAGGTAGACAAATATTGTTTGGATTATTCTGATCAAATTTCTACTCTGGTTCCAAGATGATTTCTTTGTTCCTTGTAACCACAGAAACCTTGGAAAATCATCACAAGTGCATTGAAAACAATTTGGTCAGTTAGAGGATTTAGGATTTTCAGCAATAGTTTTTATGTATTTTAATAAATTTAGTATGTTTTCTGAGATGATTTTGTAAAAGGACTATTTTATATATCAAATCAATAAATTCACATATATTTTAGGAATAGAAATAAAATGATGATTTATATCTTTGCTGGGTTACTTTCATTTTTCTTAGCATCTCTGGGAGGGCTTTCCTTCATGGTGAGAAATTAAGCTATTTGAAAGTACAGATTTTTCCTTCTATAGCCAGATAACTAAATACAGCTAGCAGATTTCAGAAAACGTGATTTGGGGAACTTTCCTGGTTGTCCAATGGTTAAGACTTGCACTTCATATATCAGAGGATGCTGGTTCAGTCCCTGGTCAGGAAACTAAGATCACATATGCCATGTAGCATGGCCAAAAAATAAAAATAAAAGGCAATTTTGGAAGGGTCTGAATGGGTTTTGAAAAGTCCAAGTCCCAAACTCCATCTGTGAAATCCATAGAGCAGAAAGGAAGGAAGTTTACTATTCTCTCTTGTGCATGAAAACAGTTACCATTACAGTAAGGTTAGGACACGAGTCTATGGCTTCCTGAACTATGGAATGCGAATAACCTCCCTCCACGGTCTCCCAAAAGTAGGGGCGTCCTTATTTGCCCAACTTACTACTGATTAAGTCAGTCTAGGGATTGAGAAATCTGAAAAGCCACAGGTTGACCTGCTGAAGTATTATTGGCATGCTGGAAGGTGTGTAATACCAAAGTACAAAGTACTAGGCACATTCTTCTCAAGTCCCTTTTGTTTAAATGGTGTAGCAAATATTATCCTTACTCTCTACAGGTGGGGAAAAATAAATAAGTGAAGTTTCTCACATTCCACAAGTTACTGAGCTAGTCTTAAAGCCCTGATTTCTAAAACCACAACACCTGTTTTGACAAGCATCGCTGCCATAGTACCTTCTCAGGCCCAGAAAATACACATTTATGATCATTCCAAGAACCTAAGGACATAACTTGAGCCCATGCAAACTGGAAACAGAAAAGAGGCAAAACATGTCAATGTTTTTTAGGTTCTGTGTTGGTTAGATTCCCTTAATTGCTGGTGACAGAACACCCAACCCAAAAAGACTTAAGTAGAAAAAGAACTCTGACTCAAATTAATGAAAGGTTTAAGAACAGAGAGCCTGAGGCACAGCCTAGGCAAGGCTCAGATAATGTTATCAGTGGCCAGACAGTGTCTAGGGCCACATCTGCCCTCCTCTCTCTTTCAGATGGTAAAGTCTTTGGAAATAATGCCAGACTCTATGCTTCCAGGGGACTTCCCTGGTGGCTCAGAGGTTAAAGCATCTGCCTGCAATGCGGGAGACCTGGGTTTGATCCCTGGGTCGGGAAGATCCCCTGAGAAGGAAATGGCAACCCACTTGAGTATCCCTGCCTGGAGAATCCCATGGAGGGAGGAGCCTGGTAGGCTACAGTCCACGGTAGTCAGACATGACTGAGCTACTTCACATGCTTCCAGGACCGAAGGCCAGTTGAAAAGATCAAGACAACATTTTGGAAACACTCTAGAGCTCTACATTTGAATCTCAATTGATTCTTCAACTGACAATACTAGGTCAGAAGTCCATCCCTGAGTCATTCATCCTGTTTCAATGGGATGGGTCATGCTGATGGGCACAGCACTTCTTCCTGAGGGCTGAGGACACCCAAACCATGGGGACTGAGACGAGGAGAGCTGTGTATCCTCCAGATGAAAGCAGGGCCTGTGATTAAGGAAAGCAGGAATGGATGGTGGGAAGGCATACTACAAATGTCCATTACAAGTACATTACTGCATTCTGATCAGACCCTGTCTTTCTAAGCATAGTGCCATGTTCAGAACACTGGCTTTTCCATGGGGTAATAGCATGCAATGAGAGAAATAAAAAAAGGACTCTGGCTTTGCCATCAAAATGACATGAAACAAGTTCTGGCTGTGTCATTTGTTGACTATATGACCTGGGGCAAGTTTCTTCTCTAGTGTCACTCTCATCATCTGTTAATGGGAATAATAGCTACCTAAAGGGTTACTGTGAGGAATTAATGAACTGAGGTACTCAGTGCTTAATAAATGCTGAACTTCATTCAACATTTACTGCGTGCCTACTGTATACTCTGCTCTTGGTGCTTGGCGTAGATCCCCCTGAATAAGCTACACTTGTTCTCTGCCCTCAGGGAGCATACAGTAGTGATCAGTGCTCTGAGGAAGAAGTTCAGGAGAATGGAATCTGACCCTCCCAGGGAGAGGATCAGAGGCTTCCTTGAGGAAGTGACATTTGAGCTGAATTTCAGAGGATGAATAGAGTATTTCAGCCTAATGGAACAGCTTGTGCCATAAACAAACAAACAAAAAAAGAAAAACAATATCTTCAAGGAACTGAAAGACAGTAGGCAGGGCTGGGAACTGAAGGGCAGATTTGGGGATGGCTACTGTTTCCATCAGCTTATTTCTAATTTTGTTAAGACCCTGGTTCCATGAGCTCAACACTTATTTTAATGGCTAACAACAACAAAAACTTACTAAATTTTATTGTATTTATATATTTATTATATCCTGTTCCTAACTGTTCTAATAATCCAGCTGCTTCCCTTGAATGCCTACATATTTCACACTTGAATAGAAAGTGAGGCAAGCATTGCATAATAGTTCCTTTTGTACTCTTAACCCTAATATAAGCCTTTCTCTTTGGTATTGCTTTAGAAAACACAGAACTTAACATAACTGAAATTCAATTCTTATTTATCTGTTAAGGAGTTCACGGTGTAATGAATCATGGCAGACTAATGTCAATGAAAGCAAAAAAACAAAGCAATTCAATAAGTGTCACTTTAAATACCTCAATATTTAAAACCAAAAGCATTCAGGCTACATAAAGAATAACCAGGATTTCCTGAACCATGGAATCACCACAGAACCGAGGCAAATGTCATATTAACTGAAGCTCCAGGAAATGAACATAAAGTGGCCAATGTTCCCAATTTCTAGTTCAGTTTTTAAAATAATAACAATACACAGATGATACATGACATTATTTTGTTTCTAAAGGAAACTATTTGGGAACCTACAGAGAATTACATGGGAACAAGGAAAATTACCATTCATAATTTACCTTTTTTCTGGCCAAATGGTATATGGGATCTTAGCTCCTTGACCAGAAATTGAACTCACATCCCCTGCATTGGAAGTATATAGAGTCTTAACCAATGGACCGCCAGGGAAGTTCCCAGAACTCACCATTTTTAAAGATAAAAATCTCTCACATCCCATAGTGCAACCCAGGCTGCATCCGTCACGGTCTTTAAAATGTATCTGAAACTGGTATCAACCTTCTCCTTGGAATGATTCATTTATTCCATGACTCTAACAGCTAATAATACATTTTTTTCATTTGTTACCCACTTTCTTTATACTAGGGAGTTTTACAGAATTATTTCATATAGTACTCATAACTTTACCAGGCAGGTGTGATCATCTCCATCTGACAAAGAAGAAAGCAGACTAGTGGATGTTCTGTCACTTGCCCAGGGCCACAGAGTGAATGGCCATCCTGGTATTCCCACATAGTTCAACTGACTCCAAAGCCCAGACTTCCCTACGATGCTCCCTGCCTCTCCAGCTCTTTTGAATCCTAGTCTCTAAAACCGTTTGCCCCTTCCTCCACCAATTCTCTTGAATCATCCCCCAAGACTCATTTTGTCTGTATTCAGTCTCTTGAGAGTTTCTTTTAAACTCAGGTTATGAACCACCATCTATGTGAAGAAGATTCCTAAACCTCACAATTGCCATGACTTTGATATTTCGGATTTCCCACATCAAAAAAGAATTCACTCTCTTCTTCCCTAAATAAACAACATTTTCCAGCTTCCTCAATATCTGTAATCACTTCCTAAGGAACAGGTAAAAGTGATGCCCTAGAAAGCATTTGCTGGCTATTTCAAGAAGCTGGTTCTTTGAGAAGTCTCTTAGCACTCATTAATAACCACCAGTCTCTTCCCCATGCCCAGTACAGTGTGTACTGTATAGCAGGTGCTCACTGTGAAGCCAGTGGATCCATCACGAAGTCCTGCCTCTTCGACCTCTCTCTCAACTGGTCCCTTCTACTGCACTTCCACAGCCACCATCCTAGCCTCAGAATTGATGCCTGGATGACCACATGTATAGATCGAATGGGGATGGCTAGAGTGATAAACCATTTATGCTGGAACTTACCCCCTGATTCAAGGGTATGACACAGAAGTAGCTCTAAGGTAAGGAGGGGATAATACATCTGGATACAGTAGTAGAAAGACATTCCTTTTACAACTGACTTAACCTTCCTTTCCCTCTTTCACCCAGTTCAACCCACAATAAAGTAGAAGTTAAGCAAACAACTTTCCTGGGGTACAAAGAAGTGGCTTCCTAAGGCAGGCACAGATATCTCACCCAAGTCCTGATCTCTCATACCAGAAAATGCTTCAGACAGGTCTCCATGCCTCCACTCCATCATCCCTTTCTGAGCATGAGGTCATAATTTCCAGAACAATTTAATTTCACCATTCCCACAACTCAAAATTACAAAGCTATCTCTTCAGCATTAAACTGAATTTAAGCTGCTCAACTCTGTATTCAACGCCTCCGTCAACTGACACCTCAATGCTTTTCCCAGCATTGTGGTCCAGTGAAAAAAACTTCCAGAATATTTGTTTTAAATATTTCTTTATTTTGGCTGTGCCAGGTGCAGGATCTTTAGTTGCAGTATGTGGGATCTAGTCACTGCTGCTCAGTTTTGTCCAATTCTCTGTGGCCCCATGGACTCCTGCCAGACTTCTCTGTCCATGGGATTTCCCAAGCAAGAATACAGGGGCAGGTTGCCATTTCCGACTCCAGGAGATCTTCCTGACCCAGGGACCAAACCCACATCTCTTGCATTTCCTGCATTGGCAGGTAGACTCTTTATCACCACCAGGGAAGCTCCCTTGTCCCCTGACCAGGGATCAAACTCAGGCCCCCGGCTTTAGAAGTGCAGAGTCTTAGCCACTGGACCACCAAGGAAGTCCCTGAAGTCAGAATATTTGAATCCAAATCTCATCACCACATTTTACTAATATTTTACTCACTTAGCATAAGAGGGTAACAGTATCCACATCTCCTAGGATTTTTGTGAGGATGAAACAATATATAAGATGGTTAGTAAGAGCACCAGAACTGCTCCACATGGCCCCTCACTGTGGTCAAGACACTTAGGTCAAATCCCCAAGTATTTGTGAGAGTAATAAAGACTATTTTCCTATCAGAAAAGATCCTTCATTTCTATAAATGTCATCCTGGAATTCCAATTGGCTTAATTGTTACATACTATAATGTTTTCTGAAGATTCCATATTTTTTAAACTCTTTCGTAAGAACTTGGCAAAGCTCTCATTTTTGTATCTGACAATAAAAAATTGGCACCTGCATGGAACGCATTTACTTCAGCTGCTGAAAGTAACTCCTACAGGGAGTACTGTGGATACTTACAGGATTTTCTTAGTGCCTCCAATATTGGCTTCCATTTTACCTGTCAGGCTAAGCAGGTAGTATTAAGCTTATAAAAGAAACAGCACTCCTTTCAAATTCTATCTCACCTCTCAGGTTATGGGAACAGATTATTAACTCTGATCCCAGAGGAAGAGCTTTTTTTTCCACTTTATTGTCCACCAAAGCTTAGGAACAAAGAAACCTAAAAACTTTCTTTCTAAAAAACCAAAGGCTTAAACAGTAAGATATACATTTATTTATAAACATAAATGATGCCATATGCCAAACTGCACGCCAATTCATCTGCCCCAATATTAAAAGTGGGAGGAAACACTGGAGAGAGCGGACACTATTAATAAATTGCTAACCTATCAACTCCCTTTTTGCTATTGTGCTTTTATTTCCTTCCTTTCATATTCTGTAGGGCCCTTCCGAGTTAAATTTTATAAAGAAACATTTGCCTTCTGCTCATGTAGCAACTGCATGACAGGTATGTCTGAAAATATGAGAAATAGGTTACACTGGGGCTAATACAAATTCTTAATTTTTAAAGGGTCCTAAGAGATTTCCTTCAGAGAAGGCAATGGCACCGCACTCCAGTACTCTTGCCTGGAAAATCCCATGGACAGAGGAGCCTGGTAGGCTGCAGTCGATGGGGTCGCGAAGAGTCGGACATGACTGAGTGACTTCACTTTCACTTTCCTGCATTGGAGAAGGCAATGGCAACCCACTCCAGTGTTCTTGCCTGGAGAATCCCAGGGACGGGGGAGCCTGGTGGGCTGCCGTCTGTGGGGTCACACAGAGTCGGACATGACTGAAGCAACTTAGCAGCAGCAGCAGCAGCAAGAGATTTCCTTAAGAGTCTGATGAAAGATACAGATCCTCTCCTTGGAAAAAAAAAAAATGCTGCTACAAATAAACTTACAATTTCTAGAGGAAAATGGACATATTAAACATCTATCGAAGCACATCATCATCACCTCCAAAGTGCCACATATAAACTTTTAAACTCTAAGTTTCATTCTTGAAACCTAGCCTTCCAGCCTTTTACCTTTCCCACCCATTTTTCAACTTAGAAACCTCGGATAAGTCTATCTGTCTTGGGCTACCAACCAAGAGTGACTCCTTTCTCTAACCAGGCTGGAATGCAGTATAAATCAATTCATCACCACTCTCCCATTCATGCCTCATTTTCCTATTCCCATAAATCTGCCAATATCTGACTATGGGTCTCCTTTACCTCTAACCTGCTTCTTATTCTGTATTTGTTTAATATCAGCAAATAGCAAAATCACTATTTGTCACTGTTACTCAAGCTGGGAACCCAAGATATCATATCACCCTAGCTTTCTCTCTTTCTTCCTACAACCAGACATCGATCCTTCCTTTCTTCTTCCATTGCTTATGCACACGTCACTCCTTACTTTAATTAAGTAAGCCCCACCACAGCCCCACCCCTACCAAACTGCTCTTTATGATGCTTCTAGAAGCTAAATAAAAAATCACTTCCTGCCTGAAATCCTTTGGTGGCTTCTCATGGCTTTCAGATCAAAGTTCAAAATCCTTAGCTTAAAATGCAAGATTCTGTAGTATAGTCTGAAGTCAGGAAGCCTGATTCCCCCAGCTTTTCTATTTAAAGACTGTTTGGCTATTCGGGGTCTTTTGTGTCTCCATACAAACTTAAAACATTTCTGTTCTATTTCTATGACAAATGGCATTGGTAATTTGAGAGGGACTGCAGTGAATCTGTAGATTGCCTCAGGTAGTATACTCATTTAAAAAAAATTTTAAATCGGCTTATTGATGTATAATTTACATATAATAAAATCGACCCATTTTAATTGTACAATTTGATGAATTTTTGACAAACATGTATGCCAGTATAGTCACTTTGATCTTGGAGAGGCAGCAGTGAGTGGCATGGTGATGTGAAGCAAGACTCTAACGCCCTACACAGGAAGTGAACCTGGAGTAGCCTGGGCTTCCCTAGTGGCTCAGACGGTAAAGATTCTGCCTTCAATGTGGGAAACCTGGGTTCAGTCCCTGGGTTAGAAAGATCCTCTGGAGAAGGGAATGGCAACCTACTTCAGTATTCCTGCCTGGAGAATTCCAGGGACAAAGAAGCCTGGCAGGTTACAGTCAGTGGGGTTGCAAAGCCTCAGACACAACTGAGCAACTAACACTTTCACTTTCACAGCCTGGATGAAAACCAGGAATCCTAGCCATTAGACCAACAAGTGCTAGAGGCTAGAAACTATTTTTCCCTGAATCTTTGCCCCAGGGGAAAAATGAATTTCTCATGGTGGCAAAAACTGTAAATGCAGGTACAAAATTTATTATTAGAGACATAGCACAACAATAAGTGGGAGAATACACAGAATGTTTGTTTAGTTAAGATAGAAGCAAGGCAGAGATGCTCACCCAGAGAGAAAGGGTGTGGGCATCACCCCTAGGGAGGAGGAGAACAGTAAAGAAGTGGTTAAGTCGTTTACATAGGACAGTTCTTCTGGGTCTTTGTTTACTTTTAGCCAATTAGCTGGTTTCACTTTACCTACCATAAGACTCTCCCCAACACACATGTGCAACTTTTTTTTTTCCATCCCAGAGGCCAATGAGATCACATATTAGCATTACATATCATGGGAGTGGGGTCACCCCTCCTTTTTGACCCCTAAGGAGTTTTGCCCCAAGGATGGGAAATATACGACCTCCTGATCCTTTTACTCAAACAAGGTTTAGCCCCTCTCTGTTCCTGCCATGGCTGTTATTTTAAGGTGTCCTCGGGAGACAAATCCTGGCTGTTCACCCTGTTTCAGTTGTTACTTCTGTTATGCCCAGATCCTAATCTCCACAAATCACCAGGAGGCCTTACACCGATGCAAGCGCATGAGGGAGTTTATTGCAGACCCGGGTCTGGACCGCAACACACACACCGACACAACAGAGTGAGGGCAGCGGCCCCAAGCCGCATGGTATAAAGCTTTTTAAAGGGAAAATGGCTACAGGTGGGGTGAGACGTCGTGATGCTCCGTGATTAGTCAGGCACTTAGGTCTCACACTTCCATGTGGAAGAGCAAACAGGAGGCTGGCTGTAAGTATCTAACCTACAGCTCACCTTTTTCTTGCCCCAAGAAATGTAAACAAGAGTATAGCTGAAATTGCCTAGCCTGGGACCCAGCTATCTCCTGCCTCAATTTTGACAATATGGATTTTCTAATCCAAGAACATGGTATTTCTTTCCAACTGTTTGTGTCATCTTTGATTTCTTTCATCAGCACCTTATAGTTTTCTGAGTACAGGTGTGGCACAGGCACAAAAGAAGAAATACAGATCAAAGGAACCAAACTGAAAATCCAGCACTAAATCTACACACCTGAGGTCAATCAATCATTGACAAAAGAAGCAAGAATATACATGGGGAAAAGAGTTTCCTCAATAAGTGATGCCAAGAAAACTGGACAGCTACATGTAAAAGAATGACATTAGCACACTCTCTAGCACTAGACACAAAAATATACTAAAAATGGACTAAAGACCAAAAACTCTTCAAGGAAAACACAGGCAGCACTCTGACATAAATTACACAATATCTTTTTGGATCCACCTTCAAGAGTAATGAAAATAAAAACAAAAACAAATAGGACCTAATTAAACTTAAAAGCTTTTGCACAGCAAAAGAAAACAAACAAAAAGACATCAACGGAATGGGAGAAAATATTTGCAAACAAAGCGACCAACAAGGTATTAATCACCAAAATACACAAACAGTTCATGCAGCTTGATACCAAAATAACAACCCAATCAAAAAATGAGAAAATCCAGAGATACTTCTCCAAAATAGACAGATGGCCCAAAAGTACATGTAAAGACGCCCAACATCACTAATCGTTAGAAAAATGCAATGACAAATCACCTCACACCAATCAGAATGGCCATCATCAAACAGTCTAAAAACAAAAAAATGCTGAAGAGGGTGTGGAGAAAGGGGAACCCTCCTACATGGTTGGTGGAAATTTAAAGTGGTATAGCCATTATGGAGAACAATATGGAGGTTCCTTAAAAAACTAAATATCGAACTACCATATGATCCAGCAGTCTCAGTGCTTGGTATATGTTCACAAAAAAACATAATTCAAAAAAATACATGCACCCCAATGTTCATAGCAGCACAATTTACAATAACCAAGACATAGAAGCAACCAAAATCAGCAGATGAACAGATAAAGAAAACATGCTATGTGTATACAATGGAATATTACTCAGCCATAAAAAAGAATGAATTAATGCCATTTGCAGCAACACAGATGGACCCAGAGATTATTTTACCAAGTGAAGTGAGTCAGAGAAAGGCAAACACCACATATCACTTATATGTGGAGTCTAATTTTAAAAATGACACAAGGAACTTATTTACAAATAGTAACAGACTCACAAATCTTGAAATCAAACTTACAGTTACCAAAGGGAAAACGTGGGAGTAAGTGATAAATTAAGAGATTGGGATTAAAATATACACACTACTATATATAAAATAGGTAACTAACAAAGATCTATACAGCACAGGGAACTCTACTCAATGTTCTGTTAACAACTTATATGGGAAAAGAACCTAAAAAAGGAATGGATATATACTTATGGAGAGAGAGAACTGATTCACTTTGCTATACATCTGAAACTAACACAATATTGTAAATCAACTATACTCCAATAAAAAAAATTTAATGAATAAAATGCAAGGGTCTCATGATCTGGCCCCACTGGTCGTATAGCTCCATCCTCTACAAGCCCCTCCCACCCACTTCTACACCTTGAACCGCTTTTGCTATTTGCCTTTGTGCCTTGCCACAAGTTGTACCCTCTGCCAGCAACATTCCTACCATCCCTTCACCTAAAATCTTTAAGTTTTCTATAAAAAGATCCCGTAAGTCACTTTCTCTAAAAGAATTCTTTAACTCTCCAGTTTGAATTTTAAGATCCTTTAGCTCTTATAAGCCCATACCTCTTCCTCCCATCATCTCAACAGGTTCTCAGGTGACACTTCTTTACTCATCCATCTCCCCAACTTGATTCTAAGCTTCTTAAGCACAGGGCATTTGTCTTGACACCTTTCTGTCTGCAGCACTCAATTAATCTTTGTTAAACAAACAATTGATCCCAGCCATTTTCTTCCTCTGCTGCTCTCAGGAGAAAGTACAAAATCTGAGTTAGACTTTCATTGCTGCCAAGAAATCTCATAATTTGCCCTCAGTTGCCACAAAGGACAAACCTTCACCACACTCATTTCCACAATATTCCTCTCAGCAGACAGCTTCACTATTCATTTCACAGAAGGGGGGAAAAAAAGTCACTGAGTAGGATCAGAAATTTAAAAACCTGCAACTACTAAAGCCCACTGAGCTCTAGAGTTCGCGAGACAAAAATAGAGAGACCATGGGTCACAATGAAGATCCCGTGTGCTGCAGCTAAGACCCAACACAGCCAAAGAAACAAATAGTAAAAAAAAAAAAAAAAAAAACACCCATCAGTTCTGTTTCTCTGAAGAATCATGAGTCATACACCAACTAAGGAAATGTTCCAGATTAAAGGAGTCTAAAAGACACTTGACAACCAAATGTAATATGTATTGGAGTGGACGGGGTCCTTAATAAGAAAAAAAAACTTTTTTTTTGCTGTTAAGGATTATTGGGACTATTAGTGAAATGTGAATAAAATCTTGAGATTATCGTATTATAGCACTGTTAATTTCCTGATTTTGCTCTTTGTACGATGGTTATGTAAGAAAATGCCCCAAGCGCACACAAAGTATATAGGGACACAGGCTTACCTGCGTGCAGCTTTCTCTCAGGTGGCTCACAGGAAGGAAGAAACCACATCCAGAGAAAAATGATAAAGCAAATGCGACTAAATGTTAACAAAGGGGGATCTAAGTATCAGATATACAGTTTTTTGTACTATTCTGGGAACTTTTCTATAAATCTAAAAAAATTAAAAACTTCAAACTTCTAAGGTAAAAGCGCGAACTCTACCTGGTCCTCTGTCCTCAACCTGAGGCGTTCGCGGCTGCAGTCGGGAGACCTGAGTCAGAATTCCTCTGAGGCCTCAAGGCTGCACCCTCACAGATGCAGCGAAGTCAGCATCCACCACCACCCGCAGGGAAACACAGAGCGGCCTTGCGCAGCTCGCTCGCACCGGCTGTCTCCCGCCCCCGGGCCTTCGGATTGGCCGAGGGCACAGTGATGTCACGTCCTTCCTGGCAGGGCGAGCGTGCAGCTCCCAGCTCCACGTGGAGCTCAGGTGCGAGGGCTTGCGGTCAGATGAGCTGGGACAGGCTCGTGGCTCCTCAGCCTCAGACCTCGGCCACCGTGGGCGGCAATCTGGCAAGCGCACTAAAAGACAGGAATCGTGGCGTCATAAGGCTAACCCCACTCCCACCTACAAACCCACTGTTGTAAACCTGCCTCCACTTCCCGTTCAATTTCTGGATTAGGAGTTGGGCAACGGGGACTCAACCACAGAGGGAATTGGGAGCGCCCTTTTGGAGGCAGAAGGAAAATGCTTTTTCTTGAAAAGCTTAATGTTTCCTTGAATGTTATCTTCAAAAACCTAACGTTTGTGGCCCAGGTCCTGCTACTAGTAAGTTTCCAGCTGGGGCTCATGAAACCTTGGCCAATACCAGCCGGCCACGCCCCCTTGCTGGGGCGAGGGTACTGGCTTTCCCATTATCAATTAGTTAGACTGCACCTAAATGTGTCCAGTCTTTACAAAGCCTGTTCTGATCCACGGCTTCCTGCTAAGCGAACACCAGAAGACAGGCTGCAGGTGGTGGAGTACGCTAAAGGTATTGTGCTTCTGCCATTTGCCAGATTACATTTTCTGATGAAAGCTGATTGATATAAAAAAATGAAGCCATCGTATTTCAGATTTGAGGGTTAAAAATAGAGGGTTGCACGGATAACAGATACTTCCAGATCATGTTGATTGTGGTTATAGTTGCTCTTGCTAGCTTCCTCATTCATCCTGTGAAGACAAGGAAGATTATTTCCACTGACTAGCATAGCACCTGGTACATGGTAGGTGCTTGGTAAAAAATCTCACTGACTTTATAGTACCCTCCCTACACATTCTGCAGAACTGGAGTTCTCCCAGCAACTGTAAATCTGGAGTTATTTTTGCCTATGTTGGCTTTGCCATCATTCTTCAAAACTGTATTTTGTAAAAGAAACTCTGCTCTTACTCTTTATGGAAGTTCTGAGATTCCCAATGATTACAAATGCTGAGCAGTGAAAGAGGACTGAATAACACTCCTATGATCTATGTTTTTACTCTGTATTCATGGAATCTGATTATTATTTACCACTCAGTATATTTCTTTTTCCTCCACCCCTAAACAAAATGAAAGGATTCCACAATGCAGAGGGTGAAGGAAAGATAACCGTTTATTTCAGCTGAGCAGACAGTCATGTCAAGCAAATGAAGAACACATAACCAAAAGTATATTGGAAGAGGAAGACATATTCTTTCTGATCACTCATAGCAACCACATTTATCCCCTAGTTATCAGAGAGAAAAATGTCTTCAGACAACCAGTGGTCAGCAGATAAAGATGAAGGCCAATTATCCCGACTGATCAGAAAATCTAGAGACTCCCCATTTATCCCTGTAGGTAAGTACAAGCCTTGACTAGATACTGTAAAACTGTTTGTAATAACACAATAATACCTCGACCAGTATCTTTGAGTATTGAAATCTTTTGTATAATTGAATACTTTCAGATAATTGAAGCTAACCCCTTCTATGCATGTATGAGTTAAACTTTCAGCATGGTTCCTAGCGCATGACAAACACTCAGTAAATGTTAGCTATTATTATTATGAAGCATCAAATTTTTATTCTGTTTAATTCATTTTCATTCATAGTCTATTTATTTATTTTTTTTTGCAAGAAAATTAAGTCTTATTTATTTTGAAAACCAAACCACTAGGAAAATATATCACAGTCTTGAAAGGGCAAACAGACAATATTATCATTTCAAGTAGTAAGCTGGTAAAAAGACGAGGTCCTTATCAAAATGATAAGGGCCAGAACTGGGGCAAGAACAATGCACGTAGCAAAGGCCTGGCAAAAGTGGTATTTGGTAATGGAGGGCAGTCCCTGTATCACTCTAAAGGAGCCACAGTTCATCCCTAAGTTGCTTACTTTTCCTCCCTTGACTATTTTTGTTGCCAGGGGATTGTCTCAACAAAGCTCTGTTATTTCAGGGGGCAAAGTAAGCAACATTGGGTTTAGGCTTTCATTCTGTTTCATGAAAAACACATTTTTCCAAAGCCCGTACTTTACAACCCTCTTATTTAAGTAGCTAACAGTTCCTCTTTCACTGTTTTTCCTGAATATGAGCATATAGTACAGTCAAAATCCCGTTTCCTTTCAAGGCTGAGTGTCACTGTTGTGTCGCTTGGCTGAGTCTATTTAAAAGTACTCGTTGCTAAGTACTTCCCTGGTGGTCCAGTGGTTAAGATTCTGCACATCCAGTGCAGGGGACATGGGTTCAATCCTAGTTGGGGAACTAAGATCCTACATGCCTCTTGGCACAGCAAATAAATAAATATAAAAAATAAAATTACAGTTTTATATTAAAAAATTAAAAAAAAAAAGCTTCCCAACCAGTCTAAATAGAATTGATTGAATGGACTGTAACTTTTCTATGATTCAGAATCAGTAGCAGCCAATTCAGTTTGTTAGACTGAGTCTGTTAGGAACTATTGAGATGTATACAGAGATTTTGTATACAGAGTTACGACTTTTTGACTTTGAGATGATGAGAAAGCAATGTGCATTCAAGTAGAAATCATACTTTGAATGTTGGCCTTTTCCTGGGCTAACGATAGATATGTGATACAATACTCCCAGGATGGTGCTGGACAGCAGCAGCTCCCAGTCAGCCTCACCATCATTAAGGCAAACAACCAATAACCCTTACAACCACTCTGTACCCAACATCCTGTTTTTCACTTCCAGTACAATAGTCAATAAATTACATGAGATATTCAACACTGTATTATAAAATAGGCTTTGTATTTAATGATTTTGCCTAACTACAGACTAATGTAAGTACTCTGAGCACGTTTAAAGTAGGCTAGGCTAAGTTATAATGTTCAACAGGTGAGGTTGTATTAAATAAATTTTTGACTTACAGTATTTTCAACTTATGATGGGTTTATAAAGATGTAATCCCATCACAAGTTAAGGAATATCTACATATCTCTTTAAATTCTTGTGTCCAATGTTTATAGATTTTTCTTTCTTCCATTACTGTTGGGTACCATCAGAAACTTCTGCTTCTAATATTCTGTGATGCCAGAAGCTAGATACCCAAGCTCAAAAGAACTGTGAGTCAATTCAGAGTTAAGAAGCTCTGAATGAAAGTGTGGGCCTACCTATATACCTGAGAGCATGAACTTTGGTATTCATTCTCTGAGGCTTGTTGTTGGCTTCCTGATGTGTTCTAGATGCTAAGATTGATGGTTAAATAAACTCTTGATGCAAGAAGTATCAATATTATTATAATTGTATCTGAAGTCTGTATAATTGTATCTGGCCTCTTTATCCTTTCCCAACACATATTGAATTTAATGTGTTTACATTTTTATCAAATACTATATATATGTGGAGTTAAAAAAAAAAATCTAAGCACTAGTATTTTGTTTCAAAAGCTAAGCTTTCTCTTCCTTCTCTTTTGGATACTTTAGCTGCCCTAAGCATTATTATGGTATACTTCAGCCATCCCTCTTTCCTTGTGTTTAGTCTGGAAACTATTAAAACAAATGTATTTAAATCATACATATATACAGGTAACTGTACTCAATATAGTGTGATTAACTATAGATGGAAAAGAATATGAATAAGAAAATATATATGTAAAACAGAATCACTTTGTTGTACAGCAGAAATTAACACAAGGTTGTAAATCAATTATACGTCAAAAAAATTTAAATATATATTTATAAATCAGACAAACATAAGTTTGTAATTAATTCCACAAAAGCTCTAAATAGATATAAGTCATATATTTCCATTAAATGTCACTACAAATCTAGCAACTTTATGTGTCATTATTCACATATCAAAAAGAATCAAAATTTTACTTTAAAGTAGTATTCTGTGTTTAAAAGTTTCACTTAATTTGATTAAGGCTTGTAATAGCACAAAAAATGGAGGAAAATAATTTTATAGTGATTTATTCATCATCTTTAGCATTTTTAACTAAAAAAAAATTCAAGAACTCAGTGTCACTAGAACAGATCACTATAATAAACAGATTAATCACTGTGTCTGTTGTAAATTAAATTGTTTTTCCAGAGACATTTAGGGTGATTAAAGTAGAAAGATAAAAGTGTTTCCAGCTAAACTCAATTATGTACAAACTACAGAGATGCTGTATGGAAAACAGTAAAAGCTCTGACTTTAATCTCTAAAAGAAGCAAAACAAATTTCAGTAAGAACAGAGTCTTGATTTGATAAGGAAAGAGAGCCAAGTTTTTGCTAGAAAATTAAATGATAAAATTTGTATATATGTTTATTTGTTTTATTAAGAATATCTACTAAGTATTTTCTGCAGCAGGATGGAGTATCCTATGCAGATAATTTATAGAACATTTTAATTTCTTATCTTGACTCCTGTCATTATAATTGATTTATATTGTTTAACATCTTATGGTCACTGCTAAGGTCTAAATAATGACACTTTAAATACATGTATTTAAACTGTGTCAACAGATTATTTGTTTTTGCTTCTTTTACTTACCATTTCATAGTAGTATATTATATTATAATGTAAGTATAATTATATTTACAATTTTTTTAATAGCTCTGATAGTTTTTCCTCTGTTTGGGCCATTTGGGTTGTTTTGTTTTTCCTCATACATAGTATAGCCATAAACATCTTTGTGTCAACTTCTTGACTTTTCTTTTGCTTACTTCCTTGGAGTATTTTCCCCAAAGTAGAACTTTCAGAGCGTGAAGCAGGTTCAGTTTTTTTTAATTTTTAATTGGAGGGTAATTACTTTACAATATTGTGATTGTTTCTGTCATATATCAATATGAACCAGTCATAGGTATACATATGTCCCTTCTCAAACTTCCCACATGTCCAGTTTAATATCAATTGTTATATCTTTTCAGATTTCTTTCCAGAATGATTTGGCTAAATCTTTACAGAGCTTTCAGCATTGTACCTGTGTCTCAGTGTACCTACCATCATCGTTTTACTGTAATTTGTTTTTGTTTGTCGGCTTTATTTCAATTTCACTTATTGCTAATTAGAATACAAGATATTCATATAAATGTGGTTATTCACTCTGATTCTTATTTCCACTTATTAAATGGATCTGAGAGAATAAATATATCCTCACCCACCCATAGAGACAAACACATGCCAACATAGTTAGTCAAAACTTGTTATTCTACTTAAGCATCGATTGTTTTTCCATATACTAACAACAAAGACATGGAAGCCAAAATTAAAGATATCAGACCGTTTACAGCCACGCTAAGAAAATGGAATGATTAGAGCTTTCCTGGTGGCTCAGACAGCAAAGAATCTGTCTGTAGTGCAGGGCACCAGGATTCAATCCCCGAGTCAGGGAGATTCCCTAGAGAATGGAAGAGCTACCCACTGCTGGAGAATTCCAGAGACAGGACAGGGGAGCTGGCAGGCCATATCGTCCATGGTGTTGCGAAGAGTCAGACATGACTGAGCGACTAACACTTTCACTTTCAAGCTTCAGAAAACATATATAGAATCTGTATGGTGAAAAACACAAAATGCTAATGAAAGAAATCAAAGAAGACCTAAATGAATATAGAGACTGTTGGGTTCATGGATTGTATGACTCAATGAAGATGTCAGTTTTCCCCAAACTCATCCATGGGTTTAGTGTAATTCCTATCAAAATACCCAGCAATGTTTTTTTTTTTTTGTAGATATAAACAAGCTTATTCTAAAATTCATATAAAGGCAAAAGTTCTAGAATGGCTTAAACAACCTTTTTAAAAATTAATTTATTTTTTATTGAAGGATAATTGCTTTGCTGTATGGCTCAGGAAATTCAGAGGGGCTCTGTACCAAACTAGAGGGGTAGGATGGGGAGGGAGATGGGAAGGAGCTTCAAGAGGGGATACATGTATACTTACAGCTGATTCATGTTGAGGTTTGACATAAAGCAACCTTTTTTGAAAAAAAGTATTAAGTGGGAGGAATCATCCTTACCTGATGTTAAGGGTTACTGTTCAGATATAGTAGTCAAGACAATGTGGTATTGATGAAGGTAGATGCATAAATCAGGAGACGAGAGATCCCCCAAAATAGAGCCACACTTCTACCATGCAGAAGTTTCCTTTTTTCTGTCATCAAAATATAGCATTTTTGTCTTCACTTTAAGTCTACCTTACCCCCTTTTTAGATGTCATAAATATTCTGTTCTATTTTCTTCCAGATTCTTGATAAATTTGTTTTGTTTTCATACTTAACTCTAACCTATCCGGAGTTTTTTTGTAGGGTCTGGTGTGAGATGTAAATTCAAGCTAGTTCGGATAGTTATCCCCTTATTTGTTACATGGTTATTTTGATTTGTCATGGATTAACTTCTCACACTGTTTCAAATCACTTACTAGAATTTTCCCTCTGTTGATTCCTATTCAATTTTCTGTTTTAGAGTCAACTGCATAGAATCTTGGTTGTTACAGCAGTATATTCAGTTCTTGACATATGTAAGGAATACAAAAATATTTGTATAGGCTTCTGGAATTTTTTAGAATCATAGTTCTTCCCAGAGTCATAGGCTTCTTGTGCAAATATTCACACCTTTTTACCTCTTATTAAAACTCAGCATGTCATTTTCACATAAGATATTAAAGTTTCTTTCACTTCACTAGATTTACTCCTTATTTAATATTAATAAAAAGTAGAGAGGAATAAAGCCAAACACCCAACAGCTATGAATGTTGAGATTTGGTTGGTTCACTCACTGGTTAAGCAGCTTGCCCCAAATAAAAGTCTTATTGCTTACAAATTTGAAACCATGCCTCGGGAAAACTACTAGACAAGTTTCTATACTACACAATTCAATTTTTTCTGAAAGAGTCAAAACTGCAAATACTGAATCCATTAATGAAGTATTTTTTGGTGTTTTGCCTGCTTATCTTCCACATACTGATCCTTTGGGCAGCCCTTTATTCAAATCTCTAAGTTCTTTGGAAATTTTAGCCTGCTATTTATATAACCTCTACTTTTTTAATTTACAGGGATAGCAGGCTTTGTGACTGTGGTGTCCTATGGTCTCTACAAGTTAAAATACAGAAGAGATCAGAAAATGTCCATTCATCTTATTCACATGAGAGTTGCTGCCCAAGGATTTGTTGTAGGAGCTGTGACTCTAGGTAACCTGCTTAATTTGTATATGATTCAACCATCTTTGAGAGTATTTTTATTACTCATTCATTTAGATTAGAGAGTATTTTTTGATTCATTCATTCATATTCATTAATGAATATTGGATCAAGTTGATTAATGGAGGAAGATTGGAAAGAAAGGCAGTGATCTTCACTTGGTTGAGGTTGCTGCCCAGTTATAGGCTTAATGTCTTGGTATTTTAAGCACTGGGAAAAAAAAAACTCAGTAGGCAAAGGTACAAAATTCCAGTTATAAAATACATAAGTCATGGGGATATAATGTATAGCATGGTAACTATAGTTAATAATGCTGTATTGCATATTTGAAGGTTGCTAAGAGAGTAGATCTTGAAAGTTCTCATCAAAAGAAAAAATTCTGTAACTATATCTGGTAATAGATGTTAACTAGGCTTATTGTGATGATCATTCCACAACACATACAAATACAGAATCATTATGTTGTACACCATAATGTTGTATGTGAAATATGCTTCAATTTTAAAAAGGAAAAACCCAGCAGAGAACTAGGTTATAGTTTATATTATCCTCTGTAATAAAAGGAGCAGTGAATGGTTTATACCCTATGTAAGTCAGCCATTCAGCTTGAGCAATAGGCAATCGTTTTTATTAGTCTGTAAATTAAGTGACATTTACACAGTCAAATCCAAAGAATGGTGTAAAATTATCTGGTTAATTCAGGTTATATCAACAGCTAAATCAGATAGTCCAGATAGACAAAGAATCTACTTTGGAACCTAAATTATCTCAGGTTTTTTTATCTACATGAATTAGAACAAGTCACAACGTTCTTAGCTCCTCTTCATACCATACAAAGTAGATTCAGCCTGAGTAGGTCTTGGATTATGGGATGATGAGTGTGGGACCTGCAGAGAGGGAGTTATATGGTAATTATCTTCTTACTATGAGCTGGGACATGTGATACTTGAACAAAATACAACAGGAAACACTACTATACAGTAATGTGTTCTCATTTTCATCACTGAGCAAACACTGAGTATGTGCTCTGTGCAAGGCACTGTGCTGGTCTAGAGATATAAAAAGTAACTCCCTACCCTCAAACAGTTAAGTCTCCTTAGGGAGAGAAACCAAGAGCAGGAGAAGACAATATAAAGTCAAGTGTATTACAACAAAATAACAGGTTGCTATGGAAGCACAAGCACAAACGAGGGGCATTTAGAGCTGAGAATTCAGGGGAGGCTTCTCTAAGGATGCAAACCACGTGATGAGCCAAGAATGTAGAGGAAATAACTAAGCAGAGGAAAAAGTCATAAAGTATGGCATGTTAGTGGAACTCTACATGGCTTGGTATGGCAGGTGAATCAATCTGCGATTGATGAGACTGTAGAACTACTAGTAGTGACATAAAGTAAGAGACTTGTTGTAGGTATTTGGATTTATGTAACTGTAAGGCTCTTGCTTATGTATCAGGAACTGGGACCTGAAGTGGTCAGAGTAAACAGTTACTAAGAAATGGTAGAGGAAAACTGAGAAAAGCAAGGAAAATCCGAAACCTACAAGGATGACTAGAACACACAGGATATTCTGGAATCCTTGTGGATTTCTCACCATTTCTAAGCCTTCAAAGTAGATGCTGGGAGTGACATAGAAAAAGCTGATGTCCCTCATCCTGGAACTAAACACAGACCTGGCCAGGGAGTCAGAGAAAGTGAAAGAGGAAATTCAGTAGGAGGCATGGTAGCTGCACTCCTGATTGCTGCCCCATGCCAACAAAGTGGCCCAGCAGATAAGCAAAAACATGCTGCAGGGCCCAGCAGATAAAGCAAAAACATGCTGCAGCAGTGCCTTATTGGGTTAAAGGAACTTGGCTGCTGCTTTACTTCTGCCTTCTAGGCTCATGCTAAATGTCTCCTGTGCAGTTTTTCAGGGAATGAAAGTGTCCACTTAAAAAAAAAATCTACAGTGTGACGGTTGCAAGTTGAGGTTTATTTGGGGGCAAAATGAAGATTTCAGCCTGGGAGACAGCACCTCAGATAGCTCTGAGAAACTACTCCAAAGAGGCAAGGTTTGGGTGGAGTGGGGGTAATGTCATTATTTATATGATTTTGATGAAGGGAGAATACATGGAGTCAAGCACCTATTTTTCGAGAAGGTTTCTGCTAGTCTTGTGAAGCTTTCTGGTAGTCACAAAGAATAGTCATCACCATGAAGGATTTTAGTGCTTTTCTAGATAGGAGATATAAGAATTGGGCTCATTAAGTCAGCTCCTGAAAATATCTAACTATCTGAAGACCTGTCTTCCAAGTTTTTCCCTGAGCACAGAGTGCCTCATTTCTGCTTTCTACCCTAAACTCCTTTCGGGGGGTGTTGAAAATCAAGAGCTGCCGCAGCAGCACATGATTTAGTACTTACTGAGGTAGACGGCAAGTGCCAGTTTGTAGTTGACAAAAGGAAAGGAATTCTGGAAAGCCTAGTTACATTTTAGCTAAGTTGACACAATACAAATCCATCACCTTCTACTCCTTGTCCACCTGGCATCCATATATACATATCTTAATACGCTTATCGGCAAAATCAAACATGCCTTGTATAACTGAAAACATACTAACTCTCTCCCCAAGAAGATACAAAGTCCCTTTGGGTGATGTTGATTCATTTTTGAGCTGAGTCATGTTCCCTTTTGATATCCTGTGACTTAAATACTGAGATATTAGGTTAACTACTATTAACACTTTTTATATTAGATGGTAGGTAAATGAAAGTGGCAAACAGTAAAAAACAAAACAAAAACTGGTGAATATACACAAGTGTATTCATATAAAAATAAGGAAGAAATATTCATAACCATCACAGTCTATGTTTCTGCAACTGGTCAGGTGAGTATGGCTCATATTATACCATGTTTTTCCACTAGGCATTTTATCCATCCTTTGCCTTCCAAAACTATTCATAGTTATTTGACTGGGGTGTTAACCCAAACCTTCATTCTTAAATGATGTGGGTCATTAATCATCCTTCCTGTACTGGGTGTAATTTTCCACTTCCTTTAATCACAGGATATGGGAGTACTAAGAAATGCCCCAGAAGGTGTACATTCCATATACCCTTCTCCCTAGCCTAACAATATAGTAGCAATTTCCCCTTGATAGATCAGATCAGTGTAATGGACTGATGTGATATCTTGTGGAATAGAGATGATCAAGGTCCTACAGACTAGATTGTGGCATAGGGCTGGAAATTTCACACAGTCCTGAGACTCAACACTGAAAGTATACCGCTGGCCCTGCCAGATGAAAGCAAACTGCTTCTGACCGTCTTTACTAAAAGGTGTACAGAAAAAAGCAATCCATCAGATTAACAGCTGCAAATCAGATAGCAAAAATTATGTTGATTTGCTATACACTGAAACCACACCTGTACAGTAGCTGCGATTAGACTGACCACCTGATTAAGTTTTTATAAATCCATTATCATTCTCTAAGATCTCTCTGCTTTCTGGCAAAAGAGGCACAATGAATAGAGATGTGGTAGAAATCACCACCCTGGCATCTTTAAAGTTGTTGTTGAGGACACTAAGCTGTACAATCCCCCTGAGAATGCATTATTACTTTGATAATAGATGCATATAAAATGTTTTACGCTTAGCTTTCCCTACCATAAGAGCCCTTACTCCATAGGTCAGAAGAATCACTGTTCTACCATGGAAATATACTAAGGAAGTTCTGCTATTTCAGCTTCACTTAGTGGAGACTACTTTTTGGTCCAAATTTCAGTCTTTCTCAGACAAATATAGAGGACTGTTTCTCCTGGCAAAGGAGTGTCAGTAAGACATTGGGGGCTCAAGGACTCACTTTCACTGAAATCTGACCGTATGTCCCCATTCCAGTTTTCAGAGTCCCATTCCTTCCAAAGCAATGCCCTAAATTTTAAAATAAGAGGTGCTGTGAGATTGGGAATTCATTTTGTGTTGTGATTAATCACTCACAAGATTAGACTCTGGATATTTTTCAAAAATCACAATCTCATGGCCACAGGAATTGAGTTTCTTTTTGGAAAGTCATATAGCTTTCAGTTCCCTCATGCAAACCTGAGCTAGGGATTAAAAGCTCTGAGCCCAGGGACTTCTCTGGAGGTCCAGTGGCTAAGACTCCAAGCTCCCAATGCAGGGGCTTGGGTTTGATCCCTGATCAGGGAACTAGATCCCACATGCTGCAACTTGAGACCTGGTGCATCTAAAAAAAAAAAAAAAACCCATGAGCCCTTTGTATAGTTTTCCCAAGTTTTCCAGTACACTTAGAAGTAACCAACTATAATATACTCCTTATTTCCACTAAATGTTTTATGGCAGTATATACTTGATTGCCTAAAGCCTTGCTTTCTATAGGCACCTGATAAAGGGTTATCTGCAAGGTGATAATTTTTTAAATGTTTTGCTAATGTATGCCATGGACTGCCAGCATACTTTTAGCCACTGGAAGCGGGGAGAAAGGCCATTAATACCTTTAAATCTAATCAGATTAGAGAACAAACTCCAAATAACCCAGAACTAATTCACAAATTATACTTTGCCAGTAAAGGTCCATCTAGTCAAGGCTATGGTTTTTCAAGTAGTCATGTATGGATGTGAGAGTTGGACAGTGAAAAAGGCTGAGTGCCAAAGAATTGATGCTTTTGAACTGTGGTATTGGAGAAGACTCTTGAGAGTCCCTTGGACTGCAAGGAGATCCAACCAGTCCATCCTAAAGGAGATCAGTCCTGGGTGTTCATTGGAAGGACTGATGTTAAAGCTGAAAGTCCAATACTTTGGCCACCTGATGCAAAGAGTTGACTCATTGGAAAAGACCCTGAATCTGGGAAGGATTGGGGGCAGGAGGAGAAGGTGATGACAAAGGATGAGATAGCTGGATGGCATCATCGACTCAACGGACATGGGTTTGTGTGTATTCCAGGAGTTGGTAATGGACAGGGAGGCCTGGCATGCTGCAGTTCATGGGGTCGCAAACAGTTGGACACAACTGAGCGACTGAACTGAACTGAATTCACAGAACCAATCCTCTGGGCTACGTTATGTTATGTTAGGGCTATGTTCCTCTAGGAGCTTCTAAAACAAAATTCTGTATCATTCTGTTCAATCAGATAAGCAAAACTACTAGTTGTTTTTGTTGCTTAGTCACTAAGTCATGTCCACCTCTTTCACAACCTCATTCATGGACTGTAGCCAGGCTCCTCTCTCCATGGAATTTTCCCAGGCAAGAATACTGGAGTGGGTTGCCATTTCCTTCTAAAACTATTAGCAGTGATACAGAAAAAGGGATTTGTTATAGAGATATGACCTTAAGCAATTTGGGTAGCTGGTTAAACAGTCCATGTTAGGCTGTTGGTTATATTTCTAATCCTGGCACCTGAACAAGGCAGCTGTTGGGAACGAAAAAGAAACTAGAATCTGCAAGGATGAACTGGAACCCACAAAGACAAGTGAAAACTTGAGTCAGAATCATGTCGACTCTGACCTAGATGGCATGACCTTTAAGAAAAGCGGGAACTCTCTATTATCCACATCTGGCCCAGGAGCCAGAAAAGCTAATAGAGGAGATTCAGAAGGAGCTGAAAGACCTGTGGGCTTGACTGTGGCCCAACAGTAGCAAAGAGAGCCAGCAGATAAACAACAACATACACAAACTATGATAGCACCTGGTCCTCTGTACCAAGCCTGACAAGTGCAAAAAGTATTTCGCAGCTGCTGCTTCACCTTTCCTCTTCAAATCTCAAGTAAAGTGTCTCTCATGGCCAAGCTAACTCAGAACTATGCAGGGAAGGAGGCGTCCCTCGTAGCTTAGTTGGCAAAGAATCTGCCTGCAGTGCAGGAGACCCAGCTTCGATCCCTGGGTTGGGGAAGCTCCCCTGGAGAAGGAAATGGCAAACCACTCGAGTATTCTTGCCTAGAAAATCCCATGGACAGAGGATCCTGACGAGATACAGTCCAGTGGCATCACAAGAGTCAGACACAACTTAGCGGCTAAACTACCACCACCACCGTGCAGAGAAGGGAATCCTGGAAAACATAGTAACAGCTTAGCTAAATTGATATAAAACAGATCCCCCTATAGATTTTCTTGGTTGCTAGCTGAAGAGTAACAAGATGAAGTAAACCAGTGAAGGGCTTAAACAGGAGAGTAACATAGAATAAGTTTAGAAAGATGCCTGTGGGGGCACTTCCCTGGCAGTCCAGTGATTAAGACTCCACACTCCCAATTCAGGGGGCATGGGTTCTATCCCTGGTGGAGGAATTAAGATCCTGCATGCCTTACTGGGCTTCCCAGGTGGTGCTAGTGGTAAAGAACCTGCCTGCCAATTCAGGAGATGTGGGTTCAATCCTTGGTTCAGGATGATCCCCTGGAGGAGGGCATGGCAACCCACACCAGTATTCTTGCCTGGAGAATCCCATGGACAGAGGAGCCCAGTGCACTACAGTCCATAAGGTCATAAAGAGTCAGACACAACCAAGATGATTTTGCACCCAAGCACACATGCCACACTGTGCAGCCAAAGCCAAAAACAAATGAAAAAGATTTATCAATATATTGACTGACTATAGTACAATTATTTTGTTTATAAATGCACATTTTGAGGGGCATGCTCAACATATTTGCTTATATACAAGTTTTGGAGATCATCTACATATGGGATGTAGAAATGTCATGTTTAATATAGTCTATATATGGGTCTCACTCTCAGAAAAGAGATCTTCTTGCTTACGAGTGAAACAACAGGTGTGAATGAGGTGAGAAAAGCACTGGGATCAGAACTCCAGGAGACACCTACATTTAAGAGGTAGTGTGCCTGTGTGCTCATCAGCGTCCAACACCATGACCCCATGGACTGTATAGCCCACCAGGCTTCTCTGTCCATGGGACTTTCTGGGTGAGAATACTGGGTTGGTTCAAGCGTGTTGTTATTTCCTACTTTGGGGATCTTCCCAACTCAGGGATCCAAGTTGAGTTTTGTTTTTTCCTGGAGTCACTTGTATGATCTAAACCAAAAATTAATCAGATAGAGGGTGTTTGTTTTTAATTGTAGGTTAGTTTTAGAAAAAATACAAGTGAAGAAATGCAGTGTTTGTTTCCCATGAATACTCTACTGATATACATATTTTGTTTCTAGGTGTTCTCTACTCTATGTACAAGGATTACATTAGACCTCGATTCTTCAGTAGGTACAAAAAATGAAGTTACACACAAGAAAAGTAAGAAGCCTTCTGAAAAGTACTTGCGAAGAATGAATTTTCAATATGTAGCAAATTATACTGCAGAAGTTTCAGCCGGAATTCTCGTAGCCTTCAAGTGTTTAAGATGTTGACTTCTTAAAATCGTAAGAATCAACAATCATAAATAAGTCAACTCAAAAATGTATTTGTTGATGTCTTTTAGAACCTAGGACATGATTTTCTGACTTTAAAATTTTTTGTTTTCTAGTTAGTGGTAGAAAATAATCTATATTATGCCAAATCAATCTGAAAATAAGGAGTTATATAATGGCTACAGAAAAATTTTCTCCATATTAAATTTATCGCTTAATCCTCTCCAGACAGGGCGAGTTAATTAAGGCTTTCATAAAGTCCTTTTTAGAATGGGCAAAAATTACATCAGAGGCAAATGAATGGCCATGTTGTTATTTAAATTTAGTTCTGCCCTGAGGGCCCCTGTGGAGCAGCAGGGCTGTGCACTGCAAGGGGGTCATGCAGTGAAATTAAAAAAAAAGAAAATTTTGGCTTACCACTCTACACCTCACTCTCATATAGAAACTTGACTTATTTACCACAAACATAAATGTCTACTGTTAAATATTTGTGTATTTATCTTTATACTTCTTGAAAGTATTTCTAGGAATACAAAGGTAAATTGCTAAAACAATCCCTTTTCCCCTCAAATGGCAGTATTGTGGGAGTGGAAAGATTTAGTCCATTTGTGTTACTGCTAATCTGGCATGACACTGCAGAAAACACAAGAAACAAAGAAGATAATAAATGTGAGGTGTACCTGAGGCCTCAAGCTCCTCTATAAGCCCTAGGATTCTAAAAACTAGTTCCATCTTGTTGAAGTCATAACTGCTATGCCTCAGATTTATTCTGACTCCAGGCATGGTAAAGAAAACCAAAGGGGGGAAAAAAGTACCCACTAAGATAAAATCAAGAATGCACGGTAAAAAAAAAAAACAAAAAATGCACTAAAATGCATGTAATATGATCTGTGGTGATGATTTCCTCTTCCTTGATATTTTCTGTAGTAGAGAAATACTCTGATTGGAAGACGAAGTCTAGTGTTTGGGGAAGGGAAAAATGCAGGAATGTTTGAAAGTCTGTCTGCAGTCTAGACACTAACTCACTATTCTGTGTATTATATACACTTTTCTCTACTGGCTCAGGTTAATTATTTTTAAAGTTGCCATCTGTACCTACTATGAGGCTCTTCAAGTGTCACCAATAAACATACATGTTTTAGTCACCACTGTCCTCTTTTAAAAAACAGGAGAGGAAAGAATCCAACTACTCTATTCATTAGAATAAACATTCCAGCAGTTGGCTCTAATACGTTCTATGAAATCAGGAAAATTTAAGACCTCTGGCATAGAAATGTCATCCTTCATGTTGATTACACAATGAAAAGATACTTCTAATCAGGCTACCAGAAAGATCCCCCTCTCTCAAAACATGCTCAGCATTAAAAATAGATGAACTGAAGTATTTACTCAGAAATGGGCTCTTCTGACAAACTGATTCATCTAGAGTTGTTGTCACTGTATAAAGAAACCAAAACACTGAAACTCATTTTTTGAGTTTCTTTTTCAAGTAAAAGCTGATAAAAGGTGTTAACTCAGTTTTACTTTTAAGATCAGAAGGTCTATAACCTGTGTGGCAAGGCTGTTGCTCTGATAAGTTTCAAGGGCCACAAAATAGAAATGAGGGCATTTTAAGGAATCATCTTGGTAAAAAATCCCTGCCACTTAGAGGATTGAATTATAAATGAACAAAGGCAATGTCTGGAAGGTGCTAAGTTTTAAAATAAGGGAGTAAGGTTTATGCTGAAGGAGGAAAATGATGCTCAAACATACAAAAGCTGCAGGGTTTGTAAACTCAAAGCCTTTGGTGCTGAAAGGAAATGAGAGAAGGCATGGACTGTATTCCATTAAAAATGGATAGCTGCCATTCAGTGTAAGCCAACTATACTTCCCTGAAGGGGTGTGAGCCTGGTGTTGAAAATCTGACTTTTCGATCAGATCAATATGCAGAAACTTTCAAGTATTAAATGTTTTATTATACAAATTTTATGGAGGCTGCTATGGGTGCCCATGTTCCTGCAGTGAACCACTGCCAACCCATGCCACCACGGCACAGTCTCCAACACCAGCAGGCATGGGGTATTTTTTTTTTTTTTTTTTTTTGGTGGGTTCCAGCATCCTCCTGTTGATGGTTGTTCAACAGCTAGCTTCGATATTTTGCTCTCACAGGAGGAGATGGGTGTGCACGTCCTTCTAATCCACCATCTTGAACCTAGACTGACTTTTAAACCATCAGCTGTTTAATTGTGTTGTCAAGTAAATGGTTTCAACTCCTTTCAAAAAAAAAAAAAAACGTTATGGAATAAAAAAAAAAATCCTAGTTAGGAAGGAGCATCAAAAAAAGAGCTGTAACTCATATGCGGTCAGGCAGTTTGTGACCTGTGGACTAATCTTCCAAGCCCCAGCCTAGTTCTAATATCATAGCACTTGCTATAAATAATTTAAAATGCTTAGCATTCCCTAGGAGAGTCAGCATTAGAAACATTAGCCACTGCAGAAATAGACTTTGACTCAGAAATCATGTTTGGAGTATTAATGGGAAAAGTGGGAAGAAAAGACATAATGGGACTATGCATACCTTAGGAAAAAAATTATCATTCTCTTCTGTTGGGCCTTACAAAGGTCAATGTTAGAATTCTTTTTATACCTAAAATGGGCTAGAATGGGCTGAGTTACAATGCAGTATGGAAAACTGATCATCGCTTAAAGTATAATTTCTGGATCCTGTTCTAGGTATTAAGCTCTTTGGAAAGTACCATCATATCTCTGAAAAAAAAAATTTAAGAAAAACAATAAAGAAAATAACAATCACAGAGCATGCTGACAACCAGGATGAAATATAACTGTCAAATAAAGAAAAGTCTTCTGTGGAAATGATGTGCTAATACTAGTAGTCACCAAGGGCTGTTTAATTAAATCCAAGTCAAGTTTAACGGGCCATAATCAAGTATTACTTTAAAAATAAGTCAGTTTGACCAGTTCATTCTGAAAAATAACAGTGCTCTTTTTCCTTTGTCATTTGTGATTCAAACAAAATAAATATCTGATTTATCTGAGCAATATTTATTTTAAAAAATACAACATATCTGTCACTTTTATATAAAACTCGACCCAAACTGATATGTTCAGATTTACATAAACATACACACATATATATTTTGAAAACTCCAGAAGTCCAGACACAAGCCCATAGAGGTGTGTGGCCATCACAGGCTAATCATTTAACTCTGGCAGCTGTAGGACTGTTGTGAGGTGGGTGGGTCTCTGACCTACACTTAACAGCTGTCAGCTTTAACACCCTTCCTATGAGGAAATCTTTACCTTTTGTTCAAAACGTTTGAAAAAAACTCACCACTGAGCAAACAGAGATATGTTAACAGGACACTTGGCACAAAGGACCAAGAGAAAGTGGGTCGTATATAGTCCCTCAGGCTGTCAGTCATCTAGACACAAGTGAGTCAGCATCCACGGGGTTCAGAAGGTAGAGTTCATTCAGCTTGAACTGTCAATCCCAGATGGTACTGAGGACAATAAGATGGAAAAGGGTTAGACTGATTTGCTAATATTTAAACTTGGAATTTAAGTACCTATAATCAGCACATAAAAGTAGTTCTTGTTTCAGTTCTGCTCTGTTGATTTTCTTTCAGAAAATCAATGGCTTACAGACACATGAATGGTTTATTGTATATAAAATAATCTATATACTGAGGAAACCAGAATTGAAAGAGCCACGTGTACCCCAATGTTCATCGCTGCATTGTTTACAATAGCAAAGACATGGAAACAACCTAGATGCCCATCAACTGATGAATGGATAAGAAAGCTGTGGTACATATACACAATGGAATATTACTCAGCATTAAAAAAAAATTCATTTGAAGCAATTCTACTCAGATGGACGAAACTGGAGCCCATTATCCAGAGTGAAGTAAGCCAGAAGCAAAAACAACAATACAGTATATTAACGCATATATATGGAATTTAGAAAGACAGTAACGAGAACCCAACATGGGAGACAACAAAAGGAACGCAGATGTATAGAATAGACTCGTGGACTTTGTGGATGAGGGTAAGGGTGGGATGATATGGGAGAAGGGCATTGAAGCATGTTAATTGTCATGTGTCTAATCAATTGCCAGCCCAGGATTGATGCTCGGGACTGGTGCAGCGAGATTTCCCGGGGGGGGGGGGAGAGAGGGGGGGAGGGGGGGTCCCGGGGGGGAAGTATATGTAGACCCATGGTGATATTATGACAATGTATGGCAAAAACAATAAAAAAAAAAGAAAAAAAAAAGAACTACTTGCCAGATGACAAAAAAAAAAAAATAATAATCTATATGAGCTAGAATCAAGATTGAGGTAATACCAAATGCAAAATTTTCACTTTAACTATTCTCATGGCACTCTACCTTGGGATGGATGTTTCTGATCAGGATCTTAAGAGCAAATGCACTGCGAGCTTTTATACTTTAATACCAAGTTGTTAGAATTTCAGTGCCCACTTCGGCAGCACATATACTAAAATTGGAATGATACAGAGAAGATTAGCATGGCCCCTGCGCAAGGATGACATGCAAATTCGTGAAGCGTTCCATATTTTTAAACTATAAAACACTGATGAAAGAAATCAAAGAGGACACAAATAGATGGAGAAATATACCGTGTTCATGGATTGGAAGAATCAATATAGTGAAAATGAGTATACTACCCAAAGCAATCTATAGATTCAATGCAATTCCCATCAAGCTACCAGAGGTCTTTTTCAGAGAATTAGAACAAATAATTTCACAATTTGTATGGAAATACAAAAAACCTCATATAGCCAAAGCAATCTTGAGAAAGAAGAATGGAACTGGAGGAATCAACCTACCTGACTTTAGGCTATACTACAAATCCACAGTCATCAAGACAGTATGGTACTTGCACAAAGACAAATATAGATCAATGGAACAAAATAGAAAGCCCAGAGATAAATCCACGCATCTATGGACACCTTATCTTTGACAAAGGAGGCAAGAATATACAATGGAGAAAAGACAACCTCTTTAACAAGTGGTGCTGAGAAAACTGGACAGCCACTTGTAAAAGAATGAAACTAGAACACTTTCTAACACCATTCACAAAGATAAACTCAAAATGGATCAAAGATCTAATCATAAGACCAGAAACTATAAAACTCCTAGAGGATAACATAGGCAAAACACTCTCTGACATAAACCAAAGCAGGATCCTCTATGACCCACCTCCCAGAATACTGGAAATAAAAGCACGAATAAACAAATGGGACATAATTAAAATGAAAAGCTTCTGCACAACAAAGGAAACTATAAGCAAGGTGAAAAGACAGCCTTCAGAATGGGAGAAAATAATAGCCAATGAAGCAACGGACAAACAATTAATCTCAAAAATATACAAGCAACTCCTGCAGCTCCATTCCAGCAAAATAAACGACCCAATCAAAAAGTGGGCCAAAGAACTAAACAGACATTTCTCCAAAGAAGACATACAAATGGCTAACAAACACATGAAAAGATGCTCAACATCACTCATTATCAGAGAAATGCAAATCAAAACCACAATGAGGTACCACTTTACACCAGTCAGAATGGCTGTAATCCAAAAGTCTACAAGCAATAAATGCTGGAGAGGATGTGGAGAAAAGGCAACCCTCTTACACTGTTGGTGGGAATGCAAACTAGTACAGCCACTATGGAAAACAGTGTGGAGATTCCTTAAAAAACTGCAAATAGACCTGCCATATGACCCAGCAATCCCACTGCTGGGCATACATACCGAGGAAACCAGAATTGAAAGAGCCACGTGTACCCCAATGTTCATCGCCGCACTATTTACAATAGCCAGGACATGGAAGCAACCTAGATGCCCATCAACTGACGAATGGATAAGAAAGCTGTGGTACATATACACAATGGAATATTACTCAGCATTAAAAAAAAATTCATTTGAATCAGTTCTACTCAGGTGGACGGAACTGGAGCCTATTATCCAGAGAGAAGTAAGCCAGAAGGAAAAACAACAATACAGTATACTAACGCATATATATGGAATTTAGAAAGATGGCAGCGAGAACCCTGCATGCGAGACAGCAAAAGGAACGCAGATGTATAGAACAGACTCATGGACTCTGTGGATGAGGGCAAGGGTGGGATGATACGGGAGAATGGCATTGAAACATGTTAATTATCATATGTAAAATCAATCGCCAGCCCAGGATTGATGCTCGGGGCTGGTGCACCGAGATTTCGCAGGGGGAGGGAATCAGGAGGGAGGAGGGAGGCGGGTTCTGGAGGGGGAGCGTATGTAAACCCACGGCGATTTCATGTCATTTATGGCAAAACCAATAAAACAAATAAATAAATTAAAAAAAAAACCATAATGGAAAAGAATATAAAAAAGAACATATGTATATGTATAACTGAATCATTTTGCTGTACAGCAGAAACAACACTGTAAATCAACTATACTTCAATAAATTTTTTAAACAGAAAAAAAATAATAATAATAAAATGGCATGTGCTAAGAGAAAAGGAAATGACCAATGGTCCCAAATGTTTATCAGATTGAATAAGAATTATTTTAGCTGCTTTTAAAACACATTGCCAGGAACTTCCTTGTGGTCTAATGGCTAAAAATCCACCTTGCCAGGCAGGAGACATAGGTTTGAGCCCTGGTCTTGGAACTATGCTTCCATATGCCTGGAGGCAACAAGCAGCAACTAGAGAGAAGCCTGCGCACAGCAATGAAAGATCCTGCGAGATGCAACCAAGACCCAGTGTGGACAAAAAATAAATATGAAAACAAAGCAAAAAGATACATTGCCAGACTCACTCTAAAGACCCAATGGTTTGTACTGGCATTTGTGAAGTTGTATCTTACTCTTTTTCTCTCCTCTGCATTCACCATGGGACAATCACTGAGTCTCCTTTTAGCCCACTGGTATTACCTGGGGTTTTAGGAATGTTGTTGCCGCTAAGTACCAACAGCCTCTTTTTGGCCTTTCAGTTACTTCATCTGTATAGAGGCTAATTCTTTAGTTGTAAAAATTAAAATAAGATCATATGAGTGCTCAGGACACCAAATGCACACTGTAAAATCATAGAAAGAAAACATTTCTAGTATAGTATAGTGGAAAATGAGATATCAAGGTGGCAGAGTAGAAGGATGTGTGCCCATTGTCTCTTGCAAGAACACCAAAAATGCAATTAGCTGCTGAGCAAGCTTTGACAGGAGGATGTTGGAACCCACAAAGAAAGATTCTCCATGTCTAAGGACCAAGGAATAGCCACAGGGAGATGGTGGGAGGAGTGCAATCATGTTTAAGTTAAATCCCATACTGGCCAGGTGGGCAACCCACAAACTGGAGAACAGTAATACCAAAGATCTCTCACGTAGAACCTATTGCAAAGGTTCTAGGCCCCACATCAGACTTCCCAACCTGGAGGTCCAGCAAAGGAACTGGGAATTCCCAAGGAATCTGACTTTGAAGGACAGAAGGATTTGATTATAGAACTTCCACAGGACTTGGGGAAGCAGAAACTCTTGGAGGGCACAAACAAAACTTTGTGTGGACCAGGATCCAGGGAAAGGAGCAGTGACCCCACAAGAGACTATGCTAGACCTGCTTATGACTGTTTGAGCGTCTCTTGTGAGACACTGATCAGCAGTAACCTGCCATGGGGACAGGGGCACTGGCAGCAGCAGTCCTAGGAGGCACCTATTGGCATAAGTCCTTTAGCTTGAAGACTCCAGGAGGAGGCCTCCTCAGGCCAAACAACTAACAAGGAGGGAGCACAGGCCCATCCATCAGCAGAAAATTGGATAAAAGATTTACTGAGCATGGCCCCACCCACCAGAGCAATACCAAGTTTACCCAACAGCCAGTCCCTCCCAGCAAGAAGCTTGCACAAGCCTCTTATCCACATTCATCAGAGGGCAGAAAGAATAAGCAAGAACTACAATCTCACAGCCTCCAGGACAAAAATCACAATCACAGAGCTAACCAAAATGAACATATGGATCATAGCCTTGTGCAACTCAATGAAACTATGATCCGTGTCGTGCAGGGGCACCCAGTGCAGACAGGTTGTGGTGGAGAGTTCTGACAAAATGTGGTCCACTGGAAAAGGGAATGCAAACCACTTCAACAAGAACACACTGATCATAGTAAACACTCTCTTCTAACAACACAAAACTCTACGCATGAACATCACCAGATGGTCAATACCGAAATCAGATTGATTATATTCTTTGTAGAATGCCGAAGATGGAGAAGCTCTATATAGTCACCAAAAACAAGACCTGGCGCTGACTGTGGCTCAGATCATGAGCTCCTTATTGCAAAATTCAGACTTTTATTGAAGATAGTAGGGGAAACCACTGGACCATTCAGGTATGACCTAAATCAAATCCCTTATGATTAGGCAGTGGAGGTGATGCATAGATTCAAGGGACTAGATTTGGTAGACAGAGTACTTAAAGAATTATGGACAGAGGTTTGTAACACTGTTCAGGAGGTGGTGACCAAAACCACCACAAAGAAAAAGAAATGCAAGAAGGTACAGTGGTTGTCTTAGGAGGCCTTACAAATAGCTGAGAAAAGAAGAGAAGCAAAAGGCAAAGGAGAAAAGAAAAGATATACCCAACTGAATGCAGAGTTCCAGAACAGCAAGGAAAGGTAAGAAAGCCTTCTTAAGTGAACAGTGCAAAGAAATAGAGGAAAACAATAGAATGGGAAAGACTAGAGATCTCTTCAAGAAAACTGAAGATATCAAGGGAACATTTCACACAAAGATGGGCATGATAAAGGACAGAAATGGTAAGGACCAAACAGAAGCAGAAGAGATTAAGAAGAGGTGGCAAGAATACACGAAGAACTATACAAAAGAGTTCTTAATGACCCAGATAATCACAATGGTGTGATCACTCATCCCGGCATGTGAAGTCAAATAGCTCAGCTGGAATTCTGTCACTTCCACTGGCTTTGTTGGTAGTGATGCTTCCTAAGGCCCACTTAATTTCACACTGCAGGATGTCCAGCTCTAGGTGAGTGACCACATCTTCATGTTTATCTGGATCACTAAGACCTTTTTTATATAATTATTCTGTGTATTCTTGCCACTTCTTAATATCTTCTGCTTCTATTAGATATTTACCATTTCTGTCCTTTACTGTGCCCATATTTGAATGAAATTCCTTTGATATTTCCAAAGAAATATCAATAGATTGATATTTATATGAAATATCAATAACTGATAGATTCCTGAACAGATCTCTAGTCTTACCCTTTCTGTGGTTTTCCTCTATTTCTTTGTATTTTTCACTGAAGAAAGTGTTCTTGTCTCTCCTTACTTGTCTCTGGAACTCTGTATTTAGTTGGGTGTACCTTCTTCCTCTTCTCCCTTGCTTTTCAATTCTCTTCTTTCCTCAGCTATGTGTAAGGCCTCCTAAGACAACACTTTGCCTTCTTGCATTTCTTTTTCTTTGGGATAGTTTTGGTCACTGCCTCCTGTACAATGTTACAAAGCTCTGTCCATAGTTCTTCAGGCACTCTGTCTACCACATCTAGTCCCATGAATCTGTTTATCACCTCCACTGTCTAATCATAAGGGATTTGATTTAGGTCATACATGAATGGCTTAGTGTTTTTCTCTGAAAGTGCAAGTGTTAGCCGCTCAAACGTGTCTAATTCTTTGCACCCCCATGAACTGTAGCCCTGCCAAGTTCCTCTATCCATGGAATTCTCCAGGGAAGAATACTGGAGTGGGTAGCCATACACTTCTCCAGGGGATCTTCCTGACCCAGAGATTGAAGCCAGGTCTCCTGCATTGAAAGCAATTCTTTACCATCTGAGTCACGAGGGAAGCCCCAGTGGTTTTCTCTGCTTTCTTCATTTAAGCCTGAATTTTGCAATAAGAAGCTCATGATCTGAGCCACAGTCAGCTCCAGGTCTTATTTTTGCTGACAGTATAGAGCTTCTCCATATTCAGCTGCAAAGAATATAATCAATCTGATTTCAGTGTTAACTATCTGATTTTAGTAACCAAGAACAATTGTCAGATACATTAATTCACTGCAGCCTTTTCTCAAGTGAGGTAAGGTGGGGTGGGCATGTAGTAAACAAGGGCTGCTTTTTCAGTTCCATGATCTCCAGGTGGTATCATTTGATGACTTAGTAGGGAGAATTCCTTCATTGGAGAAGTTTGTTGTATTGAGAAATGGGGCTAAATGGTAGAAGTGAAGTCGCTCAGTCGTGTCTGGCTCTTTGTGACCCCAGGGATGGTAGCCTACCAGGTTCCTCTGTCCATGGGATTTTCCAGACAAGAGAACTGGAGTCGGTTGCCATTTTCCTTCTTCAGAGGATCTTCTCCAGCCAGGGATCGAACCCAGGCAGTGCTGTGCTGTGCTTAGTTGCTCAGTTGTGTCTGACTCTTTGCAACCCCATGGACTATCGCCCACCAGCCTCCTCTGTCCATTGGGATTCTCCAGGCAAGAATACTGGGGTGACCGTGACCTCCTCCAGAGGATCTTCCCAACCCAGGGATTGAACCCATGTCTCCTGCATTGCAGGAGGATTCTTTACTGCCTGAGCCACCAGAAAATGAATAAGCTATCAGTTCTTACTTATTGCTGGGATAGGATTATACAGGACCCTGCCATTTTCCACATCTACCTGAAAAAGCATTCAGGTACTTTGGAAAATGTAGGACAGGCCAAACAAAATTAGCCTATCAATTGGCAGCTTTTGACCTAAAACATATTCTAACCCTAATAAGAGTATTAAGCAAAGTATCTTTGATATGGTTCTGTTCTTGGTGCTGCTAAACACAAAAGTTTGGTGTCTTAAAGTATATACCATGAAGTATATACTATATATTGTATAGAATGATTGGTAATGGTAACATGGGCTCTGGAATTTAGCTAGTCAGATTCAAATGCCAACTACACAGTTATTAGCAATGTGTTATTCTACTTTTGGCCCTTCAGTTGCCTTATTTTTGTCCTTTTGTTGTAAGAATTACAAGAGATCTTATGAGTGTTAAGGGCTTCCCCAGTGGTGCAGTGGTAAAAAATCCTCCTGCCAATGCAGGAGGCCCAAGGACACAAGTTTGATCCCTGGGTCAGGAAGATACCCTGGAGTAGGAAATGGCAACACACTCCAGTATTCTTGCCTGGAAAACTGCATGGACAGAGGAGCCTGGTGGGCTACAGTCCATGGAGTCACAGGGAGTCAGACACGACTGAGTGACTGAGCATACATGCACACACACGAGTGCTTAGACCCCAACTAGCATAGCAATGTGTTGCTCATTTTTAACATTCCAAAGCTAAGATGTCAGAAGAAGGTGACACATCTGGACTCATTGGTCCTGTCCAAGGAAGGAACAGAAGCACTGCAGAGGGCAGAGCTAAAGCTAAATCAGGATCTTCAAATTTTTATGCATCCTATTTTAGTTATGAAATTAAACCCATATAAGGAGTTCCTCCTGGCTTAATGGTTATGATTCCAGACTGTCACTGCCATTAGTCTGGGTTCAATCCCTGGGCAGGGAGCTAAGATCATATAAACCACATGGCACAGCCAAAACAAAAGATTAAAAGAAAAAAAGAGCTAAATGAGAAAGAACAACATGGAGAACAAAATTCTCATAACTTCTCTGGCGTTACTTACAGTATTCAGCTCCTGCTAAGACAGACAGGGGAAGCTTGCAACACAGAAAGGGAAAATGAAGTTCTAGTGACACCTCTGGAACAAATTAAGTGCTGACTTAGCTTTTCCTGCCCTGTGTTTGGTGACAATTCTAGTAGTTTACTGTTTCTGAGCTTTGTCCTTGTATTTATATCTGGTCTCCAAAAATGCTTTCATTTCTAGGCTAAACAATTTTGGTTTCTCTTTTCAAATACACATACTTTTTATTGGCAGCATATACAGAATGTAAAAGCCTATGTCAATGGCGAAACAAGACTACAGACAGAAAAATGTTCAGCTTAGAGTGGAGAAAGGCAGAATGACAGTCATCTTTCAACTTTAAATATGGTAATGATGTAATCTTTAGCAATGGCAAAACTAAATTGGTGATAGAGATTAGTGTTTGGGGTCAACAATTCATCAAGTCTTCTGGGAACTAAACCTATGTTGAGTCTTGAACAACATGAATTTGAACCCTGTGAGTCTCCTCATACACGGATTTTTTTTTCAGTGGTAAATATGACAGAAATACATGATCCAAGACAGGGTGAATCAGAATGCGGAACCACAGATTTGGATGAACACTGGATATGGAAGGCCAAGTATAAATATGAAGAGCTGCCTATAAATTACATGCAGACTTTTTATTCCATGGAAGGTTGACACCCCTAACCCCTGCATGTCCACAGATCAACTGTATACCTTCTAAAGAGAAAATCACTAACAGTATGAGTCTAATATGTCAATCCAGGTGGTAACTGATGTTTCAGTATTTCAAAGTTGGTGTGTGTGTGTGCCCACTCAGTCATGTCCGACTCTTCGTGACCCTTTGGACTGTAGCCCGGTAGGCTCCTCTGTCCATGGGATTTTCCCAGCAAGAATACTGAAGTAGGTTGCCTTGCCCTCCTCCAGGAGAACTTCTCGACTAGGGATTAAACCTGAGTCTTCTGCGTCTCCTGTGTTGCAGGAGGCTTCTTTACCGCTGGGCCACCAGGTGAAAGTAGCTCAGCTGTGTCTCATTCTTTGTGACACCATGGACTGTAGCCTGACAGGCTCCTCTGTTCATGGAGCCTGGAGTGGGTTGCCATTTCCTTCTCCAGGGGATCTTCCTGACCCAGAGATCGAACCCAGGTCTCCCTCATTGCAGGCAGATTCTTTACCACCTGAGCCACCAGGGAATCCCCACAAACTGAGTTTACATATTGTTAAATGTCACTAAAAGTTTGTTGTAACCACTCCTAAAACCACTAGCAGGACCTCACAGGAACCAAAATACAGCTCTTCCCCATCCCTGTTAATTCCCAGTACACTGTAGCAGCACAGTTATTTCATGACACATTTATGGAGAACAAGGACCAATTAACATAAAGTACAATTGTATATCCTTAAACATTTTACACAAACAGAGTGCACATGCTGGCACTGGAAGATGTCAGTTCTAAACATTGTTTACTGTACCCAAAGTAGTGGCTGAATAGAAAGTACACTTTCCATGTGAGAGCATCTGATGGAATATAGCATGGGAGTGTTGTTAACACTGTAAAATACTACACACATAGTGATATCAACTGCTGTTTAACTGGGAAGAAATTTTCATCATAGCAGGTCACATATATAACTTGTAAAAGAAAACTAGCAGCTTTTACCTGGGCGTCTAAATATTTGTGAATCTGAGACTGACTGGACCCACTCAAACTCCCAGCAAAGGTTAGTGTACTGCCTTTACAAAGAATTTTGTCAACGTGGCCCTCACCTTCTGAGGCCAGACGAGAGCTTACGATGTCAGTCCCCGATATGTCCAGAGTGCCCTTGTGAACAGTTTAGGGAACGATGGTAGGGGAGAGGGAGGGATGTGAGGAGGAATGGTTGGGGAATTTGTCTCTCATGATCCTGTGCTAAGTCACTGGAGGGGCTGAGGTAAAGGTACGGTCAGCGGAACACAGCAGTTTACCCTTAAAGCCATGTAAAAGACAGTCCATTCAGTCTGTGCTTTTGACTGTGTACAAAGTATTGGAAACAATGCCTTTAGCAGCTCAGGCGAACAGAGAACATCAATCAACAGGAATTACAGAAGGAAGACACCAGAAATGCAAAGTCCTTCGACTGCATTGCCATCACTGTTCTCACCAAGTCAGTGGCTATCAAAGACCTGATTATTTATCTCCACCGGACAAAGTGCCTTGGTTTGAGATAATCACATGGTCTCAGGCTCCACATGTAAAAATGGCAGAAGTGGCTGAAGAGCAGCAGCTCCATGCTGAAGGGACCCATTTCCTCTGACTCCAGAGCTCCACCCTCTGGTCTCAAAGTTTTTCCCTCTGAGGGAATGGCTGAAGAGAGGTAGCCCAGCGCAACCCTGCAGAGAGAACCTGGCAGCCACAGTGACACCAAAGGACTCGCTGAGAGGGAGCGAGCTTGCAACGCTTACATCCAGAGCTCCTGAGATTGCCTTGCAGGTCGTCTTGGGCATGCTTCAGAAAAACATGACGATTCTGGAAGAAGCTGTCTTTTAGGAATAAAACAGATGGCTCCTCTTCTTTCAAGTTTTTTCACCTCACCCCAAAGTCTCTTGAGAACATCAGTTCATAAATGCTACCATCTTTTTCTATCACTACCCTCCTGGAGGAGGAAGGGGGAGGTTTCCCAACTCTAAGTGCTCAAGAAGAAATACCATATGAGAACTCTGTACTAACATGAAGAGTTATTAAAATCGGGACTCCCAAGAACATTTCAGCAAGCTCTCAATTTCTGAGGGAAATCATCAGAGTGATTTTCAGAAGAGATTAGTGTTAGTCACCTGACCACAAGTGAGTTTTACCATCTGTCCATTTATCATCTTAATGCTTTCTCACCCCTCTTAACGTCCACTGAGAAATTTAAAGTGAAAATAAGTTAAAAAGATCCTGAACCTGATAGGTGAAGATTATCTCATAATTAAATATAATATAAATCAAACTACTCTAGTTGAGATTTTATTTTTTATAATAAAAATAATTCAAAGGATATGTATAAGGAAAGTATTTCTCGGCGTTTTCTTTTTTTTTGCTGTATACTTTTTATTTTTTTCAAACTTTAAACTTTTTGTTTTGTATTGGGATATAGCTGATGAACAATGTTGTGTGTTTCAGGTGAACAGTGAAGGGACTCAGCCATACATACACATGTGTCCATTCTCCCCCAGATCCCACTCCCCTCCAGGCTGGCACATAACCTTGAGTAGAGTTCCATGTGTTGTACAATAGATCCTTGCTGGGTATCCATTTTGAATATAGCAGTGTGTACATGACCGTCCTAAACTCCCTAACTATCCCTTCCCCCCAGCAACCACAAATTCAGTTTCTAAACCTGTGAGGCTCTTTCCATGTTGCAAGCAATTGATTTGTATTATTTCTTTTTAGATTCCATATATAAAGGATGTCATACAATAATATTTCTCCTTCTCCGTCTGACTTACTTCAGGATGACACTCTCCAGGTTGGTCGCATGTTGCTGCAGATGGCATTATTTCATTCTTTTTAATGGCTTCTCAGCCTTTTAAATCCATTATCTTTAGATAAGCAAAACTTGCATACCTATTTTGTAAGTTGTATTATGAAAAATGTATTATATTTTCCAAACATTTTTTTTTTTAACATGTAGTCAGTCTCAGGCATAGAGGATTAACTCTCATAAAGATAAAACAAGTTGACCCTGGTACAGTGAAAGTGTTCAGCATCGTTTGAGAGCAGCAGATGTCAAGCTGTCAGAGATCCTACCTAATCCAATTCCCATGTTAGGAGCTTAGGAAGGAAAATAATGCTATCTTTCAAAAAATATATGAAACAAAGTCTTTCCCAACAAATAGCTGAGTCCTAATGCAGTCTGTGCAACAGCACATACCTTTGGCTATGTTCACACAGTAAACCGTAGAAACACTGGCTCTGATGGCTACCTGTGAACAGCATTTAATTAGGACAGCCACTGGTGGTTTCTTTGGTCAACAGGACTTTAGAGACGCTTACCGTGTGCCCACAGTCCAGGAAGGACATGCCCAGTGCAATGAAACATTGCCAACCCTGGAAGAGAAAATATAGTTGGTCGTCATTCACTGACCCCCCTGGAGAGCCCTCTTACCCCCCTCACTGCCCACATGTGCACTGCTCAGATGCAAAACTCTTTGTTGTACTAATTTCAATGCTCAGCTCCCTCTGTTCCTACTGCTTTGCATTTGTTTCTTTTATCTGACTGGGAGAGGTCCCTGAAGACCACTTTGTTTTCAGTCCTACACCATTCTTCACAATATGGGTAATGACTGACTGGCTAAGAACAACTGTGATAGTCTTCTGAACAAAAGAGTAGGATAGTAATTGATTCTAGAATCAGTCCTCAGCCTTAAAACTGGGTCTTCAACAATTTGTATAGCCTCAGGCTGACTGAGAACAACTGAGCACTTTCATAACCAATTTGCATACAGGAAAGATCCCCTTAACTTCTCCAGAAACTTCTTTTTGGCTATGCTGCCTAGCTTGTAGGATAGGATCTCGGTTCCCTGACTAGGGATTGAACCTAGGACTTTGAAGCAAAGGTCCGAAATCCTAACCACTAAGCCAGTAGGCTATGGCCTAGAGCAAATTGTTAAAACAATCACTGTCAAGGCCATATTCAGTTATTTGGGTTTCATAGATTGAGGGCAAGAGGAGAAGGGGTTGACAGAGGATGAAATGGTTGGATGGTATCATCAAGTCAATGGACATGAATTTGAGCAAACTCCAGGAGATAGCAAAGGACAGGAAAGCCTGGCATGCTGCAGTCCATGGGGTTACAAAGAATAGGATGCAATTTAGCAACCGAACAATAACAACTGTTCCTATATTAAAGGATCAGCTTAATCTAAGTGTACCCATGGTTTACTGGGCAAGAAAAAAGAAGAGATATATCTATCCAAAACATAATTTCTCAATATTCACTAAAATGTTTTCCCAATCAAGATATTGTCTGTGGGAGACACTGACATGGGGAGTAGGTAAGTGTTATAAAGATGAGCAGGGCATTTCCACCCTACTGCCTTGCCATTCTTTGTAGTAGTCCCTAATCCTCAACCCTGTGTGTTTTCAGAGAAACCTGCATAGAATAGGGAAGTGGATGTGTTGTTGCTATAGCTATTTCTCATTGATATAAATAATATTACAGAAGAATTGGAAAATAGAGAAAAGAATATTTCCATAATCCCACCATCAAAGGCAACTACTATTACTATTTTTATATAATTTACTCTAGACTTTTGATAATTTTTTTATTATCTAGGTATATATAATTCTCCATTCTTTTTCTATGGAGCACTATGTTTTACAACCACCATTTTTAATAATTCAGTGAGAGATTATCACTATTTGTGTCATCACTGGACAGCTATTAAGTAGTAGAGCTGGGCAGGGCTTTGAACCCACGTGTGCTGCCCTCCAAAGATTTGAAATCACAAGACACAGCTCCATTCTCCAACCCCATCTTGTACCACTCTCTAATTTTATATGGCTGATCTTCTTCAAGTTCTTCAACACATATTACACTCTCTGGTTAGGAATTATTAGAATGGAAATCAGATAGAGTGACAGAAATAGAAAAATGACAGCTCTTAGGAACCAGGGAAAATTTACAGCTAAAAATATTCTTTAGTCACAGCTGATTTAACAATTTCATGTAAACTGTATCAATAACCTGAATATAGATTGGTAAGTGCTCTTTGGGATCCTTTTTCTTCTGAGCATTAGCCCCACCTCAACCATCCCTGCCTCCTCCCAACTGGACTTACCAAGTAAAACACAAAGCTCAGATAAGCTACGCTGACCACGGCAGCCACCACGTACAACGCCACATGCCCTAGACCCTGGACATAAACCACGACAAAGTACATGTTGATGGAGCAGATGACAAGGACCACAATACCGCCTATGATCCTCCAGCCCCTGTCAAAGAATCAGCACAATTATTGGTGGAATAGTCCAACCTACTCACAAACAGAAAAGGACATTGTGTCTTTTGAGGTCACAAGACAAGAATAAGCAGCATTTCAAAATGAACTGAAAAGTGCTTCTTTTGTCCCAGATTAGATTAAATGAGCCAAAATTACACAATGATAGGGAGAGAGAGAAAAAAAAAACACTATCAAAGAATCCGTATCAAGAAAAGGTCATGAGTCCCTAGAGATACAACAAGTCATTTCTTTTGTCCTACGTCCTTTAGACATGTATTTAAAAAGTATTAGCTTATGCCTCTCTCATCAAGATCATTTAACGTGGATTTAAGATGCTTTAATCTTCAGTGGCTGAAGTTGAAGAGTTAAAGCACTAAAAACTGAAAAACTTCCCCCAGAAATAAAAAATGTGCTTGCCTTCCTTTGTTACATTTACCATCTCTATTTTATTTAATTTTTTAAAATTGAAGTACAGTTGATTTACAATGTTGTGTTCATTTATTTTTAATTTTTGGCCACACCCTGTGGCATGTAGGACCTTAGTTCCTTGACCTGGGATCAAACCCTCACCCCCTGCACAGGAAGGCAGAGTCTCAATCACTGGACCATCAGGGAAGTCCCCAGCAGTCTCTCTTTTTGAAGTCAGAGATTGAGGGGGCAGCCCTAGCAGCCACCTCTTAAAGCACAAAATCCCCTGTAACTTATTCCCTAACTGGCCTGTTTGATGAAGACATCCTTATCCCACACATCTTGGGGAACTAGCAGAAGTACACTCACAATCCATTGGCAAATTCACTCATCACAGGCCGCAAGCTCGTAAATGTGAGGATGGGTATGAGAGCAAAGGGAAGCTGCAAAAGAAAAAACTAAGATTAGATAGGGCTACAGGGGGTCCTTGTAACACCCCAGAGAGCAGCACTGCTAGCAAAAGGGAACCACAGACCCTGCCTCATCTATTCTGCGAGAAATTATTCTTGTCATCACAATGTGCTGGAGGGTTATGTGGAAATCTGTAGCATGAACCCAGCATCAATTGTGATCACAGTGTCTTTACAAAATTTGTATCTGCCTTGTCTTCTTAATCTCCATAAAGCCCACAGTGTCCTATACATTATTTAATGTTTGTTTGGATTAATGAACAATAATTGTATTCTATGTGTAATTACAGCTTATAATTCCCATTCAACAGGCTTAAAAATAAAGCCACTTCTAAAAGCCTTTTAGATGCCAGAGATTTCATATGCTTTCACCATAGACCAAGACTGTGCTTCTTTCTTCCTCTGAATTTTCCCCACAACCACACTAGGCTTGTTATTTAAAGGCAATACAGAATAAAGGTACAGAATCCCTCCTGTCATAGTGGGATGTGAGTTTCCCCAGCTCCCTTCTCACTTGTAAGCTCTGAAGAACATTCAGGAAGTCATTCATCCCTGTTAGATGCTCCACATCTTGGAAGACGGCAATAAGCAAAGCAGGAATGATGGCAATAGAGCGGGTCAGACTCACTCGGGCAAAGCGTGACCACTTTAGGTTCAAGAATCCCTGGAAGAAAACACAGAAACAGGATGAATGTCTGGAAAGAAATAGAAAAAAGACAGGGAGATTTGGGAAGACCTTAGAGGCACGGGATTAAGAAGGGACCAAAGGGCAACGTCCTCTCATCTATCCCAGTCACACCAGCACGTACCTCCATGACAAACTGGCCGGAGTAGGTCCCTGTCATGGTGGAGCTCTGCCCCGCAGCCAGGATCCCCACCGCCCAGATGTAGAGAGCGGCAGGCCCGAAGTAACACCCCAGCACAACACCCTGCAGAGGCGAGGGAGAAAGAGCACCTGAGACAACACTCCAAAGTACTCCTCTGTGTCACCTCTCCGTCTTCCTGGCCACACACCCACCTCTACCAAGTGCCGTGCTGCCGCTGTCCCAGAAGCTAGACTCGGGTCCTAACCTCATTCTAGAGGCTTTCCACCTAAATTCTGCTGGATGGACCCCCATTTCTCCTCAGCCTAGTCTCTTCTCTTCTCTAGGTTCCTAAAGCCTTTGTCCTCAACTTATACATTAACTATTTTTAAAAAGTCGACAACACATTTCCCAAATTATATTCCTTAACACAGTATTCTGGAAGATAGTAATAGGAATGAAGAGAAAGAACAAATGAATTTTGGAGATGCTACATATTCTACTCTTGGAAGTTCATAATGTAACCAGCATAAAGGGACAGAGAGGCCCCAATAAAGATGACTTTACAGGGACTACCCTGGTATTCCATTGGTTTAAGACCCTATACTCCCAATGCAGGGGGTATGGGTTCGATTGCTGGTCAGAGAACTAGGTCCCACATGCCACACAGCATGGCCTAAATAGATATAGTCTCCAGCCACTGGGGCTACGTAGGGAACAAGTATGAAAAATAAATCACTTTACTAAGAACACTTTCTCTAGTCACCCCAATTAATGCTTATAACAGCACAAGTTTGGGAAATGCTGATTCAATTAATTCATCTTTTCAGCAGATCTTCTATTCCCTTCTATGTAACCCAAAAGTCTTATCTAGTAGCTGGACCTCTGGAAAAAAAACAAAACACTTCAGAGAAGATATGCTGAGCTCTGAAGTGAACCCACAGAAAAGACCAGATATTATGCTGAGAATATTGATTCAGGAGCAAAGATCAGAAATCTGAACAGGTTTACCCCTTTGTAGATGTCTACAATCAGTGTTGAGTTATCCTCGGGGAAAAGGTGAGTATGAGCGCTGCTGCTGTTTTTACAGACCGCAACCTGGAACCGAAGCAGTTTAGCAACAATTTTTAATTTTGAGTCCAGGACTCAGATAAGAAGACCTCTCCTATAGATCACACACAGGTCATCTAAGAGATGGATGCTGAAGGCAAGACTCTGGACATGGATTGATGACAGCAGAGACTGGCAGCAATGGCCTTGAGGTCTTCCTTGATAATTTTTCTACACTCCCAGGTCATCAAAAACTTCTCCTGAGTTACAGTATGCATGGTAATACATGAATGTTAGGTCAATTTAAATGGTGACATGAAGTGAGGGCCCTTAGAAGGCTTCAAATATGAGAGGACACCCAGAATAGAGAGTCTTTATTCCAAGCAGAGCCAGGAATCAGAGGTCCTATGATGAGAGACAAAAGAGTGATCAAAACTAGATTGGCAATCAGGAGTCAAGAGGACAGAGAATTCAGTGTGATAAAACAGTCTGTCTAGCCACAGATTCTATTTTCTGTGTGTTGACTCCTCCCAACCTGTCGTCACCAAATGGCAGGACTGGAAAGCAGTCAGTAGTTGGAAGCAAAAGGGGATGAGAAAGAACAAATAGACATGAAGCCATTAACCACAGCATGAGGCAGTCTTTATCTGAGGAATGCTCCCTTCCCAGTCCAAAGCTGAGAATGACGGGTCTGGACTTGGCCACAGCCCTAGACTATAAACCTGACTAGCACAGTGACTTAGGGGCAGCACTGAGATCTACTTCCCCTGAGTCACTGTTTTCCCGCCCCAGTTAGCCTCCTCCTTACCCTCACGTTCACTACTACCCAGGTCCCTGGCTTACTTACCACCTGCTGGTTGGTTTTCTCAAAAAATGCTTCAGCAAACACTGAGATGACAAAGATGTTGATGATAAAGGAAACAAAGAGAGCAATGCAGGAATCAATGAAGAAATACTTATTGGCTTCTTGAACTTCCTGCTTATTGGCTCGGTCTACCTGTCTGGACTAGAGAGAGAACAGCAACAGTCATTTGTTGACTAGTTGGAGCAAGTTTCCTTGTAATATTTCATGAGTTGGAGTCAGCTGAAAGTCCTAGAGGTCAAACAACTGACCACAAGAGATGTGAGAGACCCCACATACATCCTGGTTCACTGAGTAAGAAATCATAACCCTTTGATGACATCACACACACCCAAACAGGGAAAAGTGACTGAGTGACTGATGAGCCCTCAGTTACTGTGCCTAGAAGAACCGCTGACCTACAAAAACAACTTGATTTTAGACCTAAGGGGGAGTTAGCCTTAATTACAAAGGTCTCTGAAATCTTCCAGCAAATAATTGTGTTGGACTGACTGGTAAAAGCTAGGTTGGGCTACTTCCTCCTAACCTCCATGAGGCCACTGAAGCTTCTGAGATTTAAAGACAAGAGACATGGTGCCCCTTCAGATCTTTTAAGGACTTTAGTCCCTTCTCTATGGGGTCAGTCAACTCTGGTCACCTTGGTGATACAGGAGTGTGGTGTCCAACTGTGAAAAATCACCATGCTCCTTCAGGGCTCCAACAACTGTAAACTAAGTATATATTCCTTGCAGCGAAAGGAAAAGATGCCATGAACTACATAAGTCACTGAGATAAGATAGGTCTTGCTTACCTTGACTAACGCAGAATGCAGGTATATGTTGTGTGGTGTGATAACGGCACCCACGATGGCCACAGCCTGAATGATCTGTGGGGTACGACAGCCTGAACAGGATGGTAGGAACAGGCCTTGGAGGACCTGGCTCTGGCTGGGTTTCACTGTAACATACTACATACAAACAGAACAGCTATTAGCCTTTTCTGGAACTTGACACTAGAAGAGTAACATGGTACTAGATAACACTGCATCCTTAAACCCCTTCATCAACACTATTTAGAACTATCCAAAAAAAAAAAAAAACCAAGCAGCACAAGGTTAGAGAATTCATGAATGGGGTATCCAAAAATTTCATACTGTATTTTATATATACTAAATAGATGTGTAAAGAATATAATTAATATTCTAAAGAAATAACATGGCTGCTAAGGGCCTTATTGATATTAGTGTCACATTAACTCCTGTGAGACACACCTTAGAATAGAGTCAATTCTTGATTACCCACATTAATCATGCTTCTCTGCTCAGTTCAGTTCAGTGGCTCAGTCAAGTCTGACTCTTTGTGAACCCATGGACTACAGCATGTTAGGCTTCCCTGTCCATCACAACTCCAGGAGCTTACTCAAACTCATGTTCATTCAGTTCATTATGCCATTCAACCATCTTGTTCTCTGTTGTCCCCTTCTCTTCCTGCTTTCAATCTTTCCTAGCATCAGGGTCTTTTCCAATGAGTCAGTTCTTTGCATCAGGTGGCCAAAGTATAGGCAATTCAGCTTCAGCATCAGTCCTTCCAATGAATAATCAGGACCTGATTTCCTTTAAGATTGACTGGTTGGATCTTCTTGTAGTCCAGGGGACTCTCAAGAGTTCTCCAACACCACAGTTCAAAAGCATCAATTCTTCGGAGCTCAGCTTTCTTTATAGTCCAACTGTCACATCCATATATGACTTCTGGGAAAAACCATAGCTTTGACTAGAGGGACCTTTGTCAGCAAAGTAATGTCTCTGCTTTTTAATATGCTGTTTAAGTTTGTCATAGCTTTTCTTCCAAGGAGCAGGTGTCTTTTAATTTCATGGCTGCAGTCACCATCTGCAGTGATTTTGGATCCCCCCAATATAAAGTCTCTCACTGTTTCCATTGTTTCCCCATCTATTTGCCAAGAAGTGATGGGACCAGATGCATGATCTTAGGTTTTTGAATGTTGAGTTTTAAACCTCCTTTTTCACTCTCCTCTTTCACTTTCATCAAGAGACTCTTAAATTCCATAAGAGCAGTGTCATCTGCGTATCTGAGGTTATTGATATTTCTCCCAGAAATCTTGATTCTAGCTTGTGCCTCATCCAGCCTGGCATTTCGCATGATGTACTCTTCATGTAAGTTAAATAAGCAGGGTGACAATATACAGGCTTGATGTATTCCTTTCCCAATCTGGAACCAGTCTGTGGTTCCACGTCCAGTTCTAACTGTTGCTTCTTGACCTGCATACAGATTTCTCAGGAGGCAGGTGAGGTAGTCTGGTATGCCTATTTCTTTAATAATTTTCCAGTTTGCTGTGATCCAAAGTCAAAAGCTTTGGCGTAGTCAATAAAGCAGAAGTAGGTTTTTTTCCGGAACTCTCTTGTTTTTTCGATGATCCAACATCTGTACTCACATACGTATATAAAAATCACTTATGCTTGCTACTAGCATTTGCTGAGACTCGCTCAGAAACACTTCTCATACACTCTTTTTCCTGATTCACCATTTCTCTTGGAAGCCTTAGACCAAGCTGTATCAGCTACTCAAAAAGTAGACTTTCAAAAGCTTAGCTAGTCCAATAAACAGAAATCAGTTTATAATAATTGGACATAGAAAGGTGCTGGGTTTCACTTCACTGCATATAATGATAAAGTTAGGGTTAACCCAGCACAGTGTTGGGGCTGGGGCACAAAACAGGAAACACGCACTGTATCCCCTGTAGTTCATTAACCGTTACAATACAGAGAAAGTTCAAGCTGGAACTACTGTCAACCAGGATGAGCAAAAACAGAACCCTTAACAACCAAGAATAACCCTGAAACTCCTCTCCTAACCCGTGCCAAAGCTGTTCTGTTGTTGAGATGGCTAACTTGGGACCAGGGAGTCTAGTCTGGAAAGTCCTAGAAATTCTAGTCATTTTTGACCTAGGAGTCCCTGCAGAACTTCCTGGACACTAGTCTTTCCTACATTCTTATTCCTTTAAAATTGGCCAAGTGCTGAATCTGGGTTTTGTTAACATACACTATCTTTTATAAGGACAAAAATTTTATTTATAAAGCTAATGAAAAAAAGACAAACAACAGCTAATGATCAGCCTATAATACTTGCCTCATAGCCAAACGTGAGGGCCATAATAGTGATGAGAAAACCAAAAAATGCTTCTAGCTTCCGCAAACCTAAAGGAGAAAATGTAGCAGAGAGTTCACAGAAGGCAGATTTCCCCGTTGGCCACATGATGGAACTTTCAGTGACCCCTCCGTTCCCACTGTCCTTACCATATTTGTCCAAAAAGAGAAATATAAGGGTATCTGCAATGGTGATGAGAACGCCACCCCATAGAGGAATCCTAGGTCAGAGATTAAAAAGGGAGATTAAAGAAGAGAAAAGAAACATTAAGAAAAAGACTCTCTTCCCAACAGCTCCCTAGATAGATGACCCTTGGAGGAGCAAGGACCTGGGGAAAAGGGAACAGTGGTAAGGAGGCCAGGCCTTGGGTGTTTTAGGATCACAGCACTAAGTAAAGTAATACATCATTCAAACTTTATCTATTATTACAGACATTCAGGACACAAAGCTGTAAAGTATGGGTCTTACCTCTCAAAGAGTTCACTCGACAAGTGGGATAAACTGATATACAAATTAATTATAACATACGTTGCCACACACTGGATAACACAGATATGCAAGACCCAACATGAGAACATGGGAGATAAAGAGCCTACATCTGCCAGAAGAGAAGAAGGTCGTTCCAAAGTGGTTACACAGAAAAAATAATGCTTGAGTCGAATTTTGAAAATTGAAAATGACTTGCGTTTTGTTTTTATGTTGTTGTTGTTTCATTGCTAAGTCATGTCCAACTCTTTTGCAACCCCCATGGACTATAGTCCACCAGGCTCCTCTGTCCATAGGATTTCCCAGGCAGCAATACTGGAGTGGGTTGTCATTTCCATCTCCAGTGGATTGTCCTGACCCAGAGATCAAATGTGCATCACCTGCTTGGCAGGTAGATTCTTTACCACTAAGCTACCTGGGAAGGACTTTTGTTTTTATACTTGCTTTGAAATCCCACAAAACATGGATTACTTTTTAGAGGAAAAACCCCTCACCTTCCTACAGACAGGAGATTGATGGCAATAGCTGAGCCAATAACTTCTTGCATATCTACGCCAATGATAGCCAACTCCACCATCAGCCACAGAAGGATTCGTGGAACCTAAACACCAAACAGCAGAAACACATGGTTCTAGTTCATCATTTCTAAGAACTTCCCCCATAGTTTGGAATTCACATTTTGGCATTGATTCACTAACAGTCCTTTATTAAGCCTTAGGTCTAGAGATGAAGGACCAGAACTCAGTTGTACTCGGCCCCTGCTGGAGAGGGCCAGGCTGCTCTCTGTGGCAGAGCCTGTGAGTCAGGGTCAGGGGCCACATTTCTTCTCCTTCTGTTTCACTTGACAGAAGAATGGAATTTCCATTCATTATTTCCACTTAATTTTTGATCTAAAAACAATGGTGAAAGTTTTAGCAGCAAATGAGAATGCTAGGATGGTCAAAATATTGTTCAGGAGAGAATAAAAATACTGCAGAAGAAAATATCTATCCTGACCATAGCTGAAGAGACAAACCAAACATGAAAAAGTTGGAGTCATCCTTAGTGAATAACGCACAAGCAAGTAAAAAAGTCAGATATCCAAAGGGATTCAGGCCAAAGTGTTGGAATTGGGTGTCCTATAATAAAATCCGGGAACTAATCCAGTCAAATAATCGAACAGAAAGAAATTTGGTAGTGCTAGCTCACTGAGGCCAGGCAAAAAAAAAAAACAAACCTCCAGGTATCCGTCAGGGAATGTTTAACAGGAGGATTCTTGTGTGCTGTTTTCTGTCTCTCATAAATCCTCTATTCCTTATCAGTTCCTGGTAACAGGAAAAGTGGAGTGGCACGCTGCTCCCAGGGCTGAGATAAGGAGATGAATTGCATCATGGATTTCCTTCAGTAAACTCTCTCCCTGTGGTAAATCTGCCTAGTTAAGACCCTCCCTCTTGAGATATGGGTTGTCTTCTGACCTTGTGACCATTGTTAATTCCTTGTTAAAGGGTTACTATGTTTGGTTTTCTGATCTTAATCATTGTCAAAAGAAATTCCTTAACAGCCTATATATGCCCACACAAAGATCATTAAAGCACCCTTGTTCCATCAGAGCTTGGGTCCCCGTGTCTTTCTTTCTTTCTCTCTCTCTCTCTCTCTCTCTCTCTCTCTCTCTCTCTCTCTCTCTTTCCCTCAGGCTAATTCTCTGGAGCATGGAAACCCGCTGAGCTCATTTTCTTGCCCGGGCTTTCAAGACCTCCTCAAGAGGGCGCTCCATGCCTTCATGAGCAGTGCAATCCCCGTGTCAAGGGCTTTATTGGTTCTCTGCGTAAACCAGGGAATATCAGCCTCTTTTTCTCTTTCACTTTCCTATCGTCAATTCTGGACTACCAGGTTCCGGTCCATTAAAGGACCGCAACAGGTATCTACTACCTAAAAAATATGTCACACACACAAAAAAAGTAAGATACTTGAAGAAAGAGAAGATAAAACAAACTATAAATTCCCAAGTATTTTTTGCTGGTTTTTCTTTTTTTTTTTTTTTTCGGAGGCATATAAGATAAAAAGCAGGTAAGGATACTCTCACAGCCAGGAAAGGAGATTGAACATTTAAGACAAACTGGAGGTAGATTAGTACTTATCTAAAGATCAAGTCAGTTTAAACCTGTCTTCCAGACATTGTTGCTGGTCAGTCGCTCAGCGGTGTCTGACTCTTTGTGGCCCCATGGACTGCAGCACGCCAGGCTTCCCTTTCATTCACCAACTCCCGGAGTTTGCTCAAACTCATGTCCATCGAGTCAATGATGCCATCCAATCATGTCATCCTCTGTCGTCCCCTTCTCCTCCTGCCTTCAATCTTTCCCAGCATCAGGGAAACATGGTTTAGCAGCAAGAGGAGCTATAGAATTTCCCTTGGGATTCCCAGCCCTCAAGGCCATAATCCCCACATCCTCCACTATTTTAGTATACTGGGGGCTAGCACAGATTGCCACACACACGTTACCTATGACATGAGACAAACACTGCTTACCCTGGGATACTGGTGGTGACACACTTCAGCCAGATGCAGCCCAGTGACCACTCCCAGTCGAGCTGCAAGGCTCTGCAGCAGGAGTCCCACAATGGTGGAAAACAGAACAACCCAGAGTAACTAGAGAAAAACAAAATCTCACCATTACACTCTTGAGATAACTGGAAGTTTTCGTTTGGTTATTTGGCAATGGGAATGGGAAACAGTACACTCAGGAAAGAACCCTGTTCAGGAATCTAATGACCTGAGTTCTGTATCACATTCTGCACAGAACTTGCGAGGTCACCTTGCCCCTTTCCGAGTTCTAGTTTTTCCCATCTGCTGTTTCACTTCTGTTCAAGGAAACTACCTGGGTAAATAAAATAAAACTAAAAACTAACTACATGATAAGATAAAATTTAAAAACAGATCAAAAAGTACTTTTCATCTAAGTGTCAGAGCCAATGAAGAATCAGCATGTAGCCACCAAGGTTCATATCCAACAGGCAGAGCAGAGGAAAAGGCTGTGGTGTGCTGTGTGTGTTTAAAAATGAAAGAAAAAGTCAAAGTGTTAGTCACTAAGTCTGGTACGACTCTTTGCCACCCCATGGACTATAGCCTGCTATGCTCCTCTGTCCTGGGATTTCCTAGGCAAGGACAATGGATTTGGTTGCCATTCCTTTCTCCAGGGGATCTTCCTGACCCAGGGATCAAACCCATGTCTCCTGCATTGCAGGCAGATTCTTTACTATCTGAGCCAACAGGTAAACCAAAAAAAGGGATGAGGGAGGACTCTATGTTCACCTTAAATCCAGCCAGTGCTCCGGACTGCAAATCACATTCAACGTTTCCTGGATCCACAATGCTCATAAGAAATCCTGGTCCCGTGAAAGCCCAGAGTTTGCGAAAGCTAAAACAAGAGTGCTGTACAAGAGAGGAATACAAAACATAATGATTATCACCTCCAGGGGGAGAATAGATACCTGCCTATGTATGGCTGACTCCCTTTGCTGTCCACCTAAAACTAGTACAATATTGTTAATTGACTATACTCCAATACAGAAGAAAAAGTTTAAAATAATAATAATAATAAAAGTGTCTCTTGGAGAAAAAAAAAGATTATCACCTCCAAACTGCTGATCTAATTATCTATTATTTTATCACATAAAAAGCAACAATATCAGTTTCATAAGAACAAAGGGTTTGGAAGTTGGACATGGGTGGGTCCAAGTTTCTCCTCCATCTTATCCATTCTTATCTATAACCGGTTAGCTCCCTGTACAGATAAGAACCCTTCTTTTACCTGCCCTTCCAACAGCCTTTCAGTCTAAAACCCCAGCATAATAGCAATACCTCTGAGCTTAAACACTACCCAAATGGGACAAAAGGCACCATACAAAAGGGAATATGAAATTTTCCTTTCTAGGTCAAAAAATGCTCACTAGTACAACTTGGCAATGGTTTTTCAACGCCTTAGTTTCCTTAAAAGCTTCTGTTTACCCTGACTACAAAAATTCAGTCTTCAGAGATTGCTTGCCAGAACTTACTCTGAGGTTGCCGATCTTGAGTTGTCCAGCAGACACTGTACATAGGTTTTCCCTAGATAATAATATTTTTCTCCAACGACCAGTCACTAACCTTCTCCTGAGGAACGGCAATTTTCTCATCAAAGTAGGTGGTAAAGAGCTCCTCTGTGTGCACCCCAGGAGACTGTGGAATTGAAGAGTTACTGCAGGCAGGGTTGATGGCACCAAGACTGACAGAAACCCCATGGTCTCCAAAAGTATTTTCTGAATTAACAGATTTGAGAAGAAATGAGTTAAAATGAACAAAATACACTAATATTAACAATCATCTTGAAAATACTGAAATTAAACCTTTTTAATACCTAAATGCACAAGATCAACCTGACTCTATCTCAATTTCTGGTACTTTATTTTTATGTATATTTCTAATAAATTAATTTTTGAATAGGCAGCATATTCATATGGCTGAAAATTTGAGAAATACAAAGTTGCTTATGGTTATAAAGCTCCCTCTCAACCCTCTTCCCCGGTCACTAAGCTCTACATCAGTTTTCAACACTAATCTCACAAATGGTCTCCCCCTACTTCCACGCTTCTATTGTATTGCACTGTGAAAGTCACTCAGTTGTGTCTGACTCTTTGCGATCCCATGGACTACACAGTCCATGGAATTTTCCCGGCCAGAATACTGGAGTGGGTAGCCATTCCCTTCTCCAGGGGATCTTCCCAACCCAGGGATCAAACCCAGGTCTCCCACACTGCCGGCAGATTCTTATTCAGATGAGCCAGTGGGGAAGCCCTCATGCTTCTATTGCCACTTGAAAATTTTTAGAAGCATTTTCTCCTAAAATCACTGATGTCTAGGCCTTAATATATAATATCCCTAGACTAGTCACACTGATAACCTAAAATCTTAACTTTTAGAAGGAAATTGTCAGGCTAATGGGACACTCCAGTATCCACCCCCCCACCCATTTTTTAGTAGGATTTACTCAAAGGATCATCCTTGGACATTATATCTCCATCAGGCTTCCCCCCAAATGGGTAACTTTCAAAATCCTGCCACATTTCAGGCTAAAATCTGAAGTTTCAGGGAAACCACCAAACAGGAACCTTTTGCCACCTGACTAAGACCTGCAGTGAAGAGGCTGGGGAAGGGGAGGTGTCACCCTCGTGACAGGAGGGCTCATCGCCAACTAATCATCAGCATTTCCCTTGTCTGAATGGAGCAAGTCTCCATGATATTGATGGCTGGGGGACAGGAGATGGTGACAATTTTTGATGAAACAGAGGACAAGAAGGACAATATGGTAAATTTCTGTTAACGGCTTAAGCCTAATTCCAAACAAAAATGAGTCAACAGCACAAATCTGTAAATTACCATCTGGCATCTTCTGTTCAGGACCCAAAACCGTGGTGGATAACTGAGTGCCTGGGTTCATAGAAAAGGATTCTGGAAAGGAGAGAAGAGAGGGAGAGGAATTAGCAAGAACAAATTAAAACATTTTAATTCAAGACCAGCATTCTGTGACTGTGTATGACTGAACCCTTACTATGTGAAAAAGAATAATTGTTCTACTGAATTAGATAAGCTTGGAAATAATCACAGTTTTCAGACTATGATTAAGAGATGTTTAATAGAAAAAATATAAAAGCCTTAATATTTTTGCTGGCAAGACTTCAAAACAAAATTGAAGTAGAGGGTATTTCAGGAAAGTGGGCAAGTAGTTTTTAATAAGCATCCACAAGAAATAGTGAGAGACAGGGACACCTGGCGTGCTACAGTCCATGAGGTCACAAAGAGTCAGACATGGATTAGGGACTGAACAACACAACAAAAGCATCCACACAGTGGCTTTGAGGAAATCTCCCAGTCTCTAACTTTGCCTCCAGATTAACCCAAATATTTAAAAGACTGACTTCCCACCATTTTTATGGGTTTCTAAGGACAGAAATCTGTAACTTTCTTTGATCTAACTAATAATTTAAGCTCATATTTCAAGATTCTGGGTGGGGAGAAAGCATCTCACGAGCACACTGGTAGAAGAGGGCCACAGTTTCACAGCCTCACCTTTCCCTGAACACAGACTTCAGCTGTAAGGTTTCAGGTCTCATTCCCAAACACTTCAACAACTGAGAGAAAAATGAATGACCAGCCCCACTTCCCCGCCGCCTGAGAGGCACCAGAAGGACAAGGCACAGTCCACAGTCCACCTGTACTTCTCTCCATCAGCAATAAGCAGCCTGGGAAGAGAGAGTGTGAGGACTACTGGGTTAAGTTTAACTGGGGGTTAGAGCAGTGATATTAATAAGTCCATTGGGCCACTGATCTATGACACATTCTCCACTCAACTCCACCAATAAGGCTAATTTTTTAAAAAAATTTTGATCTACTGATTAAGGTATCTACTCCTTAGTTAAGTTCAAACTTTGAAGGGGAAAGGTAAATAATATTGTTAACCACCTCCCCTTGAACCCCAATAACTATCCTACTAAAAAACTGAGGAAGCCTCCCCTTCTCTATCCTTTACTAGTCTTTTTCCACTCTTGTACCATTATTGCTCCTGTGTGAACAGTGTTCTACTTTCTTTTTTAGATATTCTAGCCACATATTCTAGGGTCTCCCCAGTGGCTTAGCTGAAAAGAATCCTTTTGCCAATGCAAGAGACTTAGGTTTGAGCCCTGGTTGGGAAGACCACCTGGAGAGGGAAACGGCAACCCATTCCAGTATTCTTGACTGGGAAATCCCATAGACAGAGGAGCCTGGTGGGCTACAGTCCATAGGGTCTCCTAAGAGTCAGACATGACTTAGTGACTAAAACAGCAACAACAAATTGACATATTCTATACCTATTTTGCAGAATTAAGACCTGAGGGGGTGTTAGATTTCATCTCTACTCTGGAGTGTAAAACATACCACCTCTTGCTAAGTTAGAAAACATAACCTTTCATCTCCATAGTCACAATATCAAGAACTTTGTATAATTAACAATATCCATGTCCTTCCTATCAGAGTTTGAGCTACCACTAGTTTTGCCAGCAGATCTCAATTCTGCTGACTAAATCCCACCCCTCTCTCAGCCAGCACCTCACCTAAATGGGACTCACACATCTGACCACCCAGTAGCAGTACCACTTGAATTTCAATCACAGCACAGCTCCTAGACCCCACTCCAAGCGTTTTTACTTTTACTTTACATTAATTCTAAGAAGCCAGGATAACACACAATAAACTAGAAACCACAAATCTGATCTGGGACTATGGCTCTTACATGGAAAATCATGGCCTATTGCTATGAGACAACTTCCGCATACTTCAATCACTCAGAAACATTATTATGAAGATTATTGGGAATTCCCTGGTGGTCCAGAGGTTAGGACTGCACGCTTTCACTGCTAAGGGTGTGAGTTTGATCACTGGTCAGGCAACTAAGATCTCACAAGTCACACAGCACAGGCCCCCTCCAACCTACCTCCCAAAGAAGAATATTATTATGGGAGTTCCCTAGTGGCATAGTGGTTAGGATTCTACCCTTTCACTGCTGTGGCCCGGGTTCAATCCCTGGCTGGGAAACTGAGATCTTGAAGCCATGCAGCATAGCCAAAAAATAAACTAATTAAATAAATAAAATAGAAAGAAGTACCAAAATGTCTTAAATGATTTTTTAAGATTAGTATTATTAATATTATATTAGTAAGAATAATTCAAGTTTCTAATTTCTGCTCTACTCAGGATGGACCAATTCAATTAGATTACTTTTGTCTTAATGATTGATATCTGGTTTCAGAAGGCACAGAAGTATTCAATACATTTGAGGAAGATTCCTCTTCAAAACAGGCCTTTAAAGGTTACATTTAAAAAGCAAACAATTGAGACAGTAGTGTGTTTTATCCCAAGTATCATGTGAGAAAGGGTGACAGTTAAATAATTTTAAAAAGAAATGTCTCACAAAAAAATTGAATAATTGCAATTAGTATTCTAAGTGATTATTCCCATAATTATCTACAGAACTTTTAAACACAAGTCTGATCTTCTTCCCAAAATCTCTCTTCAAGAAAGAAAATGAATTCTAGATTTCAATTTCTTGCTTTTTTTTTTTTTTTTTGCTGTGCTGTGCAGCTTGTAGGATCTTAGTTTCCAGACCAAGGATGGAACCTGGGCCTGGAAGCAAAACCCCCCAAGTTCCAACCACTAGACCATCAGGGAATTCCCTAGGTTCCAACTTCTTCATCAAAACATTGAGTCACCAACTATAACTTTCATTGTCTGCAGTGTCTAGAGAACATGACTAGGGTGAGGAATGGAGAGTCAGTACACTCCGAGTGCGGCCCAGTGTTTAGGTCTCCACAAAAATCCAACACCCATATAGAAGCAGTAAGTTCATAATGAGACCACTTTGCTCTCTAGGACCATACCACCAGGTCATCAGTCATTAAACTATGTTAAGAAAAAGATGTAGTGGAGACACAAGCAACAAGAATCAACCCTGCAGTACTTGGACAGTTATGATTAACAACGTGCCTTGACATTCTAGGTCACCCCCAACCACCAAGTGTCATCTTCTCTTAAAGCCAGTAAGTTTCCTCCTGTAAAATAGCCATCAACAGCAGGGGGAAAAAAGGCACTCAAGGGTCAATGTAATATAACTATTTTATCCCATTCCTTATCAAAAAAGTTTTAAGAACTATTTTACAAGATAAGAATGGTAATTACATTTTCTATCTAAATGTCAAAAGTCTATATGTCCTTTGACCCAGCAATTCCATTTCTAAGAATGCATACTAAAGAAATGCTTGTATAGGAAGTATCAATATGTGCAAGAATATTTCCAACACAGCACTGTTTGTAGTGTCAAAAGACTAAAACAACCTAGGACATTCATAGAACAGAATACCATAAATAAGGCAGATCTAAACGGATTGACAGGAAACAATCTCCAAGATACACTGTGAAGTTAAAGATACTATAGAACAGTATGCTATCAATTATGGAGCAAAAGAGAGACACAGAATAAACAATACATGTACAAACAAAATCCAAAGGACATGCCAAAAACCGGTATTGCCGTCTCCAAGAGGAAGGAGTGGAGGAGCACAAATGAGGTCAAGCAAAAGGACCTCTCGTGAATATACACTGTATAAGGTTTTGGAATTTAAAAAAGTTTTGCCAAGTAAATGTATTGTTTATTTTTACAAAACATAAAGAGCATGCAGATTTACTGTTTCCCAACAAACATCTCAGGAACCTTCCATTTCTCAATGAACACTTCAGGGATATATTCGTTCTCTCTGATAAAGCTTCTGCGGTGGATAACCAGAGAGCTGAAGCTGCCGGTGGGCAGGGATGTGTGGCCTTAAGCTTAACTTACTACTACTTTGACTTAGTGTGCAAACAGCCATGCTCTGAAATTGTGATTTGGAAGTTTCTCCTGAATCCAAAGAAATAAAAAAAAAAAATCTTCCTCAGCAAAGTGTTTCCTCACTCCCTAACCTGGGTTAAATGGCCCTCTTTCATGTTCCCCCAAGGCATCTGCAGCTTACTATTATCATACCATGTTACCCTGAAAGCATTCATTCCCTGATATTGCTCTTGCAACTTTTCTGCAAGTTTTAAATTATATCAACATAAAAAGTTATATCCCCCAACACTTACTAGCTATCATAAATTCTGAATATTTAATTGACAATACTTCCAAGTGTTTTCTTAGCATTTACAAGAACTCTGAAGAACAATTTGGATAGCCTAAACCTGGTTTAAAAATTGCCAACAAGAAAGTGCGAAGTACTGAGTATTAAAGTAAATACAATTTCAACTTTTCCCCCCATGGTTAAAAAAAATTGAATTTAAACTAATATTTCTCTTATTAAACTCTCTAATCGGAGAAGGCAATGGCAACCCACTCCAGTACTCTCGCCTGGAAAAATCCCATGGACGAAGGAGCCTGGTAGGCTACAGTCCATGGGGTCTCTAAGAGTTGGACACGACTGAATGACTTCACTTTCACTTTTCACTTTCATGCATTGAAGGAAATGGCAATCCACTCCATTGTTCTTGCCTGGAAAATCCCAGGGACAGGGGAGCCTGGTGGGCTGCCATCTATGGGGTCACACAGAGTCGGACACGACTGAAGTGACTTAGCAGCAGCATAAAGAACAAAGTCACCAGAAACCATTTCATTGATTTTATAGCTGTGTTCAATGTTGCAAAGGTCTCCCTAAAATTAATCTTAGTTTTGGAGAGGAATGTTTTTTGAACAGTCTTCTAATTCTTCTCCCCTTCTTTCACTCCTTTGTATAGATAAAATCGGAGACAGCATTAAGTAGGAAAAGAAGTTTCATAGGGGCAACCAGAAAAGTGTGCATGGAATCAGCTAATTAGAAAAATGTGAACAGGAATATTTAAAGCTGACTGGCAAGCCACCTCTTCTCCTTCTTGATGTTTCCTCAGCCAATGTTCAGTGTTCAACATGCTGGTGACAAAGTGGAAACTGCTGAAACAGGCCTTAAAAGTCATATCCAAATTGTTTATTAGAGAATAAAAAGGAGTTGTGATTTACAAAAAACAAAAAACACAGAATTCCATTTGTTTCGAAGAAAATGTAAAGATTTCCAGATCCTTCTAAAATTTCCTTTCCTCTTATGGTCTACTTTAAGGCTAAAATACTTGATAATCCTACTAAACCATTATTTTTAGTATAGCTCTTATATTGTATAAGATGCTCTTCATGAAGGTGAGCTTCTGCCCCAGTATGATTAGGAGTCAACAAACTGAAATATTATGTGTTTCAAACGGAGCTAACTGCTGTCTGAACTTATGGAATTTAATAAGGAATATTACTGACCATTTTTTAGAATGAGAAATGATAGCTTTCTCTGTTTTTCCATTCCAGGTCAATAAAGAAGCATCGGTTTCTGAGTCTTTCCATCAGGATATTTTATCTAATTGATTCTTAAACTCCATCTGCCCCCACTAGGGGTGATGAGAGAAAAACAAGTTTGGAATTATTTTTAAAATTTGAAGGCAAAATAATCCCATTTTTCTTTCATAAAAATGATGTTGATATAAAATGACATAATAAAAAAAAGACAGGTTGGAGACAGATTATACCTACTTCCTGACAAGCTTCCCTGGTGGCTCAGATGATAAAGAATCTGTCTGCAATGCAGGAGACCTGGGTTTGATCCCTGGATCAGGAAGATCCCCTGGATAAGGGACTAGTTACCCACTCCAGTGTTCTTGCCTAGAGAATACAGGCAGAGGAGCCTGGTGGGCTACAGTCCATGGGGTCTCAAAGAATCAGAAATGACTGAGCAACTAACATTTTCAATGTTTTTCACCTGACAGAAGAACAAAGCGAAAAGCCCCTCTGGTGTTAGTTTAAGAAAAAAGCCTTGACACTCTAACCCTCTCTACCCTAGTGGGTAATATTTCAGTAAGCTGAACGTCACACAAGCACACCCAGTTCATAAAGTACAAACAGAGCTGCAACTGTACAACATGCTTAACTTGCTTCAGAGCCTCTCTCTTTCTCTTTCTGTCTCTCTCTGGGATACAATGGCCACTGAGAGGAACCATGTCACTCACTTTTTATGTCATGGTAATAATCTCAAAATTGGAGACATCTCAGTCAGTCAGAGAACCACAATTTCAACTCAGCACCAAGTTTGCTGTTTCCACTTGCCTTAGACTTTTGAAAATCCGTTTTAAGGTTGAAAGGAAAATCTGACATGCAGAACATCTAATGATTAAGAGAAAAGAGAAAGAGAAAATGTTAGGCAGCAAGAAGAGGAGAGAAGGGGGTAAGATACGGGGAGGAAGAGTACAGTTAAAAATAGCATCAGCTGCCTGGGTGTCAAAGGCTATAACGGTGGGGAGAAATGTGGCCAGGCTGTCAAGAAGCAATGAGTTTTTAGACAAAAATATCACTCATCAACCAGAGACTTCAGAATTAGAAGGGCCCAATTAATACCCATTAAATAGGGCTCTTCACTTTCTCTGCTCAGCCCTCTGAGGCTTAGCCAGCTTCCAAACCTCCTTGTCTACTTACATGACAGGGCCACTGATATCTTACTTCCAGAAACTACAGCTTGCTCTTTGTTCCTCTGAACTCTCACTGTAAGCTTCTCCTGATTTCCTCCCAACCCGACGTTCACAGCAGTGTATTTCCCTCTGACAGCCCAACGTGGCCTCCTGTCCTGACACAACTATCTCAGAACACAACTCCGAGTTCTGTAAAAATTTCAAAGACTCCTTTACCCTGAAGTAAGAAAGTCTATTAAACCAGTCTGTACCCATTTATTACCTCAGAAAAAAACGTCTTGCCCTTATACTTAAGTAGCTTTTCTCTCACAAATGTGAGGAATGATTACTATTAGGTTACATTCAACTGATTTATTCCATTGACAGATACTGGCAGCCCCCAGTGTAGACTGACCTTAACAATTTTTAGTACATATGTTCCTCAGAGTTTCTTTGCTTAAAGCAAAGAAAAATTGTCTGTAATGTCAGGCAATATATATATATATAAGATTCTCTAGTGTGCGTGGAAGCATTCTAAGTCACTTCAGTCATGTCCAACTCTTTGTCACCTCATGGACTGTAGCCTGTCAGGCTCCTCTGTCCATGGAATTCTCCAGGCAAGAATATTGGAGGGGGTTTCCATGCCCTTCTCTAGGAGACCCTCCTAACCCAGGGATCAAATCTGCATCTCCTGCATTTCAGGTGGATTTTTTACCATCTGAGCAACCAGGGAATCAAGACTCATACAGTCCTCCTTTTATCCTTTGGGACCTGCTAAAATTTCCATAGTTAACTTTCATCCTCCTTTCATTACCTAGGAATTTTATAGACACTCTATTATTAGTGACAGATGGAACAAAAGAAAACAAAAATAACCCATACAAGATAATCTACTAACAATAAGAACAAGGACAAGACTGAGAACCCTAATTTCCCAATGTAAGTCTTTATTGGGGACTGATCCTTATGCTAAAAAATGTAAGTTATTCTGACCTTAAATTAAAAATGGAAGAGGAATTACACAATAAATATATTTTTATCATTGGCCAACTCTTTTATATTCCATTCTGATGGTATTACAGTTTATAATTCATATTTATTCTTTTACTGTGTCCATGATACTCCCGATAATACCTGTAGGGCTCTTCCTGTGTCTCCAGGGGCCAATAAACGTTAATTGTTCAATACATACTTGTTAAATTATCAAAGACTAAATGGCATTGGATGGCTGAGACAGCAAGGGGCTAGTTCTTCTGACTCCTTATATTCTGCATATTCAAATGCTCCCTAACCAGAGAGACTCCCATGATAAAGATGACAACAGTAATAAGGCAAAAAGCTTCCCTTTCTGCCTCAAACACTCCACTCTTTAAAGATGTCACTCCCTGTCTTCCTTATATAAACAGGGTTCATAAAGACAATGTCCTTAAACCAAGTATCCAATTTGGTATCCAACTTTCAACACTATGCAAGTACTAAACTGTCTTTATCCAATGCTAAATAACTAAGCTTACACCGTGTGTGTGTGTACTCAGAATCACTCTGTCATGTCTAACTCTTTGCGACCCAATGGACTGTAGCCCACCAGGCTCCTCTGTTCATAGAATTTTCCAGACAAGAATACTGGCGTGGGTTGCCATTTCCTCCTCCAGGAGTCTTGCAACCCAAAGATGGAACTTGAGTGTGCAGCGTCTCCTACATTGGCAGGTAGGTTCTTTACCACAAGTTAGTTCTGAGAATCTCTCTGCAATGCATATGGGGTGTTTCAGAAAGGCTTGATGCAGTCCCTCCAGACCAGAACCTTTCTTCTGGGAACTTCTACTGCAACTAGAAAATAAAATGGCTAGAGCCTCCTTTTCACATTCCAGGTCTGCTCTCAGGTGGGTAAGATTCCCTGGGCTGTTATATACTTACTTGCTGGCTACTTACTTAGCTCACAGTGTGGGGCTGCCTCCTCCTTAAGCTGTTTCTTCATTGTGCACCTCGGTCAGACTTTTCCCAGCACCTCTCCTGTCTCTTGCCTCTATATATGGAGACAAGTGCGCCTCCCCTTGGTTACACAAGGCCACTTACCCTGCTCTAGGCAACACATTGTTAAAGACACCACAGGGAATTTCAAGAAGCAAACCACGCCCTTCAAAGCATAATCAAATTTCATCTTTGACATGTTATGAAAAGGAAAGCATCATATATCTGCGGGAGCTTCCAAGGAGGCTCGTAAGTAAAGAATCTACCTATCAATATGGGAGACAGGAGATCTGGTTCAGTCCCTGGGTTGGGAAGATCCCCTGGAGGAGGAAATGGCAAACCACTCCAGTATTCTTGCCTGGAGAATCCCACAGACGGTCGATCCTGGTGGGCTACTGTTCATATGGTCACAGAGTTAGACATGACTGAGCAACTGAGCATGCCCATGTTTATTTGCCACTCCTGGATATTAGCAAACAGTTAATTACATTTTAAAACTTTTTATCTAAAATTTCATCTCTGTCTCATTTTGCAGGAGCTAGAGGCCTGGGACAGCCATAGCACAAGATGAAGAAGATCCCTTCATTTCAGGACTAGAAGCCATCTCATTACAATTTACCTATCTCTTTGTCCTTGCTCTACAGCAGACAAGTTCCCTACGGCAAAACTGCCTTAGATTGTGTTGGGCTCAATTTGCCCCTCTTCATGGGAAAATATAAGAAGAAATATGAAATCACCTAAGAACTAACCTGTTGCAGGAAAAGTCCCTGTTGTGGTTTAGGACTCCCAAAATAGGAATGCACTTTACAAAGAGACTCTATCATAGTACTCCTGTGGCCTTAACTCAGGAGCTGCTCCCAACATACATGCTCCAATCTTGCCTGCTAGGTCCCCAGTGTACTTACAGTAACTGACAACATTAATTTCCATTAATTTCCATCCTTATTATGTATCAAATACCATATTTAGGACATTATAAACAAGAACTACTCTTCACAATAAATTTGTGAGGCAAGGACTATAATCTTTATTTTGCATATTGGGAACCTGAGTTTGAGGGAGGTTAAGTAATTAGTTACGTAAGGAGGTAAATTGCTTAAAGTTAATTAATCTAACAGCATGCTAGTGGTAGTCAGGCTTTGGATAAAAATTTGTTAAATCCAAAAGCCAGCACCCCAACTATCATATCATAGTGCCTCATCTTACACACCTAAAACAGTTTCCTTCCATTCATATCTCTAGCTCAGAAATAATTTCTCCTATAAAATTCTATTCATGTAAATTCACTGAACATTTCACATTATCATAATAAGCCAACTGATTTCTGTATAGCTATTAATATGTATTTATATCATGTGTGGTTTTATTTAAATAGGAGACTTTTTCTTCCATGCTCACTTCCCATCCACTCTCCCAGTATTCTTTTTCATGCTTTTTTTTTCCCCCTGAACAACTGCTTGAAATTAACTCCTTCATGCATGCCTACTCAGATCAGTACTGTCTGACTCTTTGCAACCCCATGGACTATAGCGGGCCAGACTCCTTGGTCCATGGGATTTTCCAAGCAAGAATATTGGACTGGGTTGCCGTTTCCTCCTCCAGGGGATCTTCAAGACCCAGGGATCAAACTCAAGACCCCAAGACCCCAAGATAGAACAAGAACCACATCTCCTGTGTCTCCTGCATTGATAAGTAGATTCTTTACCACTGAGCCATCCAGGAAGCCCCCCCCCCCACCAAGTCCTCCCACCCCTCCCTTTTTAATGGAGGACAGAGGGAACAAAATGTACCCATCAAACTTAGATGGCATCTTGAGACAGGAAAGCAAGACAGGCAGTTCCATATAATCATGTTTCCGTTTATTATATGGTAACTTACTCACAGGGTGGATTTGGGTGAACAATGACCCAGAAGACTACGCACCTACATTCCACATCAGTGTCCATTGGGACATTTTTAATGTTAAACTAGGGTATGGGGGTAGGTGCTCAAAACAGGACCTGTATTCCTAAGTCAAGATTTATGAATGGGTAACTAGTCTCATGGGACTACATTAGCAAAGGTTGTCATTGTTTGAGGATCAACAGAGCATAGGGGCCACCTGATCCTAATGATTATTAAACTATACCCACTAACTACAAAGCACTTGACAACAGAAAAGTGAGTCACAGCGAGGTACAGTCCTGGGTTGCATCAGGGTAAAGACAAGAGGAACTTGGGCATGATGGCGTCAGGTATGCTAATAGTTAGATACATTTCTTACCTGGAAAAAAAACTCATTATTATTGTTATTGTTTTTATTGTTATTATTATTAGTTCCATTAAAACACCCTCCTCTATTGAAGCACTTGCTGACGCCCTCCTCCAGGCAGCATTAGCTCTATATCCTGTCTCCTACACAAGCACTTCTTACTCTACTCTAACACCAACTCGTTCTGAATACATTTATTGAAAATCAATTACCTACCAGGCAGAAGATGGGTGGAACAGACGCAATACAAATAATATAAGCACAGCCCCTTAGTGGATTCATGTCTTTATGTTTTCTTCTCCCACAAAAAATACGAGCTTCTCAAAAGGAGAAATTATCTTTGTACACCTGGTGTTAACAAAGCCCAGATATATAAGAGGTGTTCCATAAATATCTATCATCCAGCTGTTTTAATATGTTATGGATCAAGCAATGAAGGCTAATAATTAGGTTATATTTGTTTATATTTATGTGTCTATTTCCAAAATTGAGTCTTTGTATGTGTGTTCAGTTGCTAAGTCACATCAGATTCTTTGTAACCTAATGGACTGTAGCCCACCAGACTCCTCTGTCCATGAATTTTCCAGGAAAGAATACTGGAATAAGTTGCCATTTCCTCCTCCAGGGGATCTTCAAGACCCAGGGACTGAACCCGAGTCTTGTGATTGATATCTTTATCTATCCTAAAAGTACTCCTCCTTGTGATAATGCTGGAATGCACTAGAAGTATCCCCTGTGAGAATGAAGGACTTACTACCCCTGTTTCGAGTGGGAATGCTGTTGGCCTCAGGCATGACCTCTTATGCCTCTCTCAGGCAGCCCACATCAAACAACTGATCCAGGTAGGAAGGTGAAGATTCACCCCTTTCCCCAGTGAGGGACAGCTCTGATGGTCAGCTCAGCCTGTAGCCTACATCACAGCTCAAATCCTGTGCAGACTGCTTCCTTCCCTTCTTTTAGTGTCTATCTCAAGTTCACCTCCAAATAACTGACTGCCTTCATCTTGAAGTTGGTTTCCCTTTTTACTACTTCCTGCATCCAGTGATAAATGTACCTGAAAAAGTGATCTGCACTCCTCTACTTCTCTAACACTCTTTTTGCCACCCTTTTGTGATCCCCCCTAGAAATTAGGTTCTCATCAGCTAAATGAGATCATCGCCAAGTAGAGTCAGAAAACCCACTAACTCTTCAACTTTCTCTTTGAAATGTGATACCATTCCTCTTACAACACTTTCCTCGGCTTCCATCACGTTGTGCTGTTTGAGTCATTCTGTTTGTTCTTTCACTGCTACCTTCAATTGGCACTTTCTTCCTCCTACTCCTCACATGTAGGCATTCCTTAGGTTCACTCCTTTGTCCTCTTCTAATTTAAAACAACCTGTCTGCAATTTCAGTGTAATAATACTGAGGACTCACTCAGTATTAGAGACATTCGTGGGACAGTGAGAGTAAAAACAGCCTCTTAAGGGTAAAACAGACCTGGATTCCAGGTCAAGCCAACTGAGAAACTGTGGGTAAATTATCAAATCTTTGTTTCGTTTCTTTATCTGAACTGAGCATGATACCAGCCTCACAAGGATGCTCCCTGTATCTTTTTGCTCCCCAAATGCACTGATGCTCTTCTACCTCCCTGTCTTTTCACATGTTGTGCCTATGCCGCAGCTGTGCCTATCCTCCATCTAGCTAATTCCTACTTACCACTGATGTCTCACTTTGCTTTTTTAAAAAATAATTTATTTTTGGCTGTGCTGGGTCTTCTTTGCTGCACAGGCTTTTCTCTAGTTGCAGAGTTCGGGAACTACTCTCCAGGTGCAGTGTGCAGGCTTCTTATTGCCATGGCGTCTCTTGCTGCAGAGCACGGGCTCTAGTGCACATGGGCTTCAACTGTTGCAGCACGTGGGCTCTGTGGTTGCAGCTCCCCAGCTCTAGAGCACAGGCTCAATAGTTGTGGCTTATTGGCTTAGTCGATCCATGGCATGTAGCATCTACCCAGATCAGGGGTCAAACCCGTGTCCCCTGCATTGGCAGGCGGATTCTTATCCACTGGACCACCACGGAAGTCCCTGATGTCTCACCTCAGATGTTCCTTCCTCTACAGAGGACATCCCTGGTGGTCCAGTGGCTGGACTCTGCTTCCAATGCAGGGATCCTGGGTTGGATCCCTGGTCAGGAACTAGTTCCCACATGCCACAACAAAAAATCCTACATGCTGCAACTTAGACCTGGTGCAGACAAATTAATAAATAAGTAGATGTTCCTTCCTCCAAAAAGCCCTTTGTGATGCCAGTCTCTGAGCAAGATGTATCTTCTATGTCACCCTATACTGTATTCTTTCCTTTCCCATAGTGGGATCCCATGGAATTGCTTTGGCTGTTTCTTTGTCTACAATCCTCTTTCAGGGCCAGGACTTTGTCCTGTGCACTCTCAGCACCTCAATGAGGACTCCAAGGCTGTCAGCATTTCTTCAAAGCCCTGGAAGCATTTCACCTTCCTGAGGATGATTCCTGAAGGCTACTCTCTGTAGCCTCTTCCCCCGAGCTACAATCACCTCTTTGTCTCTCTCCCTGAACATCCAATATGCTACTGGGAAAGAGTGGAGAGATACCACCAGAAAGTGATCTGAGCCAAAGTGGAAACAAAGCTAAGTTGTGGATGTGTCTGGTGGTGACAGTAAAGTCTGATGCTAAAAAAATAAAACAATATTGCATAGGAACCTGGAATGTTAGGTCCACGAATCCAGGTGAATTGGACATGATCAAGCAAGAGATGTTAAGAGGCTTCTCAGGAGGCACTAATGGTAAAGAGCCTGCCATCCAATGCAGGAGACATAAGAGATGCAGGTTCGATCCCTGGGTTGGAAAGATCCTCTAACTGGGAAATGATCACGCACTTCAGATCCAAGCAAGTATTCTTGATCCATTCAGTATTCTTGCTTAGAAAATCCCATGGACAGAGGAGCCTGGCAGGCTACAGTCCACAGGATCCCAAAGTGTCGGACAAGACTAAAGCGACTTAGCAGGCATGCAAGCAGAAGACAACAGTGAACATCAACATTTTAGGAATCAGTGAATGACCATTATATCTACTATGGTGGACAAGAATCCCTTAGAATAAATGGAGTAACCCTCATAAACAAGAGTCTGAAATGCAGTACTTGGCTGCAATCTCAAAAACGACAGAATGCTCTCAGTTCATTTCCAAGGCAAACCATTCAATATCACAGTAATCTAAGTCTATGCTCCAACCACTAATGCTGAAGAAGCTGAAGGTGAAAGGTTCTATACAGACCTTCTAAAACTAACACAAAAAAAGATGTCCTAACCAAGGATCCCACCCAGGCCCCAGGGCCCTAGTAGTGATAGCACTGAGTGTTAACCACTGGAACACCAGGAAATTCCCTTGTTTTGGTTTTTGATTACCTGTGATAGAAACCCAATCCAGACTATGCTCAAAGGGAAGTGAATCACACATATAACACAATGGTACAGCCAGTTTGGACAGGGCTTTATCTGGAATTCAGATAATATCAACCAAGCCACTGTCCACTTATCTCTTTCTTTCTAACCCCCTCTCCATTCTGGGCTCTACTTCAGTTCCAGTGTGGTTTATTCCCAGACAGTTTCTGCCTGCATGGTGGGACGGCGGCCACCACCTGCTCTGGGCTGGTGAAATCCTCAGCACTAGCAGGTAGACTATCTTTCCCCTTATTGTTCCAGTAAAAATTTCAGGGAGGGCTCTGTCTGACACCTAACTTGGGTTATGAGTCAAGTCCCAGACCAAAAATAGTAGTCAGGGGTGCCTAGGATATTAAGCGGACACTTGGAGTTAGAGGGTGAGTCACTCTGAGTAAAAAGAGGTTGTGGAGGAGTCTTCTCAAGAGGTAGGGTCAGAGACTGAGAATGACCAAGTTTCCAAAGCTGAAAAGGTTTAGTTTAGAAAGACATCTCAATCTCTTCTATTTAATGTCACCAAACAACATTAGAATAAGGACACACAAACACATATGTTTGTTCCCTTTCATTTCATTGATATAATACAGCATTGAGGATCTACTCTGTGCCAGATACTATTCTAGACACTGGAAAACGGCAGTGGTTAAGACACACAGGGACTTCCCTGGCATTCCAGTGGTTAAAACCTCGTCTTCTAATGTAGGCTGTGTGGGTTCAATCCCTGGTCAAGGGATCCCACATGCCATATGGCCAAAAAACCAAAACACAAAGTAGAAGCAGAAGGAGAAAACTGAAAGCATATCAAGTATCTTCTTCAGCCATAGTGGTATGAAACTAGATATTAATTTCAAGAAGACTGGAAGGTATATGGAGGTTAAAAAAACATGCTGTTGAACTATCAAAGAGTCAATTAAGAAATCAAAAGAGAAATTGAAACATACTTTGAGAAAAATAAAAATGGAAATACAAACAAAGCTAGTGGAGGTGACGGAATCCCAGTTGAGTTATTTCAAATCCTAAAGATGATGCTGTAAAAGTGCTGCACTCAATATGCCAGCAAATTTGGAAAACTCAGCAGTGGCCACAGGACTGGAAAAGGTCAGCTTTTATTCCAATCCCAAAGAAAGGCAATGCCAAAGAATGCTCAAACTACTACACAATTGCACTCATCTCACATGCTAGTAAAGTAATGCTCAAAATTCTCCAAGCCAGGCTTCAGCAATATGTGAATCGTGAACTTTCAGATGTTCAAGCTGGTTTTTAAAAAATTATTTATTTATTTATTTATTATTGCAACAAATTCAAGAAAGACTTTTTTCTTTACATTATTGTGTTGGTTTTGCCATACACTGATATGAATCCGCCATGGGTATACATGTGTTCCCCTTCCAGAACCCCCCTCCCACTTCCCTCCCAATTCTATCCCTCTAGGTCATTCCAGTGCACCAGCCCTGAGCACCCAGTATCATGCATCAAACCTGTCAAGCTGGTTTTAGAAAAGGCAGAGGAACCAGAGATCAAATTGCCAACATCTGCTGGATCATCAAAAAAGCAAGAGAGTTCCAGAAAAACATCTATTTCTGCTTTATGGACTATGCCAAAGCCTTTGACTGTGTGGATCACAACAAACTATGGAATATTCTGAAAGAGATGGGAATACCAGACCATCTGACCTGCCTCTTGAGAAATCTTTATGCAGGTCAGGAAGCAACTGTCTGAAATGGACATGGAACAACAGACTGGTTCCAAATAGGAAAAGGAGTACATCAAGGCTGTATATTGTCACAATGCTTATTTAACTTATATGCAGAATACATCATGAGAGACGCTGGGCTGGAGGAAGCTCAAGCTGGAATCAAGATGGCCGGGAGAAATATCAATAACCTCAGATATGCAGATGACACCACCCTTATGGCAGAAAGTGAAGAGAAACTAAAAAGCCTCTTGATGAAAGTGAAAGAGGAAAGTGAAAAAGTTGGCTTAAAGCTCAACATTCAGAAAACTAAGATCATGGCATCTGGTCTCATCACTTCATGGGAAATAGATGGAGAAACAGTAGAAACAGTGGCTGACTTTATTTTGGGGGGCTCCAAAATCACTGCAGATGGTGACTGCAGCCATGAAATTAAAAGACGCTTACTCCTTGGAAGGAAAGTTATGAACAACCTAGACAGCATGTTAAAAAGCAGAGTCACTACTTTGCCAACAAAGGTCCGTTTAGTCAAGGCTATGGTTTTTCCAGTAGTCATGTATGGATGTGAGAGTTGGACTATAAAGAAAGCTGAGCGCCAAAGAATTGATGCTTTTGAACTGTGGTGTTGAAGAAGACTCTTGAGAGTCCCTTTGACTTCAAGGAAATAAAAGCAGTCCATCCTAAAGGAGATCAGTCCTGGGTGTTCACTGGAAGAACTGATGCTGAAGCTGAAACTCCAGTACTTTGGCTACCTGATGCGAATAATTGACTCTTTTGAAAAGACCCTGATGCTGGGAAAGATTGAGGGCAGGAGGAGAACGGGACCACAGAGGATGAGATGGTTGGATGGCCGACTCAATGAACATAAGTTTGAGTAAACTCCAGGAGTTGGTGATGGACAGGGAGGCCTGGCACGCTGCAGTCCATGGGGTCTCAAAGAGTCGGACATGACTGAGCGACTGAACTGAACTGAACTGAACATACCAAAACTTATGGGATACAGCAAAGGCAATACTAAGAGGCAAGTTCAAAATGATAGATACCTACCATGAGGAACAAGAAAAATTTCAAATAACCTAATTTTATACCTCAAGAAACTAAAAAAAGAACAAATAAAGCACAAGATTAGTAGAAGGAAGGAAATAACAAAGATCAGAGTGCCAATAAATAAAATAAGAGCCTAAAAAGACAATAGAAAAGATCAACGAAACTAAATATCGGCTTTTTAAAAAGATTTAATAGACAAATCTTTAGCTAGGCTCATCAAGAAAAAAAGAGATGACTCAAATAAATAAAATGAGAAATGGAGAGAGGAGACTTTACAGGTGATACCACAGAAATACAAAGAATTGTAAGCGACTACTATGAGCCAACAAATTGGTTAACCTAGAAGAAATGAACACATTCCTAGAAACATACCACCTACCAAGACTGAATCATGAATAGAAAATCTGAAGAGATAGATTACTAATAAGGAGATTAAATCAGTAAGGAACAATCTCCCAACAAAGAAAAGCCTAGCACTAGAGGATTTCACTAGTGAATTCTATATAATATGTAAAGTATTAGTACCAATCATTCTCAAACTCTTCTAGGAAACAGAAGGGGAAGAAACACTTCCAAATTCATTTTACAAGGACAGCATTATTCTGATATCAAAACCAGACAAAGACGACACGAGAATTTCTGCATTTCTTAGCATACCATTAAAAAGACAAGCCACAGAGTAGGAAAACATATTTGCAAATCACATATTTGATAATGACTTGCAAAGAATTCTCAACACTCAATAAGAAAATAACCGAATTTTAAAATGTTCAGGGAATGCCCTGGAGGTCCAGTGGTTAGGGTGCCACACTTCCACTCTAGAGGGCGCAGGTTCAATCACTTGTTGAAGAACTAAGATCCTACGTGCCATGCAGCAAAACCAAAAACAATAATAATAATAAATAAAACGTTCAAAAGATTTGAACAGACACTTCAAATAAGATGCATAGATGGCAAATAGGCCCATTAAAAGATGCCTGATATCATTAATCATCTGGGAGATGCAGATTAAAACTACAATGAGGGACCACTAGACATTTTTTAGGATGGCTAAGATTAAAAGGCTGACCACAGCAAGTGTAGGTGAGGATGTGGAGCAACTCAACCTCTCATACACTGCTGGTGGTACAGCCGCTTTGGAAAACAGTTTGGCGTTTCCTTTAAAAGATAAACGTAACTACCATGTGGCTTACACATTCTACTCATAGGAATTTATCTAGGAGAAAGCATATGTTCTATGCTTATATGAACACTAATGTTCACAGTAGCTTAATTTTTTTTAAGTATATTTATTTATTTGACTGCACTGGGTCTTAATGCGGTACACAGGATCTTTGTTGTGTCATGTGAGATCTTTTGTTGCAACACAGTGGATCTTTCCTTGAGGTTCACCGACTCTTTAGTTTTGACTTGTGGGTTCCAGGCTCAGTAGCTGTGGCATGGGGGCTTAGTTGCTCCCCAGAAACTTAGTTCCCTGACCGAAGATCAAACCTGATTCCGCTGCATTACAAGGTGGATTCTTAATCACTGGACCACCAGGGAAGTCCCCATAGTAGCATCATTTGCAACAGCCAAAAACTGTTAATAACCCAAATGTCCATCAACAGGTGAGTGGATAAACCAATTGTTATAGATCCATACAAAGGAATACTACTCAGCAGGAAAATCAACAGATGCATGCAACAATATGGATGACTCTCAATTATGTTCAATGAAAGAAGCCAGGCCAAAAAAGAAGATATTGTATGATTCCATTAATATTAAATTATAGGAAATGCAAACTAATCTCTAGCAACAGAAAGCAGTTCAGTGGTGGCCCAGGAACAGGGAGGACAGGAAAGAGGGATTACAAAGGTGAAAGAGGGATTACAAAAGGGCAAGAGGTATTTGGGGGAGCTGACAGGTATGTTCATTACTTTGAATGAAGCAATGATTTCACAGGTGTGTACATGCATGAAAACTTAACCAAACTAGACAGTTTAAATGTGTGCAGTTTATTGTATGTCAATTCTACCTCAAGAAAGCTGTTAAGATGGAATATCTCTTTATAAAATATGTGTAGGGTATAACAAGTAATAATGGCTTACCTGGTGGCTCGGTCTGTGAAGAATCTGCCTACAAAACTGGTTCCATCCCAGGGTGGGGAAGATCCTCTGGAGAAGGAAATGACAACCCACTGTAGTATTCTCTCAGCCCACTGGAACCCACTATTCTTGCTGCTAAATCCCATGGACAAGAGTAGCCTGGTGGACTACAGTCCTTGGGGTCGCAAGAATCAGACACAAACTAGCAACTAAGCTATGGTAACAAATAATGAAACAACAGCACATTCTTTGTATCCATCACCTGGTTTAAAATAGTAAATATTATTTTTGAAAATTTCTATGTTCCCCAACCACCCTAAAACCCAGGCTTTCTTGTTTAAAACAGACAGATGTCTGGAAACATCTTTTGATGTAAATAGGCTCAGTAATGTAGTACATGCATGGATGTGTGCTAAGTTGCTTCAGTAGTGTCCTACTCTTTGTGACCCTATGTACTGTAGATCACCAGGCTTCTCTGCCCATGAGATTCTCCAGGCAAGAATACTGGAATGGGATCTTCCTGACTCTGGGATAGAACCCGCATCTCTTACCTCTATCATTGCACTGGTAGGCGGGTTCTTTACCCCTGGCAACCTGGGAGGCCCCAGTAATGAAGTGGTTTGGCACAGTTTGAAGGTGAAACTTGCCCTTTAAAAGATGGGTGGCCCAAAACAGTGATTTAAAAATAATCCCATTTTCGGATTATAATAATAATAATCTCAGCAGAGAGCCTCTGCCAAGAATGCAATGCCGAGAGTGACCAGGCAGGCACGTGCTTTCACTTCTTTTTTAAAAAACCGAGGCGGGGGTGGGGGGGCGAGATGGAACAGAAGTGGGAGGGAGCATGTAGTAATAACTGGGCTTTGGCACTGGCTTGCTGGTATGGGTTTTAGCCAGACTCTACCCACAGATAGTTTTCTTAGGAAAGGTCACCAGAAAACAGGCAAGCTTGAGTACACTCTGCATTTAAAACTGCAGAATTTTAAATTACTATACAAGTTACTCTACTATACAATTCAGGTTTTTCTGGAGAAGAGTCAAAACTGCAAATACTGAATCCATGAATTAAGTATTCTTTGGTATCCTGCCTGTTTATCTGCAGGTAATGATTATCATTTATCATTATCTGCCAGGTAATGATCCCTTGGAGAGCCCCTTTTCAATTCTCTAAGTTCTTGGAAATTTTAGCCTGCTACTTAATTCAGTTCAGTCACTCAGTCATGTCCGACTCTTTGCAACCCCATGGACTGCCACATACCAGGCCTTCCTGTCCATCGCCAACTCCCAGAATTTAGTCAAACTCATGTCCATTGAGTTGGTGATGCCATCCAATCATCTCTTCCTCCGTCATCCCCTTATATAATCTCTACTTTTGCTGCGGTTCATGGGGTCACAAAGAGTTGGACACGACTGAGCAACTGAACTGAACTGAACTTTTTTAATTTACAGGGATAGCAGGTCTGTGGTGTCCTATGGTCAAGTTAAAACACAGAAGAGATCAGAAAATGTCCATTCATCCTTTTCACATGAGAGTTGCTGCCCAAGGATTTGTTGTAGGAGCTGTGACTCTAGGTAACCTGCTTAATTGGTATCTTTTTGTTTTTATTATTCACTCATTCAAATTAGAGAATATTTGTATTCATTCATATTCATTCATGAATATTGGATCAAGATGATTAATGGAAGAGGAGTGGTAAGAAAAACAGTGATCTTTACTTGGTTAAGGTTGCTGCCCAGTTATAGGCTTAATGTCTTGGTATTTTAAGGACTAAAAAACAAAACAAAACATTCAGTAGGCAAAAGGTACAAAATTCCAGTTATAAAATAATTAAGTGAGATAAGTGATAGAGGTGTAATGTACATTATAGTGACTATAGCTAATAATGGTATAGTGCATATTTGAAAGGTACTAACACAGTAGATCTTAAAATTCCTCATCAAAAGAAAAATTTGTAACTATTTGTAACTAACTACGGATCACCTAGTGATAGATATTAACTAGGATTATTGTGGTGATCATTTCTCAATACATACAAATACAGAATCATTATGTTGTACACTATAATGTTGTATGTGAAATATACTTCAATTTTAAAAAGGAAAAACCCAGTAGAGAACTAGGTTATAGTTTGTATTATCCTCTATAATAAAAGGAGCAGTGAATGGTTTCTACCCTATATAACTCACCTTTCCAGCTTGAGCAATAGGCAATTTTTTATTAGTCTATAGATTAAGTGATACTTACATAGTCAAACCCAAAGAATGAGCGTAAAATTATCTGGTTAATTCAGGTTATATCAACAGCTAAATTGGATAGTTCAGGTAGACAAGGAGTCTACTTTGGGACCTAAATTACATAAGGATTTTTGGTCTACATTAAAGAGAAGAAGTCACAATGTTCTCAGCTCCCCTTCATGAAGTGCAAAGTAGAATCAGCCTGAGTAGGTCTAGGATTATAGGGTGATGGGTGTGGGGCTTGCATATAGGGAGTTAATATGGTAATTATCTTCTTACTATGAACTGTGATATGTGAAAGAAGTGAAAGTGTTAGTCACTCAGCTGTGTCCGACTCTTTGCGACCCCATGGATTATATAGCCTGCTAAGCTCCTTTATCCATGGAATTCTCCAGGCAAGAATACTGGGATGGGTTATCATTTCCTCCTCCAGAGGATCTACCCAACCCAGGGATTGAACCTGCCCCTCCTGCATTGCAGGCAGATTCTTTACTGTCTGAGCCACCAGGTCTTGAACAAAATACACCAAGAAACTTTAGTACAAAGTAATGTGCTCTTCTTGTCATTCAGCAAACACTTATTGAGCATGTGCTGTGTGCAAGGCACTATATTGGTCTAGAAATAGAAGTAACTCCCTACCCTCAACTAGTTTAGTCTCCTTTGGGAGAGAGACCAAGAGCAGCAGAAGACAATATAAAGGCAAAAGTATTACAAGATAACACAGGTTGCTGTGGAAGCACAAGCACAAAGGAGGGGCATTTAACTAGGGCTGAGAATCCAGGGGAGGCTTCTCTGAGGATGTGAACCATGTGATACGCCAAGAATATAAAGGAATTAACTAAGCAGAGAAGGAAGTCAGGACTCTGGGTAGAAGAGAAATCAAAGGCATAGAGGCATGGCGTGTTAGTGGAATGCTACATAGCTTGGTATGGTAGGTGAATCAATCACTATTTGATGAGACTATAGAACTATTAGTAGTAACATAGAGTAAGAGAGTTATTGTATATATTTGGATTTATGTGAGGATCTTGCTTATTATGTTTAAGAGCTGGGACTTGAAGTGGTCAGAACAAGCAGTTAGAAAGAAATACTAGATGAAAAGTGAGAGAAGCAAGAAAAATCTGGAACCTAAAAGGATGACCTAGAACACATTGGAATCATTGTGGATTTCTCACCATCCATAAGCATCCAAATTAGATGCTGGGAGTGACACAGAAAAAGATAATGCCCCTAATCTTGGAGCTAAACATGGACCTGAACAAGGAGTCAGAGAAAGTGAAAGAGGAAATTCAGCAGAAGCCACATAGTAGCTGCAGTCCTGATTGCTGCCCCATGCCAACAAGGTGGGCCAGCACATAAGCAAAAACAGACAAGAGTGTCTTCCCAGGTTCAAAGAACTTGACTGTAGCTTTACTTCTGCCTTCTAGTCTCATGCAGAATGTTACCTGTACAGATTTTCAGGGAATAAAATTGACAAACTTAAAAAAATGCACAACTTGAGAGTTGAGGCTTAGCTGGGGCAAAATGAAGACTGTAGACTGGGAGCCAGCACATCAGACAGCTTTGAGGAACTTCTCCAGAGAGGTTGCAGGTGATGTGGGGGAACTGAAGTGAAGTGAAAGTCACTCTGTCGCGTCCAACTCTTTGCGACCCTATGGACTGTATATAGTCCATGGAATTCTCCAGGCCAGAATACTGGAGTGGGTAGCCTTTTCCTTCTCCAGGGCATGTTCCCAACCCAGGGATTGAACCCAGGTCTCCTGCATTGCAGGTAGATTCTTTACCAGCTGAGCCATAAGGGAAGCCCATGGTGAGGGAAGGATAGTATGTATTTGATTTTGGTGAAGGGGGAATACATGCAGTCAACACATATTTTTCCAGAAGGTTTCTGCTAGTCTCATGAGCTTTCTGCCAGTCACAAGGAACAGTCGTCACCACAAAGGATTTTAGTACTTTTCTAGATGAAGAGATATAAGAATTGGACTCATAAAATCTGCTTCTGAAAAATCTGAAGACCTGTCTTGCCAGAATTTCCCCAAGCACAGAGTACCTCATTTCTGCTCTGCACTCTGAACTCCTTTCAGGGGGTGTTGAAAACTGGCAGCACATGATTTAATCCCCGTAGAGGTAGATGCGTGCCAATCTGTAGTTGACAAAAGGAGAGGAATTCTGGAAAACCTAGTTACAGTTTAGCTAAGTTGATGCAGTACAAATCCATCACTGTCTACCCCTTGTGGACCTAGCATCCATATATACCTCTCTTAATACATTTACCTTTAAACAAAGACAATGGCAAAATCACCCATGCCTTGTATCATCAAAAACATGCTCTCTCTCTCCCAAATGGGGATGTAAGTCCTTTCGTCCATCTTTGGGTGATGTTGATTTATCATTGAGCTGAGTTGTGTTCCCTTTTGACATCCTATGACTTAAATCCTGAGATATGAGGTTAACAACCATTAACTCTTTATATTAGATGGTAGATAAATGGAAGTGTGGCAAACAGAAAAAGAATAGTAGATGTATACACAACTGTATTTATATCAAAATAAGGAAGAAACAATCATAACTATCACAAGTCAGATGATCATGACTTGTATTATAACTATGTTTTTACACTAGCCATTTTATCTATCTTTGCCTTCAGAAAGCATCTTGGCTATTCATGGTTATTTGACTGTGGTGTTAACCCAAACATTCATTCTTAAATGATCTGGGTCATTAATCATCTTTCCTGAATTGGGTGTAATTTTGTACCTTCTTTAATCACAGGACATGGGAGTACTAAGAAATACTCTAGAAGGTATACATTCAGACATACTCCTCCTTAACCTAAGTATATAGTAGCAATTTCCCATTAACAGATAAGATCAATGTAATGGATTGATGTGATATCCTATGGAATAGAGAGATGATCAAGATCCTATAGACTAGATTCTGGCATAGGGCTAGAGAGTCCACACAGCCCCAAGTGAATAGTAAAAGTCTACTGCTGGCCTTCCCAGATGAAAGAAAACTGCTTCTGATTGTCTTTACTAAGGTGTACAGAAAAAAAGCAACCCATCATATTAACAGCTGCAAGTGTAAGTAACTGTTAGTCGCTCAGTCATGCCCGACTCTTTGTGATCCTATGGACTGCAGCCCACCAGGCTCTTCTGTCCATGAGATTTTCCAGGCAAGGATACTGGAGTGGGTTGCCATTTCCTTCTCCAGGGGATCTTTCCAACCCAGGGATTGAACCCGGGTCTCCTGCACTGCAGGCAGATTCTAACAGCTGCAAACCAAATAGTAAAAATTATGTTCATTTGCTATAGCAATGAAACCATACCTCTACCATAGCTGCAATTAGATTGGTCACCTGATTAAGTTTATAGAAATCCATTATCACGCTATTATGATTCTCTAAGGTCTCTCTGCCTTCTGGCCAAAGAGGCAAAATGAATCAAGATGTTGTAGAAATCACCAGCCTGGCATCTCTAAAGTCCTTGATGATGACACTAAGCTCTACAATCCCTCTGGGAATGCAATATGGCACACTAATTCTTTGGGCATTCATGTCAATTCAGAGCCCAATATTTAATGGTGTCCCACAAATGTGATTATTTCCCCCTTCCTCTTGCACAAGCACCTTGCTGAATAGTCACAGCTTCCTTGGAGAAGACTAGCAGAAAACTTTATAGAGTATTTTCATTTTTGGCTGTGAACCAAAGTCTTTCCTAAAGGACATCTGTCTTCTCCTTTACTACAGGGACTTTAGGTCTATGAATTGACTCAAATTTGGGAATTGATTGAGAGGCCATTGCTCTCTACTGTGATGATTCAAGTCAAACTTTTGTTCACCAAACCTAGAGCTTTTCTGCTTACATACTGCTCAACACTTTCAACTCTAGGTACATGATAATGAATTAGCCAATGTCAAAGATCTTTTTGGCTTAGACTACTCTGATTACTGCTTAGGATTTGCTGCCCATTACAATAATCATACTTTCCTTGTCTTTGCCAAATAAATGCTGCTGCTTGACCTCTGCCAATCTACAATCTCATCATTGCCACTGAATTCAGGAAGCCACTGTCATTTCTGGCTTACAGAAAATTATTATCATATACCTCTTCAAGGAGGCCAGGGCTCCCTTCACAAACGTACTTCTCACAGCTTTCAGAAGGAAAGAGATATATTTAGGGGGTGAATGAGTAGGATAAAACTCCCCATGTGTCTCAGTGGTAAAGAGTTCGCCTGCCAATTCAGGAGACACAAGAGATGTGGGTTCAATCCCTGGGTTGGGAAGATCCTCTGGAGGAGGAAATGGGAATCCACTGCAATATTGTGGCCTGGAAAAATCCCATGGACAGAGGAGCCAGGGGCTGTAATTCACAGGGTCACAAAGATTCGGGCACAAGTGAGCACACCTGCACACAAGAGCAGGATAAATCCAGTCTAACATTCCAGTCTCCCTAAGCCTTTGAATACCTTCTTTTGTGGCAATGTTTCTCATACTCAACACTATTGACATTTTGGACTGGGTGTCTCTTTCTTATGGAGGATTGTCCTGTGCATTTCAGAAAGTTTAGCACTATTCCTGGCCTTTACCCAACTAGATGCCAGCAGTACCCATCCCCCTGTGACAATCAAAATGTCTCCAGATATTGCCAGATTTCTCTGAGGAAAACAGTAAAGAAGAATCACTGCTTTACCATGGAAGTATCCTAAGAAAGTTCTGGTATTTCAGCTTCATTAATGGAGACTACTTTTTGGTTCAAGTTTAGGTCATTCTAAGACTGAGATAGGACTTTTTCTCCTGGCAAAGAATGTCTGTAAGCTATTGGCCTTCAAGGACCCACTTTCACTGAAATTTGCCTGTATGTCCCCATCTTAATTTTCAGTCCTACTCCTTCCAAAGCAATGCCCTAAACTTTAACATAAGAGGTGGTGTGCAGTTGGATGTTTAATCTGTGTTGTGAGTAACCATGAGATTAGCCTTTCTGTATATTTTTCAGAAACATCAATCTCATGGCTACAGGAATTAAGAGTTTCTTTTTGGAAAGTCATAAAACTTTCAGGTCCCTCACACAAACTTGAGCTGGAAATTAAAAGCCATGAGCCTACGGACTTCTCTGGTGGTCCAGTGGCTAGAATCCAAGCTCCCAACGCAGGGGCCCTAGGTTTGATCCCTGGTCAAGGAACTAGATCCCACATGCTGAAAAAGACCTGGTGCAGCTAAATAAAGAAATAATATTGCTTCTCAAAACAACAACCCATGAGACCATCATATAGTTTTCCCAAGTTCTCCACCACACTTAGAAGTAATCAACTGTATTATACTCCTTGTTTCCACGAAATGTTCTATGGCAGTAAATATTGCTCATCCAAAGCCTTGCTTACTATAGGCACCTGATAAGGGTATCTGCAAAGTGATAATTTTTTTTTAATGTTTTGCTAACACAAGCCATGAACTGCCAGCATACTCTTTGCCACTGGAGTGGGGAAAAAAAGACCATTAATACATTTAATGAATCAGAGGACAAACTCCAGATATCCCAGAAGGAATCCTCAGGGTTATGCATCTCTGGAAGCTTCTAATGTTTGTTAAGGGAAGGACACTGACTCTAACCACCCACCCTAGCCAGGCACCACAGTAACCATTTGCGTGAGTTATTTTACAGCAGGAGAGCCTAGTAAGGAATGCAGCACTAATAAGCCACCACCAACTGAAGAGTTCCGGAAAGGTCAAAAGGAGGCACCATGTGTCTGACCACCTCCCAGAATCCGTCTTGCTGGTATCCATCTTGGCCGAGCAATGCATGCACCAGCAAGGACTCTGAGTCACAATGATTATTCAAAGACAACGTGGAAGCTAATCCCATCACCATAAAACCCAAGACTCGGGGCCACAAGGCAGAGCATTTCTCCTGGGTTCCTTTACTCTACTGCTTTCCGCCCAGGTGCCCTTTTCAATAAAATCTCTTGCTTTGTCAGCTTGTGTATCCTCTCAGACAATTCATTTGAATGTTAGACAAGAGCTCGCTTCTGGGCTGTGGAAGGGGTCCCCTTTTCTGCAACAAATGGTGACTCTGGTAGGGACTTTTCTTTGCTGCAGCTGACATCCTGACCACTTGGGGTACTCAGGGACCAGTTCGCCTGCCAATGGACCAGACCCAGCAGCCACAACCAGGACCCTTTTGTCCCTGGTCTCTTCCTGAAGCAGACAACTCTCCAGGGTGCCCCAATCAGGTAAGGAATGAGAGACTTTATTGACCTCTCTTTCCTTCCCTCCCTCTTTCCTCTCCTTAACCCTTCCTATCCTACCCTTTTCTTCTAGTCCCCTAGTCCTGAAGGCAAGAATCTGGTCAAAGGGCCTCAGCCTGACTGAGGATCAAAGGCTGATCACCTCCATTTGGCAGAGAACTCAAATTCTGGCTCTGGTCTGGTCTGGTTTCTGGTTTGAATTCTGGTTTTGTTCTGGTCTGGCCTGGACTGGTTTCTGGTAGGGCCGAGTTCCAGTCCTCCCTTCTCTGGAGGCCCAGCATAAGGTCCTGTAACGCCTGGGTTCTGCAGGTGGCAGGAGACATCTGTAAGGCCACCCCTTTTGCCCCCCTTCTCAGGCCTCCCTCCTCCTCTTCTTTCAACCTAGCTTCCATTCCTCCCTTTGAAATCTTTGAAGACCTAAGATATTTTCATTTACTCTATTAGTACTTGGATCTGAAGTTCTGTATCTTCATAGGAGGTTTTCTGAGAGACTGTCATCTTGTATTTAAGGGAATATGTGATTAGGACTGACAGGCCTGTGTGTGTCTTTTATACTTTGTGTTCTGTGTTATGATTTGCAATGGCCATTTTGCTCTGTGTGAATGCCATTTTGTTAGACCTCCTGCCATTCTGTTTAGACCTCAGAAAAAGTTGATTTAGGTAAAAGTCTTAAAAAACTGGTTCCAAAATTTTTGCATATACAGTTAGTAAAAGCACACTTGACCAAACGGCTTTTTAGAATTCTGACCCTGAGGTCAGAAAATCAAGTAGGACTTGATATTCTCTCCCTATGCCTTGAGACCAGGGCTCTGAGGAACACTTATCTAGACCATCTCTAACTCCTAAGACTGAGGGGAAAATGAGGAGAAGCCTTTAAATTTTTTATTTATTTCAACTGTTATTTGTAAATTAGTGAATTTTATATTCTAATATCTGATTCATGACTAAGTTTAGAAAACGATGTGTCTGTCTGAATATGTGCATGTCTTGGTATGTCTTTGTCTCTGGATAATGTTGTTGAGATTAATTTGTAAATGAGCTCTGTTTAACTGGCTTAAAGAAAAGTAAACACAAATCAAATAATTCTAAATTAAGCTAAATGAATTTCAGGTTCCTTAGAACAGAGAAATATTCAGTATTAAATTAATACCTGGTAATAACAGACATGTCTTTAGAACCATCAATCAGTATAATACTTCTGTTGTACATAGGTTTACTAGAGGTGAAATAAGACTATATCTGTTACACATTTGTCAACAAGAAATCAAACTCGATGTGGAAGACAACATTTAAGGGAAGTGTTTTCAGTAAAAGAAGGAGAGAAATGAAAAAGTACTAAAATGAGTGAGTTATACATGATCAGGATTTCCCAAAATTCGATTACAATTAGTTGGGTAAATGGATTTTGTTAGGAACGACACAGCCATAGGAAAACTGGCAAGAGCCAACTAGCGGCAAGCTGGCAGAGTGGACCTTCACTAGACCTTGAGCCTCAGCATATACACCATTGTAACGTGTCAGCAGGCTAAGTGCTACGCCCACCAGCACTGGCCAAATCTGACAGATTGTTCTAAACCCTTCTGACTCCTGGGACAAAGTTTTCTGACTCAAATTCTATTGAAGCTCCTTTGACTTCTAGATAACTTTGGGATGCTTCAAAGTGCCCCTGAAACATCCCAAAGACAGATATTAAACTAATTATGTTCACTTGGTTGGTTAAATTACATGGAAATATTATCAGATGAGTAATAAATCCTCTCAGGTTATGTTGTATAGTAAATATTACTAATATAGATATCCTAGAAACTATATGGAGTTCCTAAGATTCTGATATGTCCTGGTATTCTAATGGGAAACCTGATGACCTCACAAAGGTTAATAAAAGGCCTGAATTAATTGGTGAATATGCTTATAACTTCTATGGTTTTTATCTGAAAAAAAATACCAATTTGAAATTGTGTGTTTTCTGGGAGTATGGAAAGCCTTCCCCTAAAAGTAATTTTGACAGTAATTTGGTAAAATTATAAACAAACTGAAACACTTATCTTTTCTATCTGACTGCTCCAGAGACTGGAAACTCTTAGGTTTCCAATAACTTTATCAGATAAGTTAGGAAGATTATCTCACTAATAAGTACAGAAATCTCGAGGAATTTTTGAGACCTTGAGAAGGGAGGAATTCACCTACATTTATTAGGCAAAATCTATAATAAGCCTTTGGCGTGACTTTCTTAGCCCTGAAAGGTTTTAAGAGTTCATCTGAGATTCTATAAAAGTTTCAGCAAAGCAAAAAAGTCTATGATCAATTATGGTTTTATAAATCATCAGGCTAAGTTTATTGAGGCCAGACCTATTTCATAAACAAACTGGTCTTAATTTGGTTATGTTTGGTAATGAGGGTGGTTTTAGGGAGAAAAAGATGTTTCAGTGAATATTAAATCCCAGTTTGTTAATAGAGGTCTGTGTCTAAGACTCACTTCCTGGATAGTTCTTTGTTATATAATATTAATATAAAATTTAATTGAATGTTTAAAGAACACTCTAAGTTTGTTCCTGAAACTTATTTCAGTAATTTCTGCACAAAGATCAAATGCCTCACAATCTGCAACCAGGACAGGAAAAAGACATAATATAAGAGACTGTCTCCAAGCTGGATGGAAGGACCTTTTTATCAGGTACTCTTGACTGGCACAGTGAAATTGAAGGGAAACTGACTCTTAGATTAATTTCCACTTTCAAAGGCTCCTATACTGGACTGGTCTATAGGGAGAACAGCTGACCTGAACTCACCTTAAAATGACATTCAGAGGAAACTGCACTACACTAGGATGAGAAGACGACATCTGAGATAGACAGCTTGCCCAAGATCCTCACTGTGACTCGTATGATCATTTATGATGTTTTCTTGACTTCTTAGACCTTTACATATGCATCAAATGTTTTTCTATTATAAGCATAATCCTATGCTAGTTTTAGAAATCAATCCAATTGTTGGGTTTGTGGCCAATTACCAGCATTTAGTTCTGGGTTACCTTGGTGAATTTCTCTTCTCCAAGGCTCTGATTGGTTGGCCCTGAGGAAATTTACTTAAAAAGAAAAATCATAGTCATGTTCAGGTCACTATTGATAATACTAGATGGGATCCCCTCACCTGTCAATTATAATAACTGCTCTAACCCTGACATAAATTTGAGTTTTCTTCTATTACTCAATCTCAATCAGAGCAACAAGCAAAGCTTCAGCCAAGAAATAAAATCTCCCACAATTATGGGATGAATTTATGTAGATAACACCAGGCTATGATAATTTAAGTTTAAAGTCTCCTCTATGTTGGCAACAATCAAATCATACTAAGGATAATCAGTCTAATAACACTAGGAAATTGAGCTGTGTGCCTTATGGACAATGTCAATATATAATTTCCCTGGAAGAACAGACTAAGTCAGATAACCTGCAATATTACTGGGCTGCATCTAATGGAAGTTCTTGGCTTAATTCTTACTAATAACTTTACTAATACTGCTACTATGTTATTTGCATTTTGCCTATTTTACAAAATTGCTCTTTCTTACCTTATGTGTGACTGAGCCTCTAAAAAAATAAAATGTAGTTCCATATGAGATCAATGATTATAACAGTGTTATAATCTAGATATGAGAAGAAGCAACAAGAGGAAATGTTTTCTGGACCAAGAGGTTAATAAGATAGGTGGTCTAGAGAATTTTGGATGCTCTTCTATGGCCTAGTCCAGTAATAGCACATTGAGTGGCCTATCAGAAAGATGTTTGACAGACCTGAGAATGAGCATTCTAATTACCGTGGGACAAAATGATCATGAAATGCCCCCTATCCCAAGTCACAGTCAAGTTTATAACCATGAAGGGGCCCTGCCAGCGGGAAACTGCCCCTTGCCATTTACCTCTAGAAAGGTTAAATCATGGCCACTGCAGCTGCTGTCCTTCAACATGCCAGAAAGGAGTTCAGGGTAGAGATCAGAAATGAGGCACTCTGTGCTCTGGGAAAATCTGGCAGAACAGGCCTTCAGGTAGTTAAATATTTTCTAACTAGTCTTCTTCTAAAGAAGACTTTACAAGTCCCAATTCTTCCATCTTCTCATACCTAGAGAAACAGTGACATCATTAATGGTGACATCTGCTCTGGCTATTAAGGAGAATATTACATTTAAAAGTCAAAATAGAGTAGCTATGATTCAAACATTCAAGGAAATTACTAGGTGAAACTAGGGGTATAATTTCAGACCAGTCCTTGTATTGATAACTTGAGTTTTCTGAATTGTGTCAGACTTACATGCCACCAGATAGTCTCAAAACAGTGTCTGCAGGCAGCTAGTAACTTCAACCTTACTTTTTATAAAACAAACAACTGGCTACATGGCTACAAGTGTTCCCAAAGTACCAGGTCCAGACTGGGTTTCATGCTTATTGTTCTAAAAAAAATGAGATTTATTTTGTCTATTTTAAAATTCCTTATCATGAACTCCTTAGGCAAAATTCAGACTTAAACTGAAGAAAGTAGGGAAAACCACTAGGCCATTATGGTATGACCTAAATCAAATCCTTTACAATTATACAATGGAAGTGGCAAATAGATTCAAGGGATTAGATCTGATAGACAGAGTGCCTGAAGAACTATGGATGGAGGTTCATAACACTGTATAGGAGGCAGTGATCAAAACCATCCCCAAGGAAAAGAAATGCAAAAAAAGGCAAAGTGGTTGTCTGTTATCATCAGATTGATACTGCTCATGATTGCTCCATGCATTGTCAATTGTTTAACCCATTTTGTCTCTGCCCAGGTCAACAAGCTACAAAGTGTAATGCTAGTTCAACAAGGATATATAAATACCCAACTGCGGAAAATATCTCTGACTCACCCTTAGAGGGACACCACTATAAGGACTCTGAGGCTTGAGGCTAGCAAGATGGGGAGGCCCAATGCCCTTCACCATCCCAGCTCAGCAGGAAGTAGCCTGAGAGACCTCAACACTTCTATTCCCAAAGAACTGGGCCTCCCATCTCTTGAGGGGGAAATGTTAGGTAATTAGAATAGAAAAAAGGAGTCAAAAATGGTGGTGGCTAAAAGATAAATGGAAAAGCCAGTGAAAATGGAACAAAAGAAAATCAGCAGACCAGAGTGAGGACCTCAGGTGAAACAAATATGCCCCCTTCCTGGCTAGCCCTAATTTGCACAGGGCAGGCGAAGGGGGAGGAGACAAAATGTATAAAAAGAGGGAGCCAAGACACATTGGGGCCTCTCTTTGGGGTGGCCTGCCCTCATGCCTTGAGGTTATGCTATCCTGTTTGCCAAATAAAACTTTGAGCTGTAACCGAGCTATAACACTGGTCCACCATTTCAAATCTTTGTTGTGGTTGAGACAGAACCAAGGAAATTACACACTCTCTCAACAGGATCAGAACTCTGGGGAACTCCTACATCTAAGAAGTAGCATGGGTGCACACTCAGTGGTGTCCAACTCTATACCCCCATGGACTGTAGCCCACCAGGAATTTTTGTTCCATGGAATTTTCCACGCAAGAATACTGAGTTGGTTCGAGTAGGTTGCCATTTCCTACTCCAGGGAATCTTCCCAACTCAAGGGTTGAACCTGAGGTAGGCAAGGGATTAACCAGTTCAGTTCAGCCACTCAGTCGTGTCTGACTCTTTGCCACCCCACGGACTGCAGCACACCAGACTTCCCTGTCCATCACCAACTCTTGGAGCTTACTCAAACTTATGTCCATAGAGTCGGTGATGCCATCCAACCATCTCATCCTCTGTCGCCCCTTTCTGCTCCCACCTTCAATCTTTCCCAGCATACGGGTCTTTTCCAATGAGTCAGTTCTTTGCATCAGGTGGCCAAGGTACTGGAGTTTCAGCTTCAGCATCAATCCTTCCAGTGAATATTCAGGACCAATTTTTTTAGGGTGGACTGGTTGGATCTCCTTGCAGTCCAAGGGACTCTCAAGAGTCTTCTCCAACACCACAGTTCAAAAGCATCAGTTCTTCAACACTCAGCTTTCTTTATGGTTCAACTCTCAAATTCATATATGACTACTGGGAAAACTATAGCTTTGACTAGAGGGAACTTTGTTGGCAAAGTAATGACTCTGCTTTTAATATGCTGTCTAGGTTTGTCATAGCTTTCCTTCCAAGGAGCAAGTGTCTTTTAATTTCATGGCTACAGTTACCATCTGCAGTGATTTTGGAGCCCCAAAAAATAGTCTCTCACTGTTTCCCCACCTATTTGCCTTGAAGTGACGGGACCAGATGCCATGATCTTAGTTTTCTGAATGTTGAGTTTTAAGCCAACTTTTCCACTCTCCTCTTTCACTTTCATCAAGAGGCTCTTTATTTCTTCTTTGCTTTCTGCCATAAGGGTGGTGTCATCTGCATATCTGAGGTTATTGATATTTCTCCCAGCAATCTTGATTCCAGCTTGAGATTCATCCAGCCTATGATTTCTCATGATGTACTCTGCATATATGTTAAATAAGCAGGGTGACAATAAACAGCCTTGATGTACTCCTTTCCCAATTTGGTACCAGTCTTGTTCCATGTCCAATTCTAACTGGTGCTTCTTGAGCTGCATACAGATTTCTCAGGAAGAAGGTTAGGTGGTCTGATAGTCCCATCTCTTTATGAATTTCCCACAGTTTGTGGTGATCCACACATTTAAAGACTTTGGCGTAGTCAATAAAGCAGAAGTATGCATTTTTCTGGAACTCTCTTGCTTTTTCCATGATCAATGGATGTTGGCAATTTGATCTCTGGTTCCTCTGCCTTTTCTAAATCCAGCTAGAACATCTGGAAGTTCACGGTTCATGTACTGTTGAAGCTTGCCTTGGACAATTTGGAGCATTACTTTGCTAGCATGTGAGATGAGTGCAATTGTGCAGTAGTTTAAGCATTCTTTGGTACTGCTTTTCTTTGGCACTGGAATGAGAACTGACCTTTTCCAGTCCTGTGGCCACTGCTGAGTTTTCCAAATTTGCTGGCATATTGAGTGCCTCACTTTCATAGCATCATCTTTTAGGATTTGAAATAACTGGAATTCCATCACCTCCACTAGCTTTGTTCAGTGATTCCTAAGCCCACTCGACTTCGCATTCCAGGATGTCTGGCTCTAGGTGAGTGATCACACCATCATGGTTATCTGGGTCATGAAGATCTTTTTTGTATAGTTCTTTTGTGTATTCTTGCCACCTCTTCTTAATATCTTCTGCTTCTGTTAGGTCCATACCATTTCTGTCCTTTATTGTGCCCATTTTTGCATGAAATAGTCCTTTGGTATCTCAATAATTGTGTCTAATAACCACAGAGAAATGAATCCTGTAGTACTCTCTGAAACAGAGAATGTTATTTCCACAGATACCACAATGATTCAACTTTAAACATTTTTTGGCTTGAATTTTATGCATCTTTGATAGTTATGGTACTATTTCATTAGAAAATTATGCAGACATCTGCCTCATTTTTCTATCTGATTGGGATGAGAAAATGAACTTACTGAACCTTTAGGCTCTTTCACTCAGTAGGTATTAACAGAAAGTGTCCTAAATAAAGCAAAAGGAAAATGAAGTAAATGTTAAATTTAGACAATCTACTAGATAGCTGATGCCTTGACAAATGTTATGGAATGTAGTTTAAATCTGCCACTCTCTACCTTGCTTTGGGTATGAACATTTGCTGACGTCTCTGGAATTCACAGAATCAGCTCTTCCTCAGGCTATCCTCCCAGACCCTTCCCCCTTTCTGCAGGGCCCTAGGACCTCATCCTTGTGGGAGATGTACACCTGTCTCATGTACCTAGATAGCTAATTCATCCACTCAATGGTAAATTCCTAGAAGCAAGGAATACAATCCATTCACCTTCCTTTGTATCAAAATACTGAATACAATACTGGGTACAATACTGAATATATGTTTTCTAAGTGCTTATTTTTTAAATCTCAAGATCTAGCCAATCTTCCCACTTTCCCTTCTCACCACTATTTTAGAATTCAAACTTCACAGTGGCACAGAAATATCATAAATTCAGATTTACACGGATCCTAAAGGGCTCTTAGATTTTGGGGTTTTTTTCCTCTAGAGTCACTTGTATGAGCCAAGCCAAAAATTAATAAGATAAAGAGTGTTTGTTTTCAATTATAGGTTAGTTTTAGAAAAAATACAAGTGATGAAATTCAGTGTTTTTTTCTTATGGATACTCTATTGATATACATCTTTTTGTTTCTAGGTGTTCTCTACTCTGTAAGGATTACCAAAAAATGAAGTTACACACAAGAAAAATAAGCCTTCTGAAAAGTCCTTATGAAAAATAAATTTTCAATACATAGCAAATTATACTGCAGAAGTTCCCATCAGAATTCTCATAGCCTTCAATTGTTTAAGACATTGATTCCCAAATCAATAATCATAGTCAACTCAAAAAGATATCAACCTTTGTTGATATCTTTTAGAACCTAGGACATGATGTTCTCACTTTTAAAATTTTTATTTTCCAGTTAGTGGCAGAAAAAAATCTATATTATTCCAAATCAATCTGAAAATTAGGAGTTATATAATGGCTACAGAAAAATTTTCACTATCCATATTAAACGTGATGCTCTATTCATCACTTAATTCTCTCCAAACAGGGCAAGGTAATTAAGGCTTTCATAAGCTCCTTTTTAGAATGGGCAAAAATTACATCAGAGGAGAGTGGATGGCCATGTTTTTATTTAAATCTGGTTCAGCCCAGAGGTCCCTGGTAGGAGTGCACACAGCTAGCACAGAAGCTTGTGCTGGGTAGCATGCTGTCTGGGGCTCGGTGAAATTAAAAAAAACAAACAAACTTGGTTCACCACTGCACCTCACTCTTATAAAGAAACTTGACTCATTTACCACACACATAAATGTCTAAAATTTAAATATTTGTGTATTCATCCTTATACTTCTTGAAAGTACTTTTGGGAGTACAAAGGAAGATTGCTTACAAAATCCCTTTTCCCTCATATGGCAGTATTGTGGGAGATGTGGTATGACACTGCAGAGAATACAAGAAACAAGAAGATAATAAATGTTAAGTATACCTGAGGCCTCAAGCTCCTCTGTAAGCCTTAGGGTTCTAAAAACTAGCTCAATCTTGCTAAAATCGTAACTGCTATACCTAAGATTTCTTCCAACTCCAGGCCTGGGGAAGAAAACCAAAAGGGGAAAAAAAAAGGACCCACTGAGGTAAAAACAAGAATGCACTATTTAAAAAAAAAAAAAGGCACTTTAATATGATCTGTGGTGCTTATTTCCTCTTCCTTGATGTTTTCTGCACTGGAGAAATTATTCTGACTGGAAAGTGAAGTCTGGTGTTTGGGGAAGGGAAAGATGCAGGAATATTGGATACTATATCTACATTCTAGACAACATTAACTCACTGTTCTGTGTATTATATACACTTTTCTCTAGGGCACAGGGTAATTATTTTTAAAGTTGCCATCTGTACCCACCATGAAGCTCTTCAAGTGCCATCAACAGACATACATGTTTCAGTCAACACTTCCCTCTTTAGAAAACCGGCAAGGAAAGAATCCAGCTACTCCATTTCCCTAGAGTAAACATTCCAGCAGTTGGTTCCAAGGTGTTGCATAAAAGTCAGGAAAATTTAAGACCAAGGGCATAGGAATGTCATCCTTCATACTGATTACACAATGAAAAGATACTTCTAATCAAGCTACCACAAAGATCCCCCTCTCCCAAAATATGCTCAGCATTAAAAATAGATGAACTGTTTAATCAGAAATGGGCTCCTCACAAAACCCAAAAGACTCCAAAATTCTGCAATAATCATACTCTGAATATACTAAAGTAATGTAATTCTTGCTTGAAAAAAAGCAGTGAAAATATTGAGTAGTTATACATAAGAGCTCACCAATTATGCTTACATTAAAATGTAAAATCATTTATGGAGAAAAGCTAAGTATGCAGGATGCCCATTTACCCACATTAGCTTGGGCAAAGAGGGGAGGTCATTGAGGGAAGACCATATAGATACAAACCTGAATGTGCACGGTACTTCCGGGGCAAAGGCTTGGTGCTTAATATCATAATGTTTAAAAATTGAGAAGTCTATTTTCATTGGCTGTTGTAACCTCTGATGCCTCACTGACTAGTTAAACTATCGGGTATGCTCTGAATGCCTTTTTCATTAGGCCAGCACACAGTTATGTAGCAGCAGCGGTTAAATTCAATACTGAGCAGGTGCTCAGTACTGAACTGAATTTTTCTGAAACTCTGGGTATACACTGTCAGAGCATCCTTTTACAAACTGACTCCACAGTGTTAAACCTTAGGATTTGAGTGAGTATATACGTCTAGGTTAATCTTAAGACTGCATATATTGGGACTTCCCCTGTGGTTAAGACTCTCTACTTTCACTGGAGGTGGACATCAGTTTGATTCCAGGTGGGGAATCCCACATGCTGCCCAGTAGGGTCAAAAGAGGGGAGATGGATTATATTATTGTCTATATAAGCACATATCATAGAAATCCAGATTTGTAAATCATAATGATTAAATGCTCTTAACTTAGCAAAAACATTTACCCAAGGCTCATTCTTTAAACATCAGTCTCCTCCACTGGTTTTGGAATGATCTAGTTTTTGCCTTATATCAAGTTTTCTGATTACAGGAGTTGTATGACCTGAGGGGTATACTTATAAACTTCAGCAGACTCTAGTCTGTTCCTAGTAACATACAATTAAAGAATGGAGATAAGCTACAGAAACGCCCCCAAGAACTTAATCTCTGTTTAACCAACCACCTTATCTTTTTCATGAGTTGTATAACAGGATTCTTTTTGCTTTTTTCTTTCCCCAAACATTCTCTGGTAATGAAACTATGAAGAAATGAACATCTAGACACTTGCCCAGGGAGTGAAGAAAAATCCAACAAACTGATTTATCTAGAGTTGCTATCTCTGTATAAAGAAACCCAAACACTGAAATTCATTTTTTTAAGTCTCTTTTTCAAATAAGAGCTGATGAATGACGTTAATTCAGTTTTACTTTTAAGATCACAAGCTGTCTAACCTGGGATGCAAGACTGTTACTCTTATCAGAAATTTCAAAGACCACGAAGTAGAAACAAGGGAATCATCTTGGAAAAAAAATCCCTGCCACTCAGAGGATCAAATAATTACAAATGAACAAAGGCCATGGCTGGACTTTTTTTTAAGTCTTACTGAAAGGTCCTAAGTTTTAAAATAAGGCAGCAAGGTTTATGCTGAAAGACATAAATGATGCTCAAAGATACAAAGGCTGCAGGGCTTGCAAACTCACTGTCTTTGGGGCTAGCAGGAAAGGAGAGAAGGCACAGACTGTATTACATTAAAAATGGATAGTTGCCATTCAGTGTAAGCCAACTGCACTTCCATGAAGGGGTACGAGCCTGGTGTTGAAAATCCTCTGACTTTTTTATCAGATCAATATGCAGAAACTTTCAAGTTTTAGGTATTAAATGATTATAAAAATTTTATGGAAAAAAAGTTCTGGTTAGGAAGAGGAGTCAAAAAGAAATCTATAACCCACATGTGGGCAGCCAGTTTGTGACATGCAGACTTATCTTCCAAGTCCCAGTGTAGTTCTAGTCTCATACTACTTGGTATAAATAACTTTAAGTGCTTAGCATTCCCTAGGAGAGTCAGCATTAGAAATATTAGAAATATTTCCAAAGTCTATTAGGAAATAGACTTTGGCCTAGAAATGGTGGTTGAGTATTAATGTAAAAAGTGGGAAGAAAAGATGGGACTATACACACATTAGAAAGAAAACTAATATCCCCATTATCTTCTGTTGGGCCTTATAAAGTTCAGTGTTAGAATTCTTTTTATACCCAAAGTTTTAAAATGGGCTGAGTCACGATGCAGCATGGAAAATTGACCATTGGTTAAAGAATGACTTCTGGATATTGTTATTAGGTATTAAGCTCTTTGGAAAAGACCATCATATATCTGAAGAAAAATTCAAGAAAAACAACAAGAAAGAAAATAACAATCAGACAGCATGCCAGCAACCAGGATGAAATGCAACTGCCGAATAAAATAAATGTTTTCTTTGGAATTGATGTGCTAGTATCAGTAGTTACCAAGGATAGATCTATTAAATCCAAGTCAAGTTTAACTGGCCATAGTCAAGTATCACTTCAAAAGTAAGTCAATTTGACCAGTTCATACTCCTTTGTCACTTGTGACTCAGACAAAATATCTGGTTTATCTGAACAACATTCTTTAAAAAAAAAAATACAAAATATCATTTTTATGTAAAACTCTACCCAAACTAGTATGTTCAGGTTTATATAAGCATACACACATACATACTTTTAAAATTCCAGAAGCCCAGACAAAAGCCCATAAGGATGTATGGCCATCACAGGCTAATCATTTAACTCTGGCAGCTATAGGACTGTTGTGAGGGGAGTGGGTCTCTGACCTACACTTAACAGCTGTCAGCTTAACACTGTGAGGAAATCTACCCTATGAGAAAATCTTTACCTTTTGTTCAAAACATCTGAACAAAACTCACCACTGAACAAACAGAGATATGTTAACAGGACACTTGGCACAAAGGACTAAGAGAAAGGTCGTATATAGTCTGTCAGGCTGTCTGTCATCTAGACATGGTGAGTCAGCATCCACGGGGTTCAGAAGGTAGATAGAGTTCAGGTTGAACTGTCAATCCCAGGTGGTACTGAGGACAAAAAGATGGAACGGGGTTAGACTGATTTATAAGTATTTAAGATTGGCATTTAGGTACCTAAAATCAGCATATAAAAGTAGCTCTTATTTCAGTTCTGCTCTACTGATTTTCTTTCAGAAAATAAATGGCTTACAGATATATGAATGGTTTACTGTGTATAAAGTAATTGATAGGAGCTGAAATAGTTAAGGATTTGTTAATGCTAAATACAAAATTGGCACTTTATTTTTGTGACATACTCTACCTCAGCATGGGTGTTTCTGATCAGGACATTAAGAGCAAATGTACTGTGAGCTTTTATACCTTAATATCAAGTGTGTTAGAAATCAAATTTCAGCGAATTCCCTGGCAGTCCAATGATTAGGACTCTGTGCTCTCCCTGCTGAAGGTTCGGGTTCAATCCCAGGTCAGGGAACTAAGATCCCACAAGCTTCAGAGTGTGGCCAAAAGAGAGAAAAGAAATCAAATTTGAAGTAGTCTAAACCCTGAGCCCTATTATCTGGGCTATAGTATCCTTTGGCACCTGAGCAAAATCTTCCATTTAAAAAAAGAAAGAAACATAAAATGGCATGTGCTAAGAGAAAAGGAAACAAGCTATGGATCCCAAACATTTATCAGACCAACTAAGAGTTACTTCAGTGGCCTTTACAACACATTGCCAGGGACTTCCCTGGTGGTCCAGGGGTTAAGAATTTGCCTTGCCAGGCAGAAGATGCAGTTTGATCCTTGGTCAGGGAAGTGTGAGCCCATGTGCCTGGGAGCAACTAAGCAAGCTCCAGCTCTGGAGCCCACAAGCATCAACTAGAGAGAAGCCTGCACACGGCGACAAAAGATCCCTTGAGACGCAACCAAGACCCAGTGCAGATCAAAAATAAATATGAAAACAAAGCAAAAAAAAAAAAATGTATTGCCAGACCCACTCCTGGAGACTTATTCCAGATGGTTTGTACTGGCATTTGTGAAGATGCAGCTTACTCTTCTTTTCTTCTCTGCATTCACCATGGGACAATCACTGAGTCTCCTTTTAGCCCTACTGGTATTACCTGGGGTTTTAGGAATATTGTTGCCCCGTGGTAACAGCCTCTTTTGGCCCTTTCAGTTACCTCATTTGTAACTTTAGAGGCTGATTTTTTGTTATAAGAATTAAATGAATTCCTATTCTATAGGAATAGGCAGGATGCTGAATGCACACAATAGATTCACAGTATGCATGCGTGCTAAGTCACTTCAGTCGTGTCTGACTCTGTGACTCTATGGACTAGAACAGTATAGTGGAAAAGGCACTGGGGCTGGGATCAAGCTCCAACTCTGCCACTCCCTGTGACCTTGAGCAAGTCATGTATCCTTTGGGAGCCTTAGCCTACTCATTCGTAAAACCAGAAAAAATGGTACATTTGAAAATGCCAAGGACATTAATAAGCTATCACATTTTGTGTGTGTGTGTGTCTGTGCTCAGTCATGTCTGCTCTTTGTGACCCCATGGACTATAGCCCACCAGGCTCTTCTGTTCATGAGATTTTTCCAGGCAAGAATACTGGAATGGGTTGCCATTTCCTACTGTAGGGGATTTTCCCGAATCCAGGGATCAAACCTGCATCTCTTGTCTCTCCTGCACTGACAGGCAGATTCTTTACTACTGCGCCACCTGGGAAGCCTAACTCTAAGGTCTTCAATATTTTTTTAGACATTAAAAATGCCCATCAGAGGATTGTGATGACTGTAAGAAGATGAGACAAAATGGAGCCCATGATAAAAACTATTCTCAACTACCAGGCTAAGAATTACTGAAACACACTGGCCTTAGGGCAGAATAACAGCACTTCACCTTTCACACACACTTTAGGGTCTTATGACTCAAGGTTGTAATGTTCCTTCCTTGCGTGCTCAGTCGTGTCTGACTCTTTGTGACCCCATGGAATATAGCCCGCCAGGCTCCTCTCTCCATGGGATTCTCCAGGCAAGAATACTGAAATGGGTTGCCATTTCCTTCTCCAGGGGATCTTCCTGACTCAGGGATCAAACCCGGGTCTCCGGCATTGTAGGCAACCACCAGGGAAGTCCAAGGTTGTAATAACCAAGAGCAAGTATCAGATACAGGACAATTCACTGCAGCCTATTCTCAAGTGAGCTAAGGTGGTGGGGTGGGCTTGTAGTAAGCAAGGGCTGCATTTTGAGTCCTATGACCTCCAGATTATATCACTTGATGACTTAGTAGAGAAAACTCCTTCACTGGAGAAGTTTGTGGTATTGCTTGGGGACACTGAGAAATGGGGCTAAATGGCAGAGGAATGGGCTAAACCTTTCAAGGGCACAGCGGTATGGAAATGAATAAACTATCAGTTCTTAGCTATTGCTGGCCCTGCCCATTTTCTACACCTACCAGTAAAAGCATTCAGGTACTTTTGAAAATTTAGCACAACCCAAACAAAATTAGCCTGCTGCTGCTGCTGCTGCTGCTAAGTCGCTTCAGTCATGTCCGACTCTTTGCGACCCCATAGACGGCAGCCCACCAGGCTCCCCCGTCCCTGGGATTCTCCAGCAAGAACACTGGAGTGGGTTGCCGTTTCCTTCTCCAATGTATGAAAGTGAAAAGAGAAAGTGAAGTCGCTCAGCTGTGTCTGACTCCCAGCGACCCCATGGACTGCAGCCTACCAGGCTCCTCCGTCCATGGGATTTTCCAGGCAAGAATACTGGAGTGGGGTGCCATCACCTTCTCCGAAAACTAGCCTATCAATTGGCAACTTTTGACCTATAATGTATTGTAGCATCATCAGAGCATTAAGAAAAGCATCTTTGATATGGTGCTGTTCTGGGTGCTGCTAGACACCAAAGCCTGGTGTCTTAAAGTGTAGACTACAAAGTGTATACTATATATTGTATAGGATGATTGGTAATGATAAATGGGCTCTGGAATTAAGCTAGTCAGGTTCAAATGCCAACTGCCCACTTACTGGTGATATGTTGTTTTAATTTTCAGTGCTTCAGTTGCCTTATCTATATCCTTTTGTTATAAGAATTACATGAGATGATGTGAGTGCTTGGGCTTCCTAGGTGGTGCAGTGGTAAAGAATCCTCCTGCCAATGCAGGAGGTGCCAAAGACTCAAGTCTGATCCCTGGGTCCAGAAGATTCCTGGAGGAGGGCACGGCAACCTGCTTCAGTATTCCTGCCTGGAAAATCTCATGGACGGAGGAGCCTGGCAGACTATAGTCCAAAGAGTCAGACACAACTGAGCACCCCACCCCCAACCACACGTGAGTGCTTAGACACCCAACTAGCATGCGTTAGTCATTTCTAACATTCCAAAGCTAAGGTGTCAAAAGAAGGTGACACATCTGGACTCACTGGTCCTGTCCATGGAAGAAACAGAAAGCACTGCAAAGGGCAGAGCTAAAGGAAATGTCTCAAATCAGGACCTTCAAAGTGTTATGCATCTTATTTTAGTTCTTAAATAAAACCCAAATAAGGAGTTCCCTGGTGGCTTAGTGGTTACAATTCCAGACTTTCACTGCTGCGGGCCCAGGTGCTATCTCTGGTCAGGAAGCTAAGCTTCCGTAAGCCACAAGGCACAGTAAAAAAAAAGAAAAAGAAACAAAGTAAGAAGGGAGGAAGGACAACATGTAGGACAAAACTCTGAGATAATTTCTATGGTGTAACTTACACTATTCAATTCCTGTAGGACAGACAGGGGAAGCTTGCCACAGAGAAAGGGAAAATGAAGTTTTAGTGACACTTGTGGGACAAATTAAGTGCTGGCTTAGCTTTTCCTGCCCTGTGTTTGGTGACAAGCCTAGTAGTTTACTGTGTCTGAGCTTTGTCTTTGTGTTTATATCTGGTCTGCCAAAATGCTTTCATATCTAAGCTAAACAATTTTTCATTTCTCTTTTCAAATACACATACTTTTTATTGGCAGCATATACAGAATGTAAAAGCCTACCTCAATGGTGAAACAAGACTACAGACAGAAAAATGTTCAGCTTACAGCAGAAAAGGGCAGAATGACAATTTTTTTTTCAAACTTTAAATATGGTAACGATGTAATCTTTAGCAACAGCAAAACTAAATCGGCAGTAGTAGAAATTATTGTTCAGTGTCTACAATTCATCAAGTCTTCTTGGAACTAAACATATGTTGAGGCTTGAATGATGTAAATCTGAACCTCGAAGGTCTGCTCCCACACAGATTTTTTTTCAATATTAAATGCCACAGAAATACATGATCCCAAGTCGGGTGAATTTGAGAATGTGGAATCACAGATTCAGAGGAACACTGGACATGAAGGGCCGAGTATAAACGTGAAGAGCTGACTATAGATCACAGGACAATTTTTTTTTTATTCCACAGAGGGTCAGCATCCCTGGATATCCAGGTGTAAACTGTATTTCTCTAACTCTTATAAAGAGAAAAATCACTAACAGTATGGGTCTAATATGTTCTCCAGGTGGTAGTTGATGTTTCAGTATTTCAAAGTTGTTGAGACCCATTAACAGGGGTTAATTTTCAAGGTTAAAAAAATACCCAGGAAACCAAATTGAAAAAAAAAAAAAAACTTTTAAATTACAAACTAAGTGTACATATTGCTAAATGCCACTAAAAGCTCATTTTAACAACTCCTAAAACCACTAACCCGACCTCACAGGAGCCAAACTGCAGCTCTTCCCCATCCCTGTTAATTCCCAGGATGCTGCAGCAGCAGTTATTTTATTCCACACAGAGTGCATATACTGGCACTGGAGACTTCAATTTTAAATGTTGTTTACTGTACCCAAAGCACTGGCTGAACAGGAAGTACACTTCATATGTGAGAGCATCTGATGGAATATAGCATGGGAGTGTTAACACTGTAAAACACTACACACGTAGTGATATAAACTGTGGCTTAAGTGGGAAGAAATTTTCCATCATTGCAAGTCATATATATAACTTTTAAAAGAAAACTAGCAGCTTTTACCTGAGTTTTTAAACATTTATAAATCTGAGACTGACCGGACCTGCCCAGACTCTGGGGAAAGGTAAATGACAGTGTACTGTCTTTACAAAGAACTTTGCCAATGTGGCCCTCACCTACTGGGGCCAGACGAGAGCTTAAGATGTCAGTCCCCAATTATTTTCAGAGTGCCCATGTGACCAGTTTAGGGAATATTAGGGAGAGAAAGGGATGTGAGGAATCATGGCTAAGGAATTTTTCTCTCATGATTCTATGTTATGGCACAGGAGGGGTTGAGGTAAAGGTATGGTCAGTGAAACACATTAGTTTACCCTTAGTGAGTTAGTGGTAGTCACTCAGTTGTGTCCAACTCTTTGCAACCCCAAGGACTGTAGCCTTCCAGGCTCCTCCAAGAGCAAGAATACTGGAGTAGGTTGCCATTCTTTTCTCCAGGAGATCTTCCCAACCCTGGGATCAAACCTGGGTCTCCTGCACTGCTGACAGATTTTTTACCATCTGAGCCACCAGAGGAGCCCCGAGTTTACCCTTACTGAGATATAAAACAGTCCATTCAGTCTTCGCTTTTGACCATGTACAAAGTATTGGAAACAATGCCTTAAGGGGTTCAAGTGAACAGAGAACATCAATCAACAGGAATTACAGAAGGAAGACACCAGAAATGCAAAGTCCTTCGACTGCATTCCCATCACTGTTCTCACCAAGTCAGTGGCTATCAAAGACCTGATTATTTATCTCCACCGGACAAAGTGCCTTGGTTTGAGATAATCACATGGTCTCAGGCTCCACATGTAAAAATGGCAGAAGTGGCTGAAGAGCAGCAGCTCCATGCTGAAGGGACCCATTTCCTCTGACTCCAGAGCTCCACCCTCTGGTCTCAAAGTTTTTCCCTCTGAGGGAATGGCTGAAGAGAGGTAGCCCAGCGCAACCCTGCAGAGAGAACCTGGCAGCCACAGTGACACCAAAGGACTCGCTGAGAGGGAGCGAGCTTGCAACGCTTACATCCAGAGCTCCTGAGATTGTCTTGCAGGTCGTCTTGGGCATGCTTCAGAAAAACATGACGACTCTGGAAGAAGCTGTCTTTTAGGAATAAAACAGATGGCTCCTCTTCTTTCAAGTTTTTTCACCTCACCCCAAAGTCTCTTGAGAACATCAGTTCATAAATGCTACCATCTTTTTCTATCACTACCCTCCTGGAGGAGGAAGGGGGAGGTTTCCCAACTCTAGTGCTCAAGAAGAAATACCATCAGGAGAGCTCTATACTAATACGAGAATTATTAAAATCAGGACTCCAAAGAAAATTTTGATAAACTCTTTAATCTCTGCAGAAAACTGTTGAAGTGATTTTCTAACAGATTAGTTACTACCACCTGCAAGTGAGTTTTACCATCTGTCCATTTATCACCTTTTTTATGCTTTCTCGTCCCTCTTAACTGCCATTGAGAAATTTAAAGTGAAAATAAATTAAAAGAATCCTGAACCGGATAGTGGTAGATTATCTCACGATTTTATATTAATATGGATCAAGCCACCCTAGTTGAGATTTAATCTTTTACAATTAAAAGTTTATAATTTTATAATTAAAATAATACAGAGGACTGCTGGTGCCCGTGCTCCAGTCCCTGCAGTGAGCCACTGCTGACCCACGCCTCTAGAGGAGACCCTCCAACACTAGTAGATTTCAGCACTAAACTTGCACAATGGCTTTGAAACCAAGAGTAGTGGATTTTGATGAATCCTGAGACAAACTCTTTACAGCAATCAAAGTTGTAGTCAGTTTGGAGTACGGAGAGAGAGCAACGTGGAACAATCTCTTCTCGTATCCTTCAATGGCACTGACACCTCCGTCCATCAGAGAGATAGGTTCATAAGCTTGTTGAAAAATGAGAACAGGTTTAAGGTTTTCTAAGTGGAAGAACATTCCAGTGTGATACTTTTCAAATAAACTATTGTTCACATTTTTAAGTTCATTGCCCATATGTAGCAGTCAAAAATCTTTGCTAACCTTTTATGCAATAAACACTTTACTAAGCACTTAATATATCTCAGGCACTACTTAATTAAAATTAAAATCAGATTTTATTATAATTTAAATAAATTAAATTAAATTGAAAATAAAACTGAAATTAAAAGACGCTTGCTCCTTGGAAGAAAAGCTATGACAAACCTAGACAGCATATTAAAAAGCAGAGACATTACTTTGCCAACAAAGATCCATATAGTCAAACCTAGGGTTTTTCCAGTGGTTATTATGGATGTGAGAGTTGGACCATAAAGAGAACCGAGCACTGAAGGACTGATGCTTTTGAACTGTGGTGTTGGAGAAGACTCTTGAGAGTCCCTTGGACTGCAAAGAAATCAAACCAGTCAATCCTAAAGGAAATCAACTCTGAATTGGTTGGAAGGACTTTTGCTGAAGCTGAAACTCCAATACTTTGGCCACCTGATGTGAAGAGCTGACTCACTGGAAAAGACCTTGATACTAAGAAAGATTGCAGGCAGAAGGAGAAGGGATGAGATGGTTGGATGGCATCACAGACTCCTTGGACAAGAGTTTGAGTAAGCTCCAGGAGTTGGTGAGGGACAAGGAAACCTGGCGTGCTGCAATCCATGGAGTTGCAGAGTTGGACACGACCGAGCGACTGAAGTGAACTGAACTAAGACACTACTTTAGTAGGTTTTGGGAGTATAGCCAAGAACAACACAAACTGTTTTCCCTTGATTCTACTAAAGGAAATAAGACATTAAACAGATGTAAAGAAAAAACAAATATTCAAAGGGTATGCATAAGGAAAATATTTCTCAGCCTTTTAAATGCACTGTCATTTGATAAACTAAACTTGCACACGTATTCTGTACTTTGTATTATAAAAAATTTATTGAATTATCTAAATATGTTTTTTTAACATATAGTCAGAATGACTATTCTCAGAATCTTACACAGAGGATTATGCCTCAAAAAGATAAAAGAAGCTGGCCCTTGAGCAGCAAAAGAGTTCAATGTTGTTTTAAAGAAGCAGATATCAAGTTGTCAAGGATCCTACCTAATCCAGTTCCCAGGTTAGAATTCAGAAAGAAAAATAATGCCATCTTCCAAACATATGAAACAAAGTCTTTTCCAACAAACAGCTGAGTCCTAAATGCAGTCTGTGTAACATCTACATCTGGCTATGTTCACACAGTAAACCACAGAGACACACTGGCTCTGATGGTACCTGTAGACAGTGTTCACTTAGTGTAGCCATGGATAGCATCTTCGGTCAGCAGGACTTCAGAGATGCTTACCGTGTGTGTGCAGAGTCCAGGAAGGACATGCCCAGTGCAATGAAACACTGCCAACTCTGAAAGAGAACAGACAGTCATGATTCACCAAACTCTGTGGAGAGCCCTTCCCCCCACCCCCCCACCCCACCCCTACTCCCCCCATGCCCCCTGACCACCCACACTGCACTGCTCAGATGCAAACTTCTTTGTAGTGCTAATGTTGATACTCAGTTCCCTTTGTTCCTACTGCTTTGTGTTTGCTTCTTTTATCTGAATGGGAGAGTTCTGTGAATACCACTTTTTTTCAGGCTTATCACATGGGTTAAGACATTGGGAGTCTACCCAATCCCATGTCCATCGAGTCGGTGATGCCATCCAGCCATCTCATCCTCTGCCGTCCCCTTCTCCTCCTGCCCCCAGTCCTTCCCAGCATCAGGATCTTTTCCAATGAGTCAACTCTTTGCATGAGGTGGCCAAAGTATTGGAGTTTCAGCTTCAACATCAGTCTTTCCAATGAACACCCAGGACTGATCTCCTTTAGGATGGACTGGTTGGATCTTCTTGCAGTCCAAGGGACACTCAAGAGTCTTCTCCAACACCACAGCTCAAAAGCATCAATTCTTCGGCGCTCAGCTTTCTTTAGTCCAACTCTCACATCCATACATGACTACTGGGAAAACCATAGCCTTACTTCACTCTAGAATCGGCCTTAAAAGTAGGTCTTCAACAATCAATTTCTATAGCATCAGGCTGACTGAGAACAATTCAGCACATCTGCATGAAGGAAAGATTCCCCTTAACTTCTACAGCATTTTCTTTGGGCGGGGTGTGTGTGTGTGTGTGTGTGTCTGTCTGTCTGGGACTTTGAAGTGAAAGACAGGGTGTGTGTGTGTGTGTGTGTGTGTGTGTGTGTGTGTGTCTGGGACTTTGAAGTGAAAGTCCGAAATCCTAATGACTATTCCACCAGGGAATGCCTTGCTGCGAATTTTTAAAACAATTTCTGTCAAGACCATACTCAGTTACTTGGGTTTCCTTGGAGTAAATCCCTATATTACAGGCTCATCATAATCTTACTGTGCCCATGGTTCACTGAGGAGGAAAAAAGAAGAGCTCTATCAACTCAAGTCATAATTTTCCAATATTTACTAAAATGTTTTCCCAATCAAGTACCTACCCTGTGGCAGATACGAACAAGGTCAGTGTTAGAAAGGTGAGCAGAGGGTTTCACCCTCCAGCCTTGCCATTCTCTGTAGCAGATACAGTATAAATTCTGCTGTCCCTAATCGTGAACTCTGTGTTTTTTAGAGAAATCTGTGTAGAACAGGGAGGTGGATGTGTGGTCGCTATCACTGCTTTTCACTGATATAAGTAACATGATAGATCTGGAAAATAGAGAAAGAATATATCCATAATCCCACCATCCTAAGGCAACTAATCTTATCATTTTTATACAATTTACTCTGGACTTTTGATAATTTTTGATTATCTAGGTATACATAATTCTGCATTCCCTTTTTACAGAGTTATGCTTTATAACCATTATTTTTAATAATTCTAGAATAATTCAAAGAGAGAATATCACTATTTACTAATTTCAACATTGGACAGCTATTAAGTAGTAGAGCTGGGCAGGGCATGAATCCACATGTGCTGCCCTCCAAAGATCTGAAATCACATGACACAGCTCCCTTCTCCAACCCCATCTTTTACCACTCTCTACTTTCTACATGGCTGATCTTCTTTGAGTTTTTCCTGTCTTGTTAGGAATTATTAGGAATGGAAACCAGACAAAGTGACAGAAAAATGACAGCACTAAGGAACCAAGGGAAAATTTATGGCTAAAAAACATTCTTTAGTCACAGCTGGTTTAACGATTTCATGTAAATTGTGTCAATAACCTGAAGATAGATCAATATGTGCTCTTCTGGGTCCTTTCTCTTCTGAGTGTTAGCCCCCCTTGACCACCCCTGCCCCCTCCCAACTGGACTTACCAAGTAAAACACAAAGCTCAGATAAGCTACGCTGACCACTGCAGCCTCCAAGTACAATGTCATATTCCCTACATCCTGGACATAAACCACGACAAAGTACATGTTGATGGAACAGATGATAAGGACCACGATACCACCCACGATTCTCAAGCCTCTGTCAAAAGAATCAGCACAATTATTGGTGGACTAGTCCACCCTGTCCACAGATGGAAAAAGACACTGTATCTCCTTAGGCAGGCGTAAGCAGCATTTCAAAATAAACTTAAAGGTAGATCTTATGTCTCAGATTAGGTTAAAAGGGTCAAAGTTACCCAATGTTAGGGAGAAAGAAAGGCTTCCCTGGTGGTTCAGACAGCTAAGAATCTGCATGTAATGCAGGAGACCTGGGCTCGATCCCCGGGTCAGGAAGATCCCATGGAGAAGGGAATGGCTACCCATTTCAGTATTCTTACCTGGAGAAGAACTCCATGGTTACAAATTACAATGGGTCACAAAGAATCAGACATGACTGAGTGGCTGACACACACACAAACACACACACACACAGAGAAAGAGGAAAAATAACACTATCAAATAATCCCTATTATTTAATTCCCTAAAAATGGAACAAGCCCTAAAACTGCAAAAAGTCATAAGTCCCTAGAGATGAAACAAGTCATTTCAAATAACACATGTCTTTTAAAGATGTATAGAAAAGGTATTAGAACAAAAAATGTGCTTTCCCTCCTTTGTTACATACATGATTTCTATCTTCATTTTTTAAAGTTTTTTAAAAATTGAAATAGATATACAATCGATACATTGTATATACATCGATATACAATGTTGTGCTTTTTTTTTTTTAATTTTTGTCCATTCTCTGTGGTATGTGAGACCTTAGTTTCAGGGAAGTCCCCAGTAGTCTCTGTTTTCTAAGTTATGGATTGAAGGGGCAGCTCTAGCAATCACTTCTTAAAGCATATAGCGCCCCTATAACTGATTTTCTGACTGGCCTGTTTGATGAAGATACCATTCCCCCACACATCTTTGGGAGCTAAAAGAAATACACTCACAATCCATTGGCAAATTCGCTCATGACCGGTCGCAAGCTCGTATATGTTAGGATGGGTATAAGAGCAAAGGGAAGCTAGAAAAGAGAAAACTAAGATCAGACAAAGCTATGGAGGGTTCCCGTAACACCCCAGAGACTGGCACTCTTAGCAAAACAGAACCACAGACTCTGCCTTATCCACTGTGAGAAATTATTCCTGTCATCACAACATGCTGGAGCGTTATGTGGGAATCTGTAGCATGAACGTGGCATCAGTTAGGCTCGTAGAGTCTTAACAAAATTTGTATCTGCCAAATTTTCTTAATCTCCATAAAACCAAGGAGTGCCTTATACATTATTTAATGTTTGCTTGGATTAACAAACAATAAAGTTGTGTTCTTTGTGTAATTACAGCTTATAATTCCCATTCAACAGGCTTAGAAAAAAAAAAGCCACTTCTAAAAGCCTTTGAGATGCCAGAGATTTCATATGCATTCACTATAGACCAAGACTGTGCCTCTTTCTTCCTCTGAATTTTCCCCACACCCACACTAGGCTGGGTACCTAAGGGCAATACAGAATGCCTCCTGACTCAATGGGATGTGAGTTTCCCCAGCTCTCTCCTCACTTGTAAGCTCTGAAGAACATTCAGGATGTCATTCAACTCTGTTAGATGCTCCATGTCTTGGAAGACGGCCACAAGCAGAGTGGGGATGATGGCAATAGAGCGGGTCAGACTCACTTGCGCAAAGCGTGACCACTTTAGGTTCAGGAATCCCTGGAAGAAAACACAGAAGGAGGATGGATGTCTGGAAAGAAATAGAAAAAGGTCTGGGCAGGTTTGGGAAGACCTTAGAGGCACAGGATTAAGAAGGGACCAAAGGGCAACGCCCTCTCGTCTATCCCAGTCACACCAGCACGTACCTCCATGACAAACTGGCCGGAGTAGGTCCCTGTCATGGTGGAGCTCTGCCCCGCAGCCAGGATCCCCACCGCCCAGATGTAGAGAGCGGCAGGCCCGAAGTAACACCCCAGCACAACACCCAGGAGAGGAGAGGGAGAAAGAGCACCTGAGACGACACCCCAAACGTATCCTTGGCGTCACTCCTCCCTGTTCCTGGCTGCGCACCACCCCTACCAAGCGCTGTGCTGCCGCTGTCCCAGAAGCTAGACTCGGGTCTCGACCTCGTACTAGAGGCTTTCCACCTAATTCTGCTGCATGGGCCCCCATTCCTCCTCAGCCTAGTCCCTTCTCTAGGCTCCTAAAGCCTTTATCCTCAACTCATATGTTAACTATTAAAAAAAAGTCGACAACACATTTCCCAAATTATATTCCTTAATGCAGTATTCTGGAAGATGGTAGTAGAAATGGAGAGAAAGCGCAAATAAATTCTGGAGATGCTACATACTATTTATTCTACTCTTGAAGGTTCACAATGTAACTGGCATAAAAGGGACAGAGAGGTCCCAATAAAGACCACTTTCCTGGGACTTTCCTGGTAGTCCAGTGGTTAAGACTTCATGCTCCCAATGCAGGGGGCGTGGGATGATCCCTGGTCAGGGAACTAGATCCCACGCGCCACACAGTGTGGCCTAAATAAAGTCTCTAGCCACAAGGGTGAGGGATTGGGAAGGAGAATAAATATAAAAAGAAAAGACCACTTTACTAAGAACACTTTCTCTGACTTCAATTAACACCTATAGCACAAAATGCTATCAACACAAGTTTAAGAATCACGAATACAATTCATCTTTTCAGCTGATCTTATATTTTCTTCCACATAATCCAAAAGGCTTGTCTGGCACGGGACCTCTGATAAACAGTACTGAACAATCGAGAGAAGATATGCTGAGCTCTGAAGTGAACCCTCAGAAAAGAGCAGACACTATGCTAAGAATCTTGACTCAGGGGCAAAGATCAGAAATCCGAACAGGTTTACCCCTTTGTAGATGTCCACAGCCAGTGTTATCCTCGGGGAAAAGGTGAGTGTGGGGACTGCTGCTGTTTTTACAGACTGCAACCTGGAACCGAAGCAGATTAGGAACGGCTTTTAATTTTGAGTCCAGGACTCAGAGATGAAGACCTCTCCTACAGCTCACACACAGGTCATCTAAGAGACAGATGCTGAAGGCAAGGAACTGGACATGGATTCTGATGAGAGCAGAGACTGGCCGCAAATATGAGAGGACACCCAGGATAGGGAGCAGAGACAGTCAAAGCAAGAGACAGGACTCAGAAGTCCTATAATGGGAAACAAAGCAGTCATCAAAACTAGACTGGCAATCAGGAGTCAAGGGGACAGAGAATTCAAAGTGACAAAACAGCCTGTCTAGCCACAGATCCTGTTTTCTGTGTGTTGATTTCCTCCCCACCTGTCATCACCAAATGGTAGGACTGGCAAGCAGCCAGTAGTTGGTAAACAGGAAGGGAAAGGGGATGAGAAGAGCAAACAGACGTGAAGCCACTAACAACAGCAAGAGACAATCTTTGTCTGAGGAAAACTCCCTTCCCAGTCAAAAGCCGGGAAGGATGGCTGAGCTTTACTATAGCCCCAGAGTGTAAACCACAACTGGAGCAATGATGGAGTGGGCAGCACGAAGATCTATTTCACCTGAGCTCTAAGTCACTGTCATGTTTTCCTGCCCCAATCAGCTTTTCTCTTTACCCTCACATTCAGTACTACCCAGGTCCCTGGCTTACTTACCACCTGCTCGTTGGTTTTCTCAAAAAATGCTTCAGCAAACACTGAGATGACACAGGTGTTGATGATAAAGGAAACAAAGAGAGCAATGCAGCAGTCAATGAAGAAATACTTATTGGCTTCTCGAACTCCCTGCCTTTTGGCTCGGTCTATATGCCTGGACTAGAGAGGTAACAGCAAAAGTCATTTTTTTTTAAACTGTTGGAACAAGTTACTTACAATATTTCATGAGTATGGAGTCCAATGAAAGTCCTCAATGTCAAACAACTGATCACATGAAATGTGTGAGATTCTGCTTACATTCTGGTTCACTTGAGTAAGAAGTCATGACTCTGTGATATCATACATCCCCAAATTGGAAAAAGTGACCAAGTGACTTCTGAGCCCTCAGTTACTGTGGCTGGAAGAACTGCTGACCTACAAAAACAACCTGATTTCAGACCTAAGCGGGAGACAACCTTAATTACAAAAGTCTCTGAAATCTCCCAGCTAATGATTGTGTTGGACTGACTGGTAAAAGCCAGGTTGGGTTTTTTTTCCCTGACCACTAGGAGGCCATTAAGGCTTCTGAGATTTAAAGATGGGAAACGTGGTACACCTTCAGTATTTTTAAGAGGAACTTTAGTCTCTTCTCTATGGCGTCTGTTATCTCCAGTCACCTTCGTGATAAAAACAAAGTCCAACTGTGTAGAGTCCAACTGTGGAAAATCAGGGCTCCTTCAGGGCTCTAACAGTTGTAAACTAAGTGTGGGTCCCTTGCAATTAAAGGAAAAGGTCCCATGAACTACACAGGCCACTGAGATAAGCAAGGTTTTGCTCACCTTGACTAAGGCAGAATGCAGGTATATATTGTGTGGCATGATAATGGCGCCCACAATGGCCACAGCCTGCATGATCTGTGGGGTACGACAGTCAGAACAGGATGGTAGGAACACGCCTTGGAGGACGTGGGTCTGGCTGGGTTTCACTGTAACATACTACATACAAACAGAACAGCTATTAGCCGTTACTGGAATATGAGACTAGGGAGTAACACAGTACTAGAGACACTGCATCCTTTACTCCTTAAACCCCTTCATCAACAACTACATAGGAAATGAGGAACACAGAACCATCCAGAAAAAAACAAGCAGCACAGTTCAGAGAATTTAGGACTGGGGTATCCAGACACCTCATATTGTATTTTATATATACAAAATAGGTGTGTAGAGAATATAATTAATATTCTAAAGAAATAAAACAGCTGCTAAGGGCCTTATTGATATTAGTGTTACAATAACTCCTGTCAGACACACCTTAGAATACAGTCAATTCTTGATTACCCACACTAACCATGCTTCTGTGTTTACCATGTATATAAAAATCACTTATGCTTGCCACTAGCATCTGCTGAGACTCACTCAGAAACACTTCTCATACACACTTTTTTCCTGGTTCAGCATTTCCCTTGGAAGCCTTTGACCAAGGTGTATCATCTACTCAGAGCAGATGCATTGTTAAAAGTTTATTAGCTAGGGCAATAAACAGAAATCAGTTTATAATAATCGGACATAGAAAGATGCTGGGTTTCACTTCACTACATATAATGGTAGAGTTAGTTTTAACCCAATAGAGTGTTGGGCTGGGGCACAAACCAGGAAATAATGCACTGTATACCCTATAGTTCATTATTATAATACAGAAACAGTCCAAGCTGCTATTACTGTCAACTAGGATGAGCAAAAACAGAATCCGTTTAGGTAACAGCCAAGAATAACCCTGAAACCCCTTTCCTAACCCTCTCCAAGGCTGCTCTGTTATTGGGATGGCCAATATGGGACCTGGGATATTAGTTTGGAAAGTTCCAGAAATTCTAACCAATTGAACTAAGAGTCCCTGCAGGCCTTCCTGGACACTAGTCTTTGCTACAATTCATTCCTTTAAAACTGGCATAAGGTTGAATTTGGCTTTTTGTTAAAACCTACTGTCTCTTATAATAAAAGAACAAAAAATGTGTTTTAAAAAGCTAATAAAAAAATAAAGTTAATGCATAGCCTGTAACACTCACCTCATAGCCAAATGTGAGGGCCATAACAGTGATAATAAAACCAAAAAATGCTTCTAGCTTTCGCAAACCTGAAGGGGAAAATGTAGCAGTGAGTTCACAGAAGGCAGATTTCCCCATAAATCACATGATGGAAAGCAGCTCCTCTGACTGACCCCTCCATTTTCACACTCCTTACCATAGTTGTCCAAAAAGAGAAATGCAAATGTATCTGCAATGGTGATGAGAACTCCACCCCATAGTGGAATCCTAGGTCAGAGATGAAAAACAGAGATTTAAGGGGAAAAAAGAAACATTGAGAATGACCCTCTTCCCAACAGTTCTCCAGATATCTGACACTTGGAGGAGCAAGGACCTGGGAAAATGGATCCATGATAATCAGGCCAGGCCCTGGGTAGTTTAGGATCACAGCACTAAACGAAACAATTTGTTGTTGCTGTTCAGTCATCAAGTCGTGTTCAACTCTTTGAGATCCCATGGACTGCAGCATGCCAGGCTTCCCTGTGCCTCATCATCTCATCTCCCAGTTTGCCCAAATTCATGCCTATTGAATCAGAGATGCCGTCCAACCATTTCGCCCTCTGTCGCCCTCTTCTCCTTCTGCCATAAGTCTTTCCCAGCATCAGGGTCTTTTACCAATGAGTCTAGCTATTCCCATCAGGCGGCCAAAGTATTAGAGTTCAGCCTCACCATCAGTCTTTCCAATGAGTCTTCAGGGTTGATTTCCTTAAGATTGTCTGGTTTGATCTCCTTGCTTTCTAAGGGACTCACGAGTCTTTTCCAGCACCACAGTTCAAAGGCAGCAATTCTTTGGCACTCAGCCTTCTTTTGGGTCCAGCTCTCACATCTGTACATGACTACTGGAAAGACCACAGCCTTGACTATAGGGACCTCTGTCACTAAAGTAATGTCTTTGTTTTTTAACACACTGTCTAGGTTTGTCAAAATGAAACAATACATTCATTCAAACTTTGTCTAGTATTTCAGACATTCAGGATACAAAACTGAAAAGCACTGGTCTTACCTCTCAAAGACCTCATCTGGGATAAACTCACATACAAATTAATTGTAATACACATTGCCACATACTGGATAACATAGGTATGTGTTACCCAACATGAGAACATGAAAGATATAGAGCCTACATCTGCCAGGAGAAAGGAAGGTTCTACAGAAAAAATAATACTTGAGTATATTAGAAATTGAAAATGACTTGTGTTTTTCTTTTTACATTGTTGCTTAGTCTCTAAGTCGTGTGCAACTCTTTTTCAACCCCATGGATTGAGGTCCACCAGGCTCTTCTAACCATAGGATATCCCAAGCGAGAATACTGGAGTGGGGTGCAATTTCCCTCAGCAGGAAATCTTCTTGATTGAGGGATCAAACTTGTACCTACTGCTTCACAGGCAGATTCTTTACCACTAAGCCACCTGGGAAGGACTTTTGTTTTTCTACTTGGTTTGCAATCTCACAAAACATTGATTACTTTCTAGAAGAAAAACCCCTCACCTTCCTACAGACAAGAGATTGATGGCAATAGCTGAGCCAATAACTTCTTGCATATCTACGCCAATGATAGCCAACTCCACCATCAGCCACAGAAGGATTCGTGGAACCTAAACACCAAACAGCAGAAAGATATGGTTCTAGTTCATCATTTCTAAGAACTTCCCCCATAGTTTAGAATTCACATTTTGGCAGTGATCCATAAACAGTCCTTTATTAAACCTTAGGTCTAGAGATGAAGGACCAGAACTCAGCTTTGGCCCCTTGCTAGAAAGGGCCAGGCTGCTCTCTGTGGCAGAGCCTGTGAGTGAAGGTCAGGGCAGCAGCTGATGCCAATTTCTTTGCCTTCTGTTTCACTTGACAGAAGAATGGAATTTCCATTCATTATTTCCACTTAATTTTTTTGCCTAAAAACAATCCTAAAATTCTTAGGGGGAAATGAGGATGCTAAGATGGTCAAAATATTGTTCAGGAGAGAACAGAAATACTAGAGAAAAATTATCTATCCTGACCATAGCTGAAGAGACAAAACAAACATGAAAAGGTTGGAGTCATCCTTAATATAATAATGCACAAGCAAGTTAAAAAAGATAGATAATGCAAAAGGGACTCAGGGCAAAGTGTTGGAATTGGGTGTCCAACAACAAAATCTGGAAGATAATCTCGTCAAACAATTAAACGTAAAGAAATTTAGTAGTGCCAGCTCACTGAGGCGGGGGGCGGGGTGGGGGACCACTTCCACATACCTACTACTTGAAAAGAAAGTCACAAAAAAACAACAGCTGAGATACATGAAGAAAGAGAAGCTAAGCAAACTATAAATTACAAAGGGTTTTTTTTTTTTGAGACACATATAAAAACAAACAAACAAAAAGGCAGGTAAAGATACTCTCTCACAGCCAGGAAAGGAGATTAAACTTTAAGAAAAAACTGAAGGTAGATACTTGTCTAAAGATCAAGTCAGTTTAAAGCAATCTTCCAGACCCCGCTGTCTATCCATTCCTGACTTAAGCAGGAACAAGAAAGACCTAAATATCCAGAAAGAAACTATGAAGGACAGTGTAAACTCCAGGGTCAAGGTAAAAATGAAAAATCATCATTAACAAATTCAAAGATCCTGCCAAACATGCCTGCAGTAAAAGAAAAAAACTCATTTCAGATTGACAGCAAAGACAAACAAAAAAGAAAATATGAATAATACAAAGTAATGGAGTAATATGGATGAATGAAAAAAAAGCTTTAGAGAACACCCCCACCCCTTTGTGAGCTGGGCCCTGCTTGGTGCCAAAAGGCATAGTAAAAGATAAGTGTTTACTCACACATAATTTTTCTAAGGAAACATTCTGGCTCAGAGGTTAAAGAGTCTGCCTGCAATGTGAGAGACCTGGGTCCAATCCCTGGTCGGGAAGATCCCCTGGAGAAGAAAATGGTAATCCACTCCAGTATTCTAGCCTGGAGAATCCCATGGAAAGAGGAGCCTGGTAAGGCTACAGTCCCCAGGATCGCAGAGTCGGACACGACGGAGAGATTTCACTTTCACTTTCTTTCTGATAAATGTGAATTTCATGTTAGATTTTGAAGGAGTGCAGAAACATGGTTTGGTAGCAAGAGAAGCTACAGAATTTCCCTTGGGACTGTCAGTCCTCAGGGCCACAGATCCCCTCTTCCTCCAATATTTCAGTATGGGGTGGGGTGGGGAGACAGCGGGACAGCACAGGTTGCAGACACACAGTTACCTATGAGTAACAAACACTGCTTACCCTAGGGTACTGACGGTAACACACTTCAGCAAGATGAAGCCCGGTGACCACTCCCAGCCTGGCTGCAAGCGTTTGGAGCAGGACCCCAACAATGGTGGCCAACAGAAGAACCCAGAGCAGCTAGAGAAGAACAAAAATCCCACCATTACACTCATGAGATAACTGGAAGTTTGGGTTTGGTGTTTGGGAATGGGAGTGGGAAACAGTACATTCAGGAAAGAGCCCCGTTCAGGAATCAAATGATCTGAGTTCTGTATCACATTCTGCACAGAACTTTCGAGGTCACCTTGCACCTTTCTGAATCTTAGTTTTTCCCATCTGCTGTTTCACTTTTGTTCAAGGAAACTACCTGGGTAAATAAAATACAACTAAAAACCAACTACATGATAAAATAAAATTTAAAAACAGATGGAAAAGTATTTTTCACCTAAGTGTCAGAGCCAATGAAGTATCAGCATGTAGCCACCAAGGTTCATATCCAACAGGCAGAGCAGAGGAAAAGGCTGTGGTGTGCTGTGTGTGTTTAAAAAGGAAAGAGGGAGGACTCCATGTTCACCTTAAAACCAGCCAGTGCTCCAGACTGCAAATCACATTCAATATTTCCTGGATCCACAACACTCATAAGAAGTCCTGGTCCCGTGAAGACCCAGAGTTTACGTAAGCTAAAACAAGAGTACTGTACCAGAGAGGAAAACAAAGCAGAATGATTATCACCTTCAAGGGGAGAATGGATACACATGCCTATGTATGGCTGACTCCCTTTGCTGTCCACCTGAAACTGTCACAACACTGTTAATTGGCTATAGTCCAATACAGAATAAAAAGTTAAAAAATAATAATAATAATAAAGTATCTCTTGGAGAAATAAATTATCACCTCCAAACTGCTGATCTAATTTATTATTTTATCACATAAAAAGCAACAATATCAGTTTCATAAACAAATGATTTCAGAAGTTGGACATGGGTGTGTCCAAGTTTAACTGCCATCTTATCCACTGCTTATCAATAAGCTGGTCAACTCTCTGTCCAAATAAGAGTCCAACCCTTCTCTTACTTGCCCTTTCCAACAGCCTTTCATTCTAAAACCCCAGCAATAATATCAGTACTATCCAAATAAGACAAAAGGCACCATAAAACAGGGAACCTGAAATTCATGATTTCTGGATCAAAAAATACTTACTAGCACAAGTTGGCAACTGTTTTTCAAGGACCTTAGTTTCCTTAACAGTTTCTGTTTACTCTGACTACAAAAATTCAGTCTTCAGAGACTGCCTGCCAGAACTGACTCTGAGGTTGTTGATTTTGAGTTGTCGAGCAGACTTTGAATTCATAGGTTTTCCCCAGATAATAATGTTTTCCTCCAAAGACCTGTCACTAACCTCCTCAGGAACGGCATGATTCTCATCCAGGTAGATGGTGAAGGGCTCCTCTGAGAGCCCCCTGGAGAACTGAGGAATTGAGGAGTTACTGTAGGAAGGGTTGATGGCACCAAGACTGGCAGAGTCCCCGTGGTCTCCAAAAGCATCTCCTGAATTAACAGATTTGAGAAGAAGTGAGTTAAAATTAACAAAATACTCTAATATTAATAACCATCTTAGAAATACTTAAATTAAATCTTTTAATACCTAAACATGTAAGACTGACCTGACTCTATCCCATTTTACTTTATTTTTATTTATATTGTTAATAAATTAAGTTTTGAATAGGCAATACATTCACATGACTGAAAATTTGAGAAATACAAAAATGATTATGGTGATAAAGCTCCGTCTCAGCCCTCTCCCCTGGTCACTCAGCTTTACATCAGTTTTTAACACTAATGTCACAAATGGTTTCCCCCTACTTTCACACTTCTATTGCCATTTGCCAATTTTTAGAATCATTTCATTTTCTTCTAAAATCACTGATGTCTAGGACTCAATATATAACATTCCCAGACTAGCCTCACTGATAACCTAAAATCTTAACTTTTAGAAGGAAATAGTCAGGCTAATGGGACACTCCCCTCTCCACTCCCATCTGTTATTTCGTAGGATGTATTCACAGGATCATTGGAGAAGGCACTGGCAACCCACTCCAGTGTTCTTGCCTGGAGAATCCCAGGGATGGGGGAGCCTGGTGGGCTGCCGTCTACGGGGTCGCACAGAGTTGGACACGACTGAAGAGACGCAGCAGCAGCACTCAAAGGATCATCATCCTTGGACATTGTATCTCCATCAGGCTTCCTCCAAAATTGGTAACTTGCAAAATCCAGCCACATTCCAGGCTAAAATCTGGAGGGAAACCACCAAACAGTAACCCTTTGCCATCTGACTAAGACCTGTAATGAAGAGCTTGGAGAGGGGGAAGTATCAACCTCGTGACAGGAGGGCTCAGCGCAGACTAATAATCATCAGTGTTTCCCTTCCTCCTGCATTTTGCTGCTAATTTTAAATGCAGGGAGACAGAAGGTCTGGGAGAAAAGGGCTAACCAACAAGAAAGTTAGGAAATTCAGTGTGTGTAGCCATCAAATGGTTATTTTTAACCACAAAGCTCTAATCTCAGGGTTTCCAAGATACCTTTGCAGCTTTTTTTCTATAGGGAACTGACCCACCTCACCTTAAGTGTTACTGAACTGAGGAGGAAATTTACAGAAAAGGAATGGAAATTCTAAATTACAATCAGGAAGGATTAGTCAAAGCACAGTCTCATTAAATACTCTATGAGGGTCTAGCTCAGGTTTTTCCTGCTGCATTCTCATCTGAAGCAGCCTAAGCACCCTAGAGGTTTTTTATGCCTGGCTACAAGTTAGACTGCCTTTACAAGTACTCAAAGTGTTAGTCACTCAGTCGTATCAGACTTTCTGTGACCCCATGGACTGTAGCCTGCCAGGCTCCTCTGCCCGTGGAATTCTCCAAGCAAGAATACTGGAGTGGGCTGCCATTTCCTTCTCCAGGGGATCTTCCCAAGCCAGGGATCAAACCCAGGTCTCCCATTCTGCAGGCAGATTCTTCACCATCTGAGCTACCAGGAAAGCCCTAGCTCTGCACTACTGCTATAAGAAACCAGACTTGGAGCTAATCTTAGCTCATCTCAGAACTGGAAATAAGTTATGAGGGAGGTCTCTGTGGTTATAAATCCATTTCATTTACAGCCTAAGTCATCAGGTGGTGACCCCTAAATGGAGCAGGTCTCCATGATATTGTTGGTTGGGGGACAACGGTGCTTTAGTCCAACTCTTGAAACTCCATGGACTGTAGCCCGCCAGGCTCCTCTGTCCATGGATTTCCCAGGCAAGAATATTAGAGTGGGTTGCCATTTCCTTCTCCAGGGCATCTTCCCAACCCAGGAATCGAACCTGGGTCTCCTGCATTGCAGGTGGACTCCTGCACTGCAGGCGTATTCTTTATCAACTAAGCTACAGGGAAGTCCTGGGGGACAGGAAATGCAGACAATTTTTGATGGAACAGAGGACAATATGGTAAATTTGTTACTGGCTTAAGCCTAATTCCAAACAAAAATGAGTCAATAGCACAAAGTAATAAATTACCATCTGGAACAGGTATCTGAACAGAAGATGCAGGACCCAATACTATGGAGGATACCTGAGTGTCTGAGTTCATAGAATAGGATTCTGGAAAGGAGAGAAGAGAGGGAGAGGAATTAGCAAAAACAAATTCAAAACAAGCATTCTGTGACTCTGTATGACTGAACCCTTACTATATGAAATGAATAATTATTCTACTGAATTAGATAACCTTGAAAATAATCACAGTTTTCAGAATATGATTAAGAGATGCTTAATAGAAAAAATGCAGAAGTCTTAATCATGTTTTTGGTGGCAAGAATTCAAATCCAAACTGAAGTAAAAAGTATTTCAGAGAAGTGTGCAAACAGGTTTTAATCAGCATCCACAGAGAGGCCTGCAGGCAATCACTCAGTCTCTGCCTTTGCCTCCAGATTAATCCAAATATTTAAAAGACTGACTTCCCCTCATTTTGATGGGTTTTTAAGGATAGAATCTATAACTCTTTTTGATCCAACAAACAACTCAAGTGAGCTCAAGTTTCAATTTTCTCAGAAGCAGGTAGTGGGGGTAGGGGTGTAGTGGGGTATCTTCTGGAGTGTAAAACATAGCACCTCATGCTAATTTAGAAAACAGAGGAACTCCCCTGCCAAAAAATAAATTAATTAAATAAAATAGAAGTGTCTAAAAGTGTTAAGAGCAGTTATTTTTAAAAGAACATTATTATTAATATTGTTATTATTATTAAAAGCTTCTAATTTCTGACCTACTCATGAGGAACCAATTCAATTATTAACAGATTTTTTTTGTTGTGATGACTTATATCCTGTTTCAGAAGGCACAGAAGTCTTCAATATAATTGAGGAAAATTCCTATTCACAATAGGCCTTTAAAGCTTATCTTTAAAAAGTAAACAATTGAGATAGTAATATGCTTTTTCTCCAAGTATGAAGTGTGAAAAGGTGCTTGTAAAATAATTTTAAACAAAAATATCTCAAGACAAAATTTTTAATAAATTAAAATTTAAATTAATTTTTACTGTTAGTATTCTAAATGATTAGTCTCATAATTACTTACAGAGTTAATAAAACACAGTAAGTCTGATCTTTTCTGTAAAATCTCTGTCCAAGAGAGGAAAAGGATTCTAGACTCCAACTTCTTTTTTTTGCTAAGCTATGCAGCTTGTAGGATCTTAGTTCCCAGAACAAGGATGGGACCCCAGCCTGACAGTGAAAGCACTGAATCTTAACCACTGGGCCAACAGGGAACTCTCTAGATTCCAACTTTCTCATCAGAACATTGAGTCAGATTTCACAAAATTGTATGTGTGTCCATTATTTGTTTGTATACCTTATTCAAGATTCCACACTGTATTTAACTGCCTTGAGCAACTTCAGTTTCATGCAACAAATCTTGGCAGTCTTTTCATTTTTACTCTATTAACAAACATTTTCTAATTTTCCTTGCTAAGGCACTCAGGTACACTCATCATTTTAAAGTGGACATTTAATTTCCAAATACATGGGATTTTTTTTTTAATTTTCTTTACTTTATTGTATTGGTTTTGCCATACAATGACATGAAACCGCCATGGGTTTACATGTGCTCTCCCTCCAGAACCCCCTTCCCTCCTCCCTCCCGATTCCCTCCCCGTGGGACATCTCGGTGCACCAGCCCCGAGCGTTAATCCTGGGCTGGCAATTGATTTCACATATGGTAATTAACATGTTTCAATGCCATTCTCCCATATCATCCCACGGATTTTGTTTAAAGTATCTTTAATATTAATTTTTGATTTTGATACTAATCTCTTATTTAAATGTTTTTTTCTCTGCCATCACCTTTTTTTTTTTTTCAGTCTAACTTCATTGAGACTTTCAATGGGTAAGTCGAAGATCTCAGTAAATGTCACATTGCACTTGAAAATATGTGGGTTATTTGAAAATATCTTTCAATATTGATTTCTAATATGATTCCACAGTGAGAAGAGAACAGACTGTATAATTTTAATACCTTTAGATCATGAAATTTTTGCACATTGCTTTATGTTCCAGGATATGTTCCATTGTCTTCTAGTTTACAGTCTATGGGAACATGAATAGAATTTGTATCCTACTGTTGTATGAAAATTATATAAATCTTAATTATCTTGAATTGCTTTATAGTGCTTTTCAGGTCTACTGTATCCTTCTAGTTTTCTGTATATTCATTCTATTAATTTGGAGACTTTGATATTGAAACTCCAGTTAAAAATCTTAATTCATCTAGTAAAAAAAAATTTGAATTTACACCATATGTACTTCAGTCAAATCAGGCCAGCATATTATATGCACTAAACAATGTTCTTTTTTGCAAACTCAACGTTTCTCATTTAGAGATTAGGTCCCAATTCTGCTACCTATATAAACAGCAGCTTTTTGGAAGAGAGAACCTCAAGATAGAAGTCATTTCATTAGAGACTTCCAGATAGTAGCGAGAGAACCTGAGAAACTTTTAAGCTCGAATAAAGAGTGTAAGTCTGTCAGCAGACATTTCTGTTTACATACACAATAAGGAAATAGGAGATAAAGATATCTTTGATTTCATAGCACCCACCCAAGCTCTTAGCATTAAAAGTTAAATATTAGAAAAGATGCTGCTTTGTAAATACCAGTGTGTAACCTCTAACCGTTACTTCACTGAGTTAAAACTGAACCAAGGACTTCCTTGGTGGTCCAGTGGTTTGAAGAATCCACTTTCCAACACAAGGGATGTAGGTTTGATCCCCAGTTGGGAAACTAAGATCCCATATGCAGAGAAGCAACTACTGAGCCAGCACCACAGAGAGAAGCCAGGGCATCACAGCTGAGACTCAATGCAGTCAAATAAACAATAAACAAAATAAGTAAATGTTTAAGAAGAAAAAAAATCAACCAAAGCTGCTTAGTATCTCTCTGTACATTCCAAGGAATCACTGCTGATTTTTCTAACAGTAGAGTAAGATTTATGTACAGCTTCCCCATTCACTAACAAGAAGTGCAGACAGTCTGCCCAAAAATTCTCCACCCAAGTCCCACAGCCATCCCAGAAACAGGAGGAACCAAGTATGCGGCAATCATGGTCCTTTGGGCATGGACTTCAAAACAAACAAACAAAAAACTGGCCTAGGCCAAGACTATAAATGAAATATTATCCAATAAAAAACTAAACAGTCAAAGAAGTTTTCATTTACCCAACACAGCTCTCATGGACAGACCCAGTACCGCATAGCTGTAGTTTCCCATCTTACTTAATGATAAACTCAGCAGAAAGTCTATTGTCACAGGTAATCATACTATATATATCCTCAGGTAATGAATGACAAGAATGGAAAACAGGCCTAAGGGTGTACAGGCAATAGGTTCAGGGGATCAGAATTCCTTTACTGTGTAATCTTTTGGGGGAAAGAAGGCACTTACAGGTAATAATAACAAAAATCTCTACATGCTAGGAAATGTTCTGAGCACTTTATGCGTATTAATTCAATACTCGCCATTGGCTCTTTAAGATTGATATTATCAATCCCCATTTTAAGTATGTGGAAACAAAGGAACAATGAGGCTACGAATCTTGCTCAAAGGTTTACAAAGCCAAGACTAGTTGGGGTTCAGATTTCACGGGAATCAAGGGAGAAACAGAAGGCCCCCTAGTTGCAGCAATATTCATTAGAACTATGGCCAGCAAAAGTTTGTGGAAACCTGTCTCCTCTTGCCTCGCATTCCATGGAATTTTTGCTTTTGCTTTTCACTTTAAAGAGATGTCATATTTCCTTAACTTCGTAACACTCCTTTGGAAAGCAGTGGACGGTATGAGACTATCTTAACACACAGGAAAACTCAAGTCCGGGTTACTCAACTTCTTCAATAACGCTCTTTGAAATAGTCTGATATATGAAGAGAATTGGGGGAAAACAAACCAAAAAACCAAAAACAGAACATCCAAAAGTAAACATAGCTGTAACAGCAGGAGCCTACGAAACCGAACAGACGTCGGGCAGCCAGCCGCCCTCCTCACACACGGGGTGCGACAACGCCCCTACAAAAGTTCCTGAGCCGGGAGGCCGCACAAAGAGCCCTAAAGCCGACCTACACACCAGGACTCTGCGGTCTGCCCAGGCCCTTCACACGAAGAGGCGCTTCTCGGATGTCGCCTGTAGTAACACGAACTCTTTCGCTGAAGAGCGGCGGCGGGAGGCCCGGGGAGCGGACGGGGCACCAGGGCTCCGAAGATAAGGAGGCCGAGGGGACCTTGCCCCGCGTCCGTCGGCCTCTCCCGCGGCGTGAAGCGGGGTGAGCAGACCTTCGACCACGGGTCCCGGGGCCGCGGCGGGGCCGCCCGGGGGTTCAGCCATTTTCTCTTTCGGTCTCCTTAGGCCGCGGGGGGAAGGGGCGAGGCCCCTGCGACCTCCGGCCTCCGCTTCCCGCCCCCGGCACCCGGCGCCCTCCTCTGGCTCTTGCTCTGAGGAAAGCGGCTCCTTCTGGAACCCGCGTCCAGGCCCGCTGGCGGACAGGGGGCGGGGCCCCGAGGCCTGGGCAGGAGCCGTCTGCGGCTGAGCTGGTGCTGGAGCTGGTCCAACACACACTGTGTTGTGGAGGCTCCCACCCTCTAGCAACCTGAAGACGAGTAAGTTTCCTGCTGTAGTTCTCCGTGGGCTCGGTAGGCCCTGGAAGACAAGACCATTTCTTCTGAGACACGGCTCTGTGAGAGTGCCAGCTCCACCCTGCAAATGTAGCCACCTCTCGCCCCCAGAGCCACATCATAGTATCTGCTGCCCCACCAAGAGCACCCCACACCCGGGAGGAACCGCGAAGCTTCAGCTAGTGCAGCCAGTTGGGCTGCATCAGGTGCCCTGCTCCAAGTCTTGGCAATGAATTGTTTTCCTCTCTCCTACTCGGCTGCCTCGCTTCTTCTCCCAAACTTTATTTTCCACCTACCCAAAAGCAGTCCCGCTCCATTCCCAGTTTCAATCGCACACCCTAGAGTCTTTCTCTGAAGATGACGATCAGGCTAGTGGTGCTTCAGAAGGGAGAAAATAGTCTGACTAACCACCCTAATTTTCTACAATGTCGTTTACAGCTACCAGAAACATTCTTAGACCCCTCTCTCTCCCGGCCCCCACATCGCCCCATAACCGTTTTCCTTAAAGGTAACCAAGCTTATCTAACCAAGTCATAGGGCTAGAGAAGAAAAGAATAAAACCCTCCAACAGCTTTCTTCGTGTAAAAACTGCTAGGAGAAATTTTTATTAGTTGCTAAAGGAGTCCAAGAGAAGAGGAAAGGAGAGTAAACTGCAAAAAAGAAAATCCAAATAAAGTACAAACAAATTCAGGGACCCAAAAAACTGGGATGAGCATCATCAATCATCTGATACAGGTGGGTTTCCATACAGAATTTCTCCTAGAGAGAAAAGAAAATGCACAAACTAGTTCTGAGAATCTCTCTGCAACACATATGGGGTGTTTCAGAAAGGCTTAATGAAGTCCCTCCAGAACAAAACCTTTCCTTTGGGAACTTCTACTGCAACTAGAAAATAAAATGGCTGAAGCCATCCTTGTCGTGTTCCAGGTCTGCTCTGGTGGGTAGATTCCCTGGGCTGTTATATATTTACTTGCTGGCTACTTACTTAGCTCACACTGTGAGGCTGCCTCCTTCTTACTCTGCTTCTTCACTGTGCAGGCTGGGTCTGACTTTCTCCAGTGCTGCTCCTGTTTCTTGTCTCTATATATGCAGAGGAGTGTACCTTCTCTTGGTTAAACAATGCCTCTTACGCTTCTCTGGGCAACACATTGTTAAAGATACCAGAGAAAATTTCAAGAAGCAAATAACACTCTTAGAAGCATAATCAAATCTCATCTTTGACCTACCCTGAAAAGAAAAATTTCATATATCTTCCACTTCTGGATATTAATGAACAATTAATTGCATTTGAAAACATTTATTCTAAGATTTCATCTCTGTCTCATTTCACAGGAGCTAGAGTCACAGAACAGCATAGCATCACAAGATGAGATGTCTTTAGTCCAGGACTAGAAGTCATCCCATTACAATCTGACCTATCTCTTTTCTCCTTGCTCTACAGCAGACAAGTTTCCAAAGCAAACCTGCCTTAGATTGGGTTGGGCTCAATGTATCTGCCTTCGTGGGAAAATAGAAGAAATATGAAATCACCCAAGAAAGAACCTATTTAAGGAAAAGGCCCTGTTTTAGTTTAGGACTCCCAAAATAGGAATGCATTTTACCAGGAGACTCTACCATAGCACCCCTGTTGCGTTTACTCAGTAACTGTTCCCAACATACACCCTCCAGACTTGCCTACTGGGTCCCTACTATTCACTTATAGTAACTGACAACATTAATGGAATTCTAATTATGTATCAAACACCATATGTAAAATGTTATAAACAGGAATTAATCCTCACAATAAATTTGTGAGGCAAGAACTATGATCTTAATTTTGTATATTAGGAACCTAGGTCTGAGGGAGATTAAGTACTTTGCCTAAAGACCCACAACAAGTTAGTGATAGAGCCAGGCTTTGAATAAAGATTTGTTAGATCCAAGAGCCAACACCCCACTACCATACCATAGTGCCTCCATCTAAAACAATTTCCTTCCATTCAAATCTCCAGCTTGAAATGATCCTCTTTTATAAAATCCTGTCCATGTAAATTCACTGAACATTTCACATTACCACAATAGCCAACTGATTTCTGTATAGATACTTATATGTATCTGTATCATATGTGCTTTTTTATTTGAATAGGAGACTTTTCCTTCCATGCTTACCTCCCATCCACTCTCTCAATATTCTTTTTCAAGCTTTTGTTTTCCCTGAACTGCCTGAAATTAACTCCTCCTGTTTGTATCTGCTCAGAAGCTCAGTCCTGTCTGACTTTTGGAAACCCCATGGACTATATATAGCCCACGAAGCTCCACTGGTCTATGGGATTTTCCAGACAAGAATAAAAAGAGAGTTGCTATTTTCTCCTCCTAGGGATCTAACCTGTGTCTCCCATGTCTCCTGCATTGGCAGGCGGATTCTTTACCAAGGAGCCACCTGGGACGCTCCCCTAACTTCTCCCATCCCTCCCTTTTTGTTGGAAGAAAAAAGGAACAAAAAGTGCCCATCAAAATGAAATGGCATCTTGAGACGAAAAAGAAAGACGGGCAGCTCCATATAATCATGTTTCAGTTTACTATCAGCATTACTATGAACAAAGCTAGTGGAGGTGATGGAATTCCACCTGAGCTATTTCAAATCCTAAAAGTTGATGCTGTTAAACTTCAGCACTCAATATGCCAGCAAATTTGGAAAACTCAGCAGTGGCCACAGGATGCGAAAAGGTCAGTTTTTATTCCAGTCCCAAAGAAGGGCAATGCCAAAGAGTGTTCAAACTGCCGCACAATTGTGTGTGTTTCACATGCTTGCAAGGTAAAGCTCGAAATCTTTCAAGCTGGGCTTCAACAGTATGTGAACCAAGACTTCCAGATGTACAAGCTGGATTTAGAAAAGGCAGAGAAACCAGAAATCAAATTGCCAACATCCATTGATCATAGAGAAAGCAAGGGAATTCCAGAAAAAAAAAAAAACTACTTCTGCTTCACTGACTACGCTTAAAGGCTTTGATTGTGCAGATCACAACAAACTGGAAAATTCTTCAAGTGATGGGAGTACCAGACCACCTTTCCTGCCTCCTTCGAAATCTGTATGCAGTTCAAGAAGTAATAGTTAGAACCAGACATGGAACAACAGACTAGTTCCAAATTGGGAAAGGAGTACATCAAGGCTGTATATTGTCACCTGCTTCTTTAACATATATGCAGGCTATATCATGTAAAATGCCCAGCAGATGAAGCTCAAGCTGGAATCAAAATTTCCAGGAGAAATATCAATGACCTCAAATGTGCAGATGACACCACCTTAATGGCAGAAAGTGAAGAAAAACAAAAGAACCTTTTGATGAAGCTGAAAGAGGACAGCTATTAAAACTGGTCATTAAAACAGCTATTAAAGAGGACAGCTGGCTTAAAACTCAACATTCAAAAACCTAACATCATGACTTCCTGTCCCATCACTTTATGGCACATAGATGGGAGAAATATGGAAACAATAACAGAGTTTACTTTCCTGGGCTCCAAATTCACTATGAACAGTGACTGCAGCCATGAAATTAGAAGATTCTTGCTCCTTGGAAGAAAAGCTATGATGAACCGAGACAGCATATTAAAAAGCAGAGACATCACTTTGCTGACAAAAATCCATATGGTCAAAGCCATGGTTTTTCCAGTAGTCATGTATGGATGTGAGAGCTGGACCATAAAAAAAGATGAGAGCCTAACAATTGATGCTTTCGAGCTGTGGTGCTGAAGAAGACCCTTGAGAGTCCCTTGAACAACAAGGAGATCAAAGCAGTCCATCCTAAAGGAAATCAACTCTGAGTATTCGCTGGAAGGACTGATGCTGAAGCTGAAGCTCCAATACTCTGGCCACCTCACGGGAACAGCCGACTCATTGAAAAAGACCCCGATGCTAGGAAAGATTGAGAGCAGGAGGAGAAGGGAACAGAGGATAAAATGGTTGGACATGAGTCTGAGCAAACTCCAGGAGATAATGAAGGACAGGGAAGCCTGGCATGCTGCAATTAATGGGGTTGCAAAGAATTAGACACTACTGAGGAGCTGAAAAACAACTTACAGAGTGAGATTGGGCAATGGTCCAGAAGCATGGGTGACTGAATTCCACACCATCCAGGAGCCATTGGGACAATAATATTATTAAAGCAGGGTATTAGTTTAGGTGCTCAAAATAGGACCTGTGTTCCTGAGTCTAGATTTATGAGGAGTAACTACTTTCCTGGAATACATCAGCAAAAGGTTGTCATTGTTTGAGGATCAGCAGAGCATAGGGGCTTATTAAATGATACTTAAGGATTATTAAATGATACTTTTTAACTACAAAGCTCTTGGCAACAGAGAAGTGATTCAATGGACAGTACGGTCCTGGGTCCGGTCAGTGGAAAAACAAGAGGACCCATAGGGGCCCAAGATAGCATCAGTTATGCTAATAGTCATACACCTTCCTTACCTGAGAAACTCATTATTGTTGTTGCTTTTATTGTTACAACTATTAGTTCCATTACAATATCCATCTCTGTTGAAGTATTCTGGGACTCCTTCCTCCAGGCAGCATTATACATTCTACCTGCTACCCAAATACTTCTTACTCTGCCCTAGCACTAAATCATTCTGAATATACTTATTGAAAATCAACTACATACCAGGCAGAAGATGGGTGGTATAGATACAACACAAATAAGATTAGCAGAATACTTTCATGGGTAAATGTTTCTGTGCTTTCTTCTTCCACTAAAATGTGAGCTTCTCAATAGCAGCAGGTGTCTTTGTATACCTGTGAAACAGAGCAGGAGCCTTAGGTCCTTGATCCCTACCTCCTACCCAATGTCTTCTGCTTGCCTTTTGTCTGCAGAGAACTTTAGTCAAAGAATAAGTTTAATATGAGAAGTGAGAAATGCGAAAACAAAGGAAAACAGTCAAAGGATGCCTAATAATAATAATGTAGTCATTAAGCATAGTGAAGGACTTTTAATTCCTTCTCAAGGACTGTAGATAGTATTCTGAGCCATATCCTGTGAGCTGTCTTATAGATACTGAAACTCTAGGAGGAGAAGCTAACTACATGATGACCAGGCTGTACCCACAGCATGAGCTGCCACAATTCCAAGAATAGGCCTTAAAGAAATGGGAACAAACAGACCCCAGAACTGAAGATTAACTATACCTAAAACAATCAAGAGACGCTGATCAGACTACCAAATGACCAATGTGAAGATGATTGTCAGAGCGAACTGTGCTATTTCTGTATGTAGTCCCCTCTTTCTGTCTATAAAATCTCTTACCTATGAGGGTAGGGGGGGTCAACCTTTGGACAGACGAATACCCCTCAACTCCCAGTTGCCAGCATCTGAAGTAAAGTATGCTTTTCTTTCCACCAACCTGGCTTGTTTATTGGCTTTGAGTTGTGAGTAGGCAGATCCTGTGTCTTTCGGGAACATCTGGTGCTAACAAAGGCCATATATATAGAAGGTGTTCCATAAATATATCATCCCATTTTTAAAATCTGTTGTGGCTGTCAGGCAATTGAAGACTAATAATTAGACTATGTTTGTTTATATTTATGTATATATTTCTAAAATTGAGTCTTTGTGTATGTGCTCAGTCACTAAGTCATATCTGACTCTCAGTGACCCCATGGACTGTAGCCCACCAGCCTCCTCTGTCCATAGAATTTCCCAGGCAAGAATGCTGGAGTTGGTAGCCATTCCCTTCTCCAGGGGATCTTCCCAACCCAAGGATCAAACCCATCTCTCCTATGTCTCTTGCATTGGCAAGTGGATTCTTTACTGCAAAGGCAACTGGGAAGCCCCCTAACTCTTCCCTCCCCTCCCTTTTTGTTGGAGGACAGAGGAAACAAAAAGTGCTCATCAAACTGAGATGGCGTCTTGAGACAGGAAAGCAAGACAGTTAGCTCCATATAATCATGCTTCAGTTTATTATTAATACATGATACTTACTCACAGGGTGGGATTGGGAAAGAAACAATCCAGAAGCTTTTCAACTGCACTCCACACGGCCAAGGGGCCAATGTGACAATTTTATTGTTAAACTAGGATATGGGGTAGGTGCTCAAAACAGGACATGCATTCCTAAGTCAAGATTTATTAATGGGTTACTAATATTATGGGCCCAGTGATTATCAAACAATACCTATGAACTACAAAGTACTTGGCAACAGAGAAGTGATTCAGTGGACGGTATAGTCCTGGGTCGGGTCAGCGGAAAAACAAGAGGACCCATAGGGGCCCAAGATAGCATCAGTTATGCTAACAGTCACATACCTTCCTTATCTGAGAAACTCATTATTGTTGCTGTTTTTATTGTTACTACTATTAGTTCCATTAAAATATCCCCCTTTCCTCCAAGGAGCATTAGCCCTACATTCTTCCTGCTACCTGAATACTGCTTACTCTACCCTAGCACTAAATCATTCTGAATATACTTGAAAATCAATTACACACTAGGCAGAACCGACTTAGTGACTAAACTACCACCACCACCACCAGGCCGAAGATGGGTGGTACAGACACAACACAACTAAGATAAGCAGAATCCTTTAGTGGGTTAATGTTTTTGTGTTTTCTACTCCCACTAAAATGTGAGCTTCTCATTAGGGACAATTATCTTTGTATACCTGGTGCTAATAAAGGCCCGGTATATAGGAGGTGTTCCATAAACGTATCATCTCATTTTTAAAATATATTATGGCTGTCAGGCAATGAAGACTATTCATTAGAATATGTTTATATTAGTGACTGAGCAAAAACAACTGTTTCTATTTATGTATATATTTCCAAGATTGGGTCTTTGGGTATGTGCTCAGTTGCTAAGTCCTACCTGACTCTTTGCAAACCCATAGACTGTAGCCTGTCAGGCTCCTCTGTCCATGGGATTCTCCAGCAAGAATACTGGAGTGGGTTGCCGTTTTCCCCTCTAGGGGTTATGACCCAGGGATCTTGACCTAGGCATCCAATCCATGTTTCAGCCTTCTTTCCACCTCATCTGTTACCTCCCCACCATGGAAATCTTTCATTCCGGTTGAATTTTGTATTCTCTTCATCCTGAACACATGCTGGGCTTGCCAGACCATGCACCTTGGTTCCTACTGTTACTTCCACCTGCATTTCCAGTATTGAAATCCTGTCCATTTTTCAAGACATAACTCAATGTCACACACCCCATAAACCTTTTTGTGGTTCTCATAGGATGTAAACATTAGCTTGGATGTGACTTTATATATCTGTGACCTATAATGGTGCTTTTCAAACTGAGTCTCAATACATCATTGATTATGAAATCAATTTAGTGTGTCACAATCAGAATTTGTCAAATCAAAATTTGTAAAAATGGAATAGTGGTTTGTGATCTGCAAACAAGAGGATTTAGCTTCAGGATCAGGGACAAATTTCCAGACACTCAGGATTTTGTGTGGCAGAAAATTTATTACAGTGAAAAAGACAGAGAAAGCTTCTGACATAAACATCAGAAAGGGGATGGAGAGCGCCCCCTCGCTAGTCCTAGCAAGGGAGTTATATGCTTATTCAATTGATTATTAACAGTAAATCAAAAGAGTCTCTCAAGGTTGTAAAGGTCTTACTGGAACCATTCCCACAATATGCATTTTAAGATGACAGGCTTAGTCAGAAGGTTCTTATGAAGGAAAACATGCCCTTGAGCAAGATACATTGTTGTTATATAATTCTTCACAGTAATCCAAGTCCATACCTTGACCAGTAATGCTAAAGAAGCTGAAGTTGAACGACTCTATGAAGACCTACAAGACCTTCTAGAACTAACATCAAAAAAAAAGATGTCCTTTTCATCACAGGGGACTGGAATGCAAAAGTAGGAAGTCAGGAAACACCTGGAGTAACAGGCAAATTTGGCCTTGGAGTACAAAATGAAGCAGGGCAAAGGCTAACAGAGTTTTATCAAGAGAATGCACTGGTCATAGCAGACGCCCTCTTCCAACAACACAAGAGATGACTCTACACATGTTATCACCAGATGGTCAATACTAAAATCAGAATGATTATATTCTTTGCAGCCAAAGATGGAGAATCTCTATACAGTCAGGAAAAACAAGACCGGGAGCTGATTGTGGCTCAGATCATGAACTCCTTATTCCCAAATTCAGACTTAAATTGAAGAAAGTAGGGAAAACCACTAGACCATTCAGGTATGACCTGAATCAAATCCCTTACTATTATACAGTGGAAGTGACAATTAGATTCAAGGGATTAGATCTGATAGACAGAGTGCCTGAAGAACTACAGACAAAGGTTTGTGACACTGTGCATGAGGCAGTGATCGAGACCATCCTTAAGAAAAAGAAATGCAAAAAGGCAAAATGGCTGTCTGAGGAGGCCTTACAAATAGGTGAGTAAAGAAGAGAAGCTCAAGGCAAAGGAGAAAAGGAAAGCTATATCCATTTGAATGCAGAGTTCCAAAGAATAGCAAGGAGAGATGAGAAAGCCTTCCTCAGTGATCAGTGCAAGGAAATAGAGGAAAACAATAGAATGGGAAAGACTAGAGATCTCTTCAAGAAAATGAGAGATACCAAGGGAACATTTCATGCAAAGATGGGCACAATAAAGGACAGAAATGGTATGGACTTAACAGAGCAGAAGATATTAAGAAGAGGTGGCAAGAATACACAGAACTATACAAGAAAGATTTTCATAACCCAGATAACCACGATGGTATGATCAGTCACCTAAAGCCAGACATCCTGGAATGCAAAGTCAAGTGGTCCTTAGGAAGCATCACTGTGAACAAAGCTAGTGGAGGTGACGGACTTCCAGTTGAGCTATTTCAAACCCTAAAAGATGATGCTGTTAAACTGTAGTACTCAATATGCCAGCAAATTTGGAAAATTCAGCAGTGGCTACAGGATGGGAGATCAGTTTTCATTCCAGTCCCAAAGAAGGAAATGGCAAAGAATGTTCAAAGTACCACACAATTGCACTCATCTCACACACTAGCAAAGTAATGCTCAAAGTTCTCCAAGCAAGGCTTCAAAAGTATGTGAACCGAGAACTTCCAGATGTTCTAATCAGATTTAAAAAAGGCAGAGAAACCAGAGTTCAAATTGCCAACATACATTGGATCATAGGAAAAAGAAGAGAATTCCAGAAAAATATCTACGTCTGCTTTACTGACTATGCCAAAGCCTTTGTGTCAATCACAATAAATTGTGGAAAATTCTGAAAGAGATGGGAATACCAGACCACCTTATCTGCCTCCTGAGAAACCTGTATGCAGGTCAAGAAGCAACAGTTAGAACTGAGCAGTTGGAACAGACTGATTCCAAATAGGAAAAGGAGTATGTCAAGGCTGTATATTGTCATCCTGCTTATTTAACATAAGCAGAGTACCTCAGGCAGCATATTTCTACTCAGGTGGACGGAACTGGAGCCTATTATCCAGAGTGAAGTAAGCCAGAAGGAAAAACAACAATATAGTATACTAACGCATATATATGGAATTTAGAAAGATGGTAACGAGAACCCTGCATGCAAGACAGCAAAAGGAACGCAGATGTATAGAACAGACTCGTGGACTCTGTGGAAGAGGGCAAGGGTGGGATGATATGGGAGAATGGCATTGAAACATGTTAATTATCATATGTGAAGTCAATCGCCAGCCCAGGGTTGATGCTCGGGGCTGGTGCACCGAGGTGTCCCAGGGGAAGGGAATCGGGAGGGAGGAGGGAAGGGGGTTCTGGAGGGGGAGCATATGTAAACCCATGGCGGTGTCATGTCATTGTATGGCAAAAGCAACACAATAAAGTAAAGAAAATTTAAAAAAAAAAAAGCAGAGACATTACTTTGCCGGCAAAGGTCCTTCTAGTCAAGGCTATGGTTTTTCCAGTAGTCATGTATGGATGTGAGAGTTGTACCATAGAGAAAGCTGAGCACCGAAAAATTGATGTTTTTGAACTGTGATGTTGGAGAAGACTCTTGAGAGTCCCTAGGACTACAAGGAGATCCAACCAGTCAATCCTAAAGGAAATCAACCTTGAATATTCATTGAAAGGACTGATGCTGAAGCTGAAACTCTAATACTTGGCCACCTGATGGGATGAGCTGACTCATTGGAAAAGACCCTGATGCTGGGAAAGACTGAATGCAGGAGGAGAAGGGGATGACAGAGGATGAGCTGGCTGGATGGCATCACTGACGTGATGGACATGAGTTTGGACAAGCTCCAAGAGTTGATGATGGAGAGGGAAGCCTGGCATGCTGCAGTCCCTGGGGTTGCAAAGAGACGGACACAACTGAGTGACTGAACTGAATTGAACTGTGCATGCTAAGTTGCTTCAGTCACGTCTGACTTTTGTGACCCCATGGAAGGTAGCCCACCAGGCTCCTCTGTCCATGGGATTCTCCAAACAAGAGTACTGGAGTATGGCTGCAACTGGGTTGCCATGCCCTCCTCCAGGGGATCTTCCCAACCCAGGGATTGAACCTATGTCACTTATGTCTCCTGCATTGGCGGGCAGATTCTTTACCACAAGTGCCACCTGAAAAGACTTTTGCTCATCCTAGTTGACAGTAATTGCAGCTTGGACTGTCTCTGTATTGCAGCAGTTAATGAACAATAGGGGATATAGTGCATGTTTCCCCGTTTGTGCCCCAGTCCCAAAACTCCGTTGGGTTAACCTTACCATTAAATGCAGTGAAGTGAAACCCAGCACCTTTCTATGTCCATTTATTATAAACTGATTTCTGTGTATTGGCCTAGCTAAGCTTTTGAAAATGTATCTATTCTATGAGTAGATGATACAGCTTGGTCTAAGGCTTCCAAGAGAAATGCTGAACCAGGACAAAGAATGTATGAGAAGTGTTTCTGAGTGAGTCTCAGCAGATGCTAACCACAAGCCTAAGAGATTTTTATACACATGGTGAGCACAGAAACATGGTTAGTGTGGGTAATCAAGAACTGACTCTGTTTTCTAAGGTGTGTCTCCCAAGTATTATTGTGATGCTAACATTAATAAGGCCCTTAGCAGCCATTTTATTTCTTTAGAATATTAATTACATTCTCTACACATCTATTTTGTACAACCAAAATACAATATGAAAGGTCTGGATACCCTAGTCTAAATTATGTGACCTTGTGCTGCTTGTTTGTTTCTTTTTTGGATGGTTCCATATTCCTCATGTCCTGTGTAGTTGTTGATGAAGGGGTTTAAGGAATAAAGGATGTAGTGTTCTCTAGTACTATCTTATTGCCCTAGTCTCATGTTCCAATAAAGGCTAATAGCTGTTCTGTTCATATGTAATATGTTACACAGAAACCCAGACAGACCCAAATCCTCAAAGGCATGTTCCTGCCCTCCTATTCAGACTGTCTTACCCCACAGATTATACAGGCTGTGGCCATCATGGGTGCCATTATCACATCACACAATATATACCTGCATTCTGCCTTAGTCAAGGTGAGCTAGACCTATCTTATCTCAGAAGCCTGTGTAATTTCATGGGAATGTTCCTTTAGTAGCAAGCAACACACACTTACTTTACAACTATTAGAACCATGTAGGAGCAAGACGTATTTCCACCTGTGTGGACTCTGTTTTTAATCACAAAGGTGACCAGAGACAAACGACCCCATAGAGAAGGGACCAAAGTCCTTCTTAAAGATCTGACGGGGCACCGTGTCTCCTGTTTTTAAATCTCAGAAGCCTGAGTGGTCTGGTGGAGGTCAGGAGGAAAGAGCCCAGCTTGGTTTTACCAATCAGTCCAACACAATCTTTTGCTGGAAGATTTCAGAGACCTTTGTAATTAAGGTCTCTTAATTATGTTATCACCCCGTTAGGTCTGACATAAGGTTGTTCTTACAGAACTGTGGTTCTTTAAGCCACGGTAACTGAGGGCTCAGCAATCACTCAGTCATTTTTTTCTGTTTGGAGATGTGTGATGTCATCAAAGGGTCATGACTTTTTACCTACTCAGAGAACCAGGGTGTAAGCAGAGTCTCACATTTCATGTGGTCAGTTGTTTGCCCTCTAAGACTTTTAGCTGACTCCAATTTGTGAAATATTACAAGGAAACTTGTTCCAACTAGTCAAAAAATGACTTTTGCTATTATTTCTCTAGTCCAGATAGGTAGACTGAGCCAATAAACAGGAAATTCGAGAAGCCAATAAAGTACTTTTTCATTGACTCCTGCATTGCTCTCTGTTTCCTTTATCAATATCTGTGTCATCTCGGTGTTTGACAAAGCATTTTTTTGTGTGAAAACCAATGAGCAAGTGGTAAGTATGCCATGGTCCTGGGTAGTAGTGAATGTGAGGGTAAGGAGGAGACCGGATTGGGGCAGGAAAATGAGACTTAGAGCTCAGGGGAACTAGATCTTAGCGCTGCCCACTAAATCATTGCTTTAGTCATGCTTTACACTCTGGGACCATGATGAGGCCTTCGCACTTTTGGACTGGGAAGGAGGTCTCCTCAGACAAAGATTGCTTCCTGCTGTAGTTACTGGTTTCACATCTGTTTGGCTCTTTTTCATTCCCTTTCCCTTCCTGTTTACCAACTACTGGCTGCTTGTCAGTAGTCAGAAGTCAACACACAGAAAACAGAATCTGTGGCTAAACAGGCTGTTTTGTCACAATAAATTCTCTGTCCTCTTGACTCCTGATTGCCAATCTAGTTTTGATCACTCCGTTGTTTCCTATCATGGGACCTCTGACTCTTGGCTCTGCTTTGACTAAGGGCTCCCTATTCTGGGTGTCCTCTCAGGGTTGGAGCCTTCTTAAGGGCCCTTACGTCCTGTCACCATTTATAATGACCCAGCACTGATGTATTCCTCTGCACACTCTCACTCAGGAAAAGTTTTTGATGACCTGAGGGTGTAGAAAAATTATGGAGGAGGAGCTCAAGGCCATTGCTGCTATCAGTCCCTGTCTATTGCCTCCCCTGCAGCATCTGTCTCTTAGACGATCTGTCTGTGTGTGTCTGTAGGAGAGATCTTATCTGAGTTCTGACCTCAAAATTAAAACATGTTCCTAAACCACCTTGGTTCCAGGTTGCAGTCTGTAAAAACAGCAGCAGTCCCCATACATTGTCCCTGATGAAAAGTCAATATTGGCTGTGCACATCTACAAAGAGATAAAGCTGTCCAGATGTCTAATCCTTGCTCCTGAATCAATATTCTTAGCATGGCATCTGCTTTCTTCCATGGGTTCACTTCAGAGCTCAGCATATTTTCTCTGGAGTGTCATATTTCCAGAGGTTCAGATGCTAGACAGGCCTTTTTCAATACATGGAAGGGAATAGAAGATCAGCTGAAAAGATGAATTAATTGTATCAGCAATTTCCAAACTTATGTCAAAAGTATATTATTCTAACCCACCTCCCAGAATATTGGAAATAAAAGCATGAATAAACAAATGGGACCTAATTAAAATTAAAAGCTTCTGCACAACAAAGGAAACTATAAGCAAGGTGAAAAGACAGCCTTCAGAATGGGAGAAAATAATAGCCAATGAAGCAATGGACAAACAATTAATCTCAAAAATATACAAGCAACTCCTGCAGCTCCATTTGAGAAAAATAAACGACCCAATCAAAAAGTGGGCCAAAGAACTTAACAGACATTTCTCCAAAGAAGACATAAAGTGGCTAACAAACACATGAAAAGATGCTCAACATCACTCATTATCAGAGAAATGCAAATCAAAACCACAATTAGGTACCACTTTACACCAGTCAGAATGGATGCAATCCAAAAATCTACAAGCAATAAATGCTGGAGAGGATGTGGAGAAAAGGGAACCCTCTTACACTGTTGGTGGGAATGCAAACTAGTACAGCCACTATGGAAAACAGTGTGGAGGTTCCTTAAAAAACTGCAAATAGACCTGCCATATGACCCAGCAATCCCACTGCTGGGCATACAGACAGAGGAAACCAGAATTGAAAGAGCCACGTGTACCCCAGTGTTCATCGCTGCATTGTTTACAATAGCCAGGACATGGAAGCAACCTAGATGCCCATCAACTGACGAATGGATAAGAAAGCTGTGGTACATATACACAATGGAATATTACTCAGCATTAAAAAAAAATTCATTCGATGCAGTTCTACTCAGGTGGACGGAACTGGAGCCTATTATCCAGAGTGAAGTAAGCCAGAAGGAAAAACAACAATATAGTATACTAACGCATATATATGGAATTTAGAAAGATGGTAACGAGAACCCTGCATGCGAGACAGAAAAAGGAATGCAGATGTATAGAACAGACTCGTGGACTCTGTGGAAGAGGGCAAGGGTGGGATGATATGGGAGAATGGCATTGAAACATGTTAATTATCATATGTGAAATCAATCGCCAGCCCAGGGTTGATGCTCGGGGCTGGTACACCGAGATGTCCCAGGGGGAGGGAATCGGGAGGGAGGAGGGAGGGGGGTTCTAGAGAGGGAGCATATGTAAACCCATGGCGGTGTCATGTCATTGTATGGCAAAACCAACACAATAAAGTAAAGAAAATTTAAAAAAAAAACAGAAGTATATTATTCTATAGGACATTAATTGGGGTGATTAAAGAAAGTGTTCTTTGTAAAGTGGTCTTTTTTTTACACTTGTTCTCCTCTCCGCCCCTTACCCTTGTGGCTGGAGACTTTATTTATTTAGGCCACTCTGTGGCACGTGGGATCTAGTTCCCTGACCAGGGATCATCCCACGCCCCCTGCATTGGGAGCATGAAGTCTTAACCACTGGACTACCAGGAAAGTCCCAGGAAAGCAGTCTTTATTGAGACCTCTCTGTCCCTTTTATGCCAGTTACATTATCAACCTCCAAGAGTAGAATATATAATATGTAGCATCTCCAGAATTCATTTGCTCTTTCTCTCCATTCCTATTACCATCTTCCAGAATACTGCATTAAGGAATATAATTTGGGAAATGTGTTGTCGACTTTTTTTTACTAGCTAACATATGAGTTGAGGATAAAGGCTTTAGGAGCCTAGAGAAGAGAAAGGACTAGGCTGAGGAGGAATGGGGGCCCATCCAGCAGAATTAGGTGGAAAGCCTCTAGTACAAGGTCGGGACCCGAGCCTAGCTTCTGGGACAGCGGCAGCACAGCGCTTGGTAGGGGTGGTGCGCAGCCAGGAACAGGGAGGAGTGACGCCAAGGATACGTTTGGGGTGTCGTCTCAGGTGCTCTTTCTCCCTCGCCTCTGCAGGGTGTTGTGCTGGGGTGTTACTTTGGGCCTGCCGCTCTCTACATCTGGGCGGTGGGGATCCTGGCTGCGGGGCAGAGCTCCACCACGACAGGGACCTACTCCGGCCAGTTTGTCATGGAGGTACATGCTGGTGTGACTGGGATAGACGAGAGGACGTTGCCCTTTGGTCCTTTCTTAATCCCGTGCCTTCCTGAATCTCCTCAGACCTCTTCCAGACATTCATCCTGCTTCTGTATTTCCTTCCAGGGATTCTTCAACCTAAAATGGTCACACTTTGCTAAGTGAGTCTGACCCACTCTATTGCCATCATCCCCACTCTGCTTGTGGCCATCTTCCAAGACGTGGAGCATATAACAGGGATGAATGACTTCCTGAATGTTCTTCAGAGCTTACAGGTGAAGAGGGAGCTGGGGAAATTCACATCCTGTTGAGTCAAGCAGAATTCTATATTGCCCTTAGGTACCGGGCCTAATGCTGGGCGTGGGAAAAATTCAGAGGAATAAAGATTTGCAGTGTTAGTCTACGGTGAATGCATCCAAATCCCTGGCATCTGAAAGGCTTTTCACAATGGCTTGTTCTTTTCTAACCCTGTTGAATGGAAATTTTAGCTATAATTACACAAAGAACATAAAATTATTGTTCGTTAATCCAAGCAAACATTAAATATTGTATAGGACATTGTTGGATTTTATGGAAATTAAGACAGGGCAGACACACATTTTATAAGGACACCATGAGCATAACTGATGCTGGGTTCATGCCACAGATTTCCACATAACCCTCCAGCATGTTGTGATGACAGGAATAATTTCCCACAGAGTAGAAGAGGGAAGGTCTACGGTTCCCTTTTGCTAACAGTACTGCTCTCTGGGGTATTACAGGAGTTATGGTCTTATTTTTTATATCTGATCTTATTTTTTTCTTTTGCAGCTTCCCTTTGCTCTCATACCCAGCCTCACGTTTATGAGCTTGCGGCCGGTGATGAGGGAATTTGCCAATGGATTGTGAGTGTACTTCTTTCAGTTCCCAAAGATGTGTGGGGCAATGGTGTCTGCATCAAACAGGCCAGTCAGAAAACAAGTCATAGGGGAACTATGTACTTTAAGAGGTGATTGCTAGAGCTGCCCCCTCAGTCTCTGACTTAGAATATAGAGACTGCTGGGGACTTCCCTGGTGGTCCAGCAGTTGAGACTCTGCCTTTCTGTGCAGGGGGTGCTGGTTCAATCCCAGGTCAGGGAACTAAGGTCCCACATAGCACAGGTCAAATTAAAAATAAATAAACACAACATTGTAAATCAACTACATGTCAATTTTAAAAATCAAAAGAAAATAGAGACTGTGAATGTAACAAAGGAAGACAAAAGCACATTTTTTATTTGTGGGGGAACTTTTAGGCTTTTAGTGCTTTAACTCTTCAACTTCAGCCACTGAAGGTTAAAGCATCTTAAATCCATATTAAATGATCTTGATGAGAGAGGCATAAGCTAATATCTTTTAAATACATCTCTAAAGGACGTGGGCTATTTGAAATGACTTGTTGCATTTCTAGAAACTCTTGGCTTTGTGCAGTTTTAGGGCTTGTTACAGTTTTAGGGACTTGTATGATATGGATTATTTGATAGTGTTTTTTTTTTTCTCTCTTTTTCCCTATCATTGTGAAACTTTGGCTCATTTAATCTAATCTGGGACACAAGAAGCACTTTTCAGTTTACTGCTTACTCCTGTTCTGTGACCCCAAAAGACACAGTGTCTTTTGCTGTTTGTGGACAGATTGGACTAGTCCACCAATGATTGTGCTGATTCTTTTGACAGGGGCTGGAGGATCACAGGTGGTATCATGGTCCTTATCATCTGTTCCATCAACACGTACTTTGTCATGGTTTATGTCCAGGGTCTAGGGCATGTGGTATTGTATGTGGTAGCTCCAGTGGTCAGCATAGCTTATCTGAGCTTTGTGTTTTACTTAGTAAGTCCAGTTGGGAGTGGGTAGGGGTGGTTGAGGTGCATCTAACACTCAGAAGAGAAAGGACCCAAAAGAGCACATAGCAATCTATCTTCAGGTTATTGACACAATTCACATGAAATTGTTATATCAGCTGTGACTACAGAATATTTTTAACCATAAATTTTCCCTTGATTCCTAAGTGCTATCATTTTTCTATTTTTGTCACTCTGGTTTCCATTCCTAATAATTCCTAACAAGAGAGTGTAGTATGTTTGAAGAACTCAAAAGAGATCAGCTGTGTAGAAAGCAGAGAGTGGAAAAGATGGGGTTGGAGAAGGGAGCTGTCATGTGATTTCAAACTTTTGAAGGGCAGTACATGTGGGTTCACAGCCCTGCCCAGCTCTACTACTTAATAGCTGTCCAATGACAACACAAGTAAATAGTGATATTCTCTCACTGAATTATTCTAAAATTGTTTTAAAATGATGGTTATAAAACACAGCTCCATAGAAAAGGAATGCAGAATTATGTATACGTAGATAATCAAAAAATTGTCAAGCCTAGAGTAAATTATGTAAAAATGATAATAGCAATTGTCTTAGGATGGTGGGATTATGGATATATTCTTTCTCTATTTTCCAGATCTTCTATAGCATTCCTTATATCAGTGAAAAGCAACAACAAATCCACCTCCCTATTCTACACAGGTTCCTCTAAAAAACACAGGGTTGAGGATTAGGGACAGTGGAATTTATACTGTATCTGCTACAAAATGTGACAAGGCTGGAGGGTGGAAACCCCCTGCTCATCTTTCTAACACTGACCTAGCTCCCAGGCTAGTATCAGTCACACGGTAGGTACTTGATTGGGAAAACATTATAGTAAATATTGAAAAATTATGACTTGAATAGATATATCTCTTCTTTTTTCCCATTAGTGTGAACATTGGGCACACTAAGATTATGATAAGCCTATAATATGGGGACTTACTCCAAGGAAACCCAAGTAACTAAATATGGTCTTGACAGAAATTGTTTTAAAAATTCACTGTAGGGAGTTCCCTACTGGTATAGTGGATAGGATTTCAGGCTTTCACTTCAAAGTCCCAAGTTCAAACCCTGGTCATGAAGCTGAGATCCTGCAAGCTAGTTGACATAGCCAAAAAAAAAATTTTTTTTTAAAGATTGCTGTAGAAGTTAAGGGGATCCTTCCTTGACGCAAATTGGTTACGAAGGTACTGAGTTGTTCTCAGTCAACCTGAGGTTATCGACATTGCTGAAGAACCATTTTTGAGGCCCAGGACTGATTTTACACTGAATAACTACTGTTTAGTTCAAGAGACTGTAGTTGTCAGTCAATCATTCTCATATTGTGAGGAATGGTGTAGGACGGGAAAAGAATGGTCTTCAGGGACCTTTCCCAGTCAGATAAGAAAAACACACACACACAAAGCAGTAGGAACAAAGGGAACTGAGAATCAAAATTAATATGACAAAGAGGTTTGCATCTGAGCAATGCTGTGTGGGCAGTGAGGGGGCTAAGAGTGTTCTCCAGAGAAGCTGGTGAATGATGACCATATTTTATCTTTCAGGGTTGGCAATGCTTCATTGCACTGGGCATGTCCTTCCTGGACTCTGGGCACACACAGTAAGCATCTCTAAAGTACTGCTGATCAAAGATGCCACCAGTGGCTATACCATGTAAACACTGTCTGCAGTTACCATCAGAGCCAGTGAGTTTCTGTGGTTTATCCTTTGAACATAGCCAGACGTATGTGCTGTTGCACAGACTGCGTTTAGGACTCAGGTGTTTGTTGGGAGAGACTTGTTTTCATATTTGTTTGAATGATGGCATTACTTTTCTTCCTGAACTCCTGATCTGGGAGCTGGATTAAGTAGGATCTTTTAAAACTTGACAAACTCCTTCTTGAAGTAGAAATACCATATGACATCCCTTATATGTGGAGTCTTAAAACAAATGATACAATGAACTTAACACCAAAACAGAAAGAGACTCATAGACTTAGAAAACAAACTTGTTGCCAGGAGAAGGGATAATTCTGGAGTTTGGGAAGGTCATGTAAATATTGCTATATTCAAAACACATAACAAGCAAGGACCTACTGTATAACACAAGGAACTCTACTCAATATTATGTAGTAGCCTGGATGGGAGGGGGTTTTAGGGGGAGAACGGGAACATGTATATGTATGGTTGAGTCCCTTCACTGTTCCCCTGAAACTATCACAACATTGTTAATCAGCTATACTCTGATACAAAATAAAAAGTTTAGAGTTTGAAAAAATAAAGGTATACAGCAAAAAATAAATAAAAGGCTGCAAAATACTTACCTTATTCATACTCTAAGAATTATTTTAATTATAAAACAATAAAATCTCAACTAGGGTGGTTTGACCCATATTAAATACAAAATTATGAGATAATCTACCTCTGTCAGGTTTATGATTCTTTTAACTTATTTTCCTTTTAAATTTCTCAATGGAGGTGCTTAGTTGCTCTGTCATGCCCCACTCTTTGTGACCCCATGCACTATAGCCCATCAGGCTCCTCCATCCATGGGGATTCTGCAGGCAAGAATACTGGAGGGGGTTGCCATGCCCTCCTCCAGGGGATCTTCCCAACCCAGGGATTGAGATTAGAAATGGACAATAAAGAAAAGAAAAGAAACACTGAGAAATACACTCTTCCCAACAGCTCTCCAGATGTATGACACTTGGAGGAGAAGGAACTTGGGGAAAAGGGAAGGAGGTGGCAAGGGAGTGGCAAGGATGCCAGGCCTTGGGCAGTTTAGGATCACAGCACTAAGTGAAATAAATTGCTGTTGTTCAATTGCTCACTCCTGTCCGACTCTTGGCATCCCCAGGACTGCAGGACCCAGGGCTTCCCTGTCCTTCATTATCTGCCAGGATTGTTTGAAGCCAGCTTTTTCAATCTGTTCTTTCACCTTAATCCAGAGGTTCTTTAGCTCCTCCTCACATTCTGCCATAAGGGTGGTATCATCTGCATATCTGAGGTTGTTGATATTTCTCCCAGCAGTCTTGATTCCAGCTTGTGATTCATTCAGCTTGGCCTTTTGCATGATGTACTCTACATGGAAGTTAAAGAAGCAGGGTGATGATATATATCCTTGAGGGTACTCCTTTCCTGATTTTGAACCAGTCTGTTATTCCATGTCTAGTTCTAACTGTTGCTTCTTGATTTGCATACAGGTTTCTCAGGAGGCAGATAAGGTGGTCTGGTGTTCCCACCTCTTTAAGAATTTTCCACAGTTTGTAGTGGTCCACACAGTCAAAAGCTTTAGTGTAGTCAATGGAGAGAAGTAGATGTTTTTCTGTAATTCTCTTGTTTTTTCTGTGATTCAATGGATGTTGGCAATTTGGTTCCTCTGCGTTTCCTAAATCCAGTTTGTACATCTGGAAGTTCTTGGCTCATGTACCATTGTAGCCTAGCTTGTAGGATTTTGAGCGGTACCTTGCTAGCATGTGACATTGTATGATTGAACATTCTTTGGCATTGCCCTTCTTTGGGATTGGAATGAAACCTGACCTTTTCCAGTCCTGTGGCCACTGCTGAGTTTTCCAAATTTGCTGGCATATTGAGTGCAGCACTTTCACAGAATCATCTTTTAGGATTTGATACAGCTCAGCTGGAATTCCATCACTTCCACTAGCTTTGTTCATAGTGATGCTTCCTAAGGCCCACTTGATTTTACACTCCAGGATGTCTGACTCTGGGTGAGTGATCACACCATCATGGTTATCCAGTCATCAACATCTTTTTGTATAGTTCTTCTGTGTATTCTTGCCACCTCTTATATCATTTCTGTCCTTCATTGTGCCCATCTTTGCATGAAATGCTCCCTTGGTATCATTTATCTCATATTCTTATATTTAATATAGATCAAAACCTCATAATTGAGATAAAGCAGAAGATATTAAGAAGAGGTGGCAAGAATACATAGAAAAACTATTAAAAAAAATATCATAAATACCCAGAGAACCGCAATGGTGTGGTCGCTTACCTAGAGCCACACATCCTGGAGTGTGAAGTCAACTGGGCATTACTGCAAATAAAGCTCGTTGAGGTGACGGAATTCCAGCTGAGCTATTTCAAAGCATAAAAGATGATGCTGTTAAAATGCTGCATTCAATATGCCAACAAATTTGGAGTGGCCACAGGACTGGAAAAGGTCAGTTTTCAATCTAATGCCAAAGAAGAGCAATGCCAAAGAATATTCAAACCACCACACAACTGCACTCATTTCACATGCTACCAAGGTACCGCTCAAAATCCTTCAAGCTAGGCCTCAACAGTACGTGAACCAAGAACTTCCAGATGTACAAACTGGATTTAGAAAACGCAGAGGAACCAGAGATCAAATTGCCATTGGATCATAGAAAAAGCAAGGGAATTCCAGAAAAACATCTATTTCTCTTTACTAACTATGCTAAAGTCTTTGACTGTCTGTGGACCACAACAAACTGGAAAATTGAAGAGATGGGAACACCAGAGCACCTTACCTGCCTCCTGAGAAACCTGTATGCAAGATGCAACAGTTAGACAGGGAACAACAGACTGGCTCAAAATTGGGAAAGGAGTATCTCAAGGCTATATATTGTCACCCTGCTTATTTAACTTCCATGTAGACTATATCATGCAAAATGCTAGGCTGAATGAATCACAGGCTGGAATTGAGACTGCTGGGAGAAATAGCAATAAGCTCAGATATGCAGATGACACTACCCTTATGGCAGAAAGCGAGGAGGAGCTAAAGAACCTCTGGATTAAGGTGAAAGAGCAGAGTGAAAAAGCTGACTTAAAGCTCAACATTCAAAAAACTAAGATTATGGGGTCCAGTCCCATCACTTCATTGCAAATAGATAGGGAAAACATGGAAACAGCAACAGATTTTATTTCTTGGGCTCCAAAATCACTGTGAACAGTGACTGCAGTGATAAAATTAAAAGACACTTGCTCCTTGGAAGAAATGCTATGACAAGCCTACATAGCACATTAAAAAGCAGACACATCACTTTGCCTACATAGGTCTGTATAGGCAAAGTGTGCATTTTCCAGTAGTCATATCTGGATGTGAGAGTTGGACCATAAAGAAGGCTGAGCACCAAAAAATTGATGCTTTTGTACTGTGGTGCTAGAGAAGACTCTTGAGAGTCCCTTGGACTGCAAGGAGATCAAACCAGTCAATCCTAAAGGAAATCAACCCTGAATACTCACTGGAAGGGCTTATGCTGAAGCTGAAGCTCCAGTACTTTGGCCACCTGATTCAAAGAGCTGACTGTTTGGAAAAGACCCTGATCTGCAAAAGACTGAGGGCAGGAGGAGAAGGTGGTAACAGAGGATGAGATTGTTGGATGGCATCATCGACTCAATGGACATGAGTTTGAGCAAAGTCAGGGAGATAGTTAAGGACAGGAAAGCCTGGCATGCTGTGGTCCAGGATGCAAAGAGTCGGACATGACTGAGCAACTGAACAACAATAACAATAATTAAAATAACTCAAAAAGAGTATGCATAAGTAAAGTATTTTGCAGCCTTTTATTTATTTTTTGCTGTATATTTTTATTTTATTTTTCAAACTTTAAACTTCTAATTTTGTAAAAAGGTTTAGCCAATTAACAATGTTGTGGTATTTTCAGCTGAACAGTGAGGGGACTCAGCTATACATATACATGTATCCATTCTCCCCCAAACCCCTGTCCCATCCAGGCTGTCATGTAACATTGAGCAGAGTTCCTGATGCTATACAGTAGGTCCTTGTTGCTTATTCATTTTGAATATAGCAGTGTGTACATGACCTTCCCAAACTCCCTTACTATCCCTTCCCCTGGCAATGACAGTTTTCTAAGTCTGTGAGTCTCTTTCTGTTTTGTATCTAAGTTCATTTGTATTACTTCTTTTTAGATTCCACGTATAAGGGATGCCATACGATATTCTCCTTCTCTGTCTGAAACTTACTTGACTCAGTATGACATTCTCTAGGTCCACCCATGTCTGCCAATGGAATTATCTCATTCTTTTTAATGGCTTTCTCAGCCTTTTAAATCCATTATCTTTTGACAAACAAAATTTACATACCTACTCTGTAAGTTGTATTATGAAACATTAATTGAATTTTCCAAATACTTTTAACATGTAGTCAGTCTTGTTAAGAATCATGCATGAGGATTACCTCTACTAAAGAGAAAACAAGCTGACCGTGGGATAGCGAAAGAGTTCAGTGCTGTCTGAGAGCAGCAGATGTCAAGCTGTCAAAGAGCCTACTTAATCCAGTTCCCAGGTTAGAAGTTTAAGAAGAAAAATAATGCCATCTTTCAAACAAATATGAAACAAAGTCTTTCCCAACAAACAGTTGAGTCCCAAATGCAGGCTGTGCAATAGCACATATGTTTGGCTATGTTCACACAGTAAACCATAGAAACACACTGGCCCTGATGGCTACCCGTGGACAGTGTTGACTTAGTATAGCCATGGGTGGCTTCTTTGGTCTCCAGGACTTTGGAGCTGTTTACCATGCACCCAGAGCCCAGGAAGGACATGCCCAGTACAACGAAGCATTGTCAACCACGAAAGAGAAAATACGGTCATCATTCACCAACCTCTCTGGAGAGTCCGCTTACCCTTCTTATTGCCCACACTGCACTGCTCAGATGCAGACTTCTTTGTCATATTAATTTTGATACTCAGCTTCCTCTGCTCCTACTGCTTTGTGTTTGTATCTTTTATCTGACTGGGGGAGGTCCGTGAAGACCACTTTTTTTCAGTCTTATACCATTCCTCACAATACGGGGAATGACTGACTGGCTAAGAACAATTGTGATAGTCTTCTGAACTAAAGAGTAGTAATTCTTTCTAGAATCAGTCCTGGACCTTAAAAATGGGTCTTCAACAAATTCTATGGCCTCAGGCTGACTGAGAACAACTCAGCATCTTCATAACCAATTTGTGTAAAAGAAGGGTACCCTTAACTTCTACAGCAACCTTTTTTTTTTTGGCCGTGCCACCTAGCTTGTAGGATCTCAGTTCCCTGACCATGGACTGAACCTGGGACTTTGAAGGAAAAGTCTAAAATCCTAACCACTAGGCCACCAGAAGATGTCCTACAGAAAATTGTTAAAACAATTTCTGTCAAGGCCATACTCAGTTACTTGGGTTTCCTAGATTGAAGGCAGGAAGAGAAGGGGGCAACAGAGGACGAGATGGTTGCATGGCATCATCAACTCAACGGACATGAGTTTGAGCAAACTCCAGGAGATAGCGAAGGACAGGGAAGCCTGGCATGCTGCAGACCATGAGATTCCAAAGAGTTGGACACAACCTAGCAACTGAACAACAGTAACTGTCTCTATATTATAGGGTCAGCTTAATCTAAGTGTACCCATGGTTTACTGAGCATGAAAAAAGAAGAGATATATCTGTGCAACACATAATTTCTCAATATTCACTAAAATGTTTTCCCAATAAGTATCTATGCTGTGTCAGACACTGACATGGGGACTAGGTAAGTGTTATAAAGATGAGAAGGGGATTTCCACCCTCCATCCTTGCCATTCTCTGTAGCAGATATGGTATAAATTCTGCTGTCCCTAATCCTCAACCCTATATTTTTTAGAGAAACCTGTGTAGAATAGGGAGGTGGATGTGTTGTTGCTATCACTGCTCTTCATTGATACAAGTAATGTTACAGAAGATCTGGAAAACAGAGAAAATAATATCCACAATCCCACCACCAAAGGCAATTACTATTACTATTTTTACATAATTTACTCTAGACTTTTGATTATCTAAGTATACATAATTCTGTATTTCTTTTCTATGTAGCTTGTTTTATAACTATCATTCTTTAATAATTTTTGAATAATTCAACAAGGGATTATCACTATTTACTTCTGTCTTCATTGGACAGCTATTAGGTAATAAAGTTGGGCAAGGCTGTGAACCCACATGTGCTGCCCTCCAAAGATTTGAAATCACAAGACACAGCTCCATTCTCCAACCCCATCTCATAACACTCTACTTTCTACATGGCTGATATTCTTTGAGTTCTTCAAACATACTATACTCTCTTGTTAGGAATTATTAGGAATGGAAACCAGACAAAGTGACAGAAATAGAAAACTGACAGCTCTTAGGAACCAAGGGAAAATTTATGGTTAAAAATATTCTTTAGTCACAGCTGGTTTAACGATTTCATGTAAATTGTGTCAATAACCTGAAGGTAGATTGCTATGTGCTCTTTTGGATCCTTTCTCTTCTCAGCATTAGCCCCACCTCGCCACCCCTGCCTCCTCCCAACTGGACTTACCAAGTAAAACACAAAGCTCGGATAAGCTACGCTGACCACTGCAGCCTCCAAGTACAATGTCACATGCCCTAGATACTGGACATAAACCACGACAAAGTACATGTTGATGGAACAGATGACAAGGACCACAATACCGCCTATGATCCTCCAGCCCCTGTCAAAGAATCAGCACAATTACTGGTGTCCACAAACAGAAAAAGATACTGTGTCATTTGAGGTCACAGGACAGGAGTAAGCAGCATTTCAAAATAAACTGAAAAGTGCTTCTTATGTCCCAGATTAGATTAAGTGAGCCAAAGTTACACAATGATAGGGAGAAAGAAGAAGAAGAAGAAAAAAATCAAATAATCTGTATTATTTAAGTCCCTAAAAATGCAACAAGCCCTACAAGTGAAAAAATCATGAGTCCGTAGAGATGCAACAAGTCATTTCAAATACCCCATGTCCTTTAGAGATGTATAAAAAGTACTGGCTTATGCCTCTCTCATCAAGATGATTTAACATGGATTTAAGATGCTTTAACCTTCAGTGGCTGAAGTTGAAGAGTTAAAGCACTAAAAGCTGAAAAAGTTTCCCCAGAAACAAAAAATGTGCTTGCCCTCATTTGTTATACTCACCATCTCTACTTTTTTCTTTAATATTTTAAAATTGACATATAGTGGATTTACAATGTTGTGTTTATTTATTTTTAATTTTTGGTCACACCAAGTTGGTCCCCGTGGGACCTTAGCTACCTGACCTGGGATTGAACCAGCACCCCCTGCACAGGAAGGCAGAGTCTCAACCACTGGACCACCAGGGAAGTCCCCAGCAGTTTCTATTCTTTAAGTCAGAGACTGAGGGGGAAGCTCTAGCAATCACCTCTTAAATCACATAGCTCTCCTATGACTTATTTTCTGACAGGCCTGTTTGTTGCAGACACCATTGCCCCACACTGTTGCAGACTGGCAGAGCAGAGACCAGAACCTGCCCCATGACTTGAGGGTGCAGCAAACTGCACCCTCGCAATTGTCCTAAAAAGCACACCTAATGGACATACTTGGGGCTGGACATGCTCTCTGCTCCGCTTCACTGACTGCCCCTGTGTCCGTCCCCATGGAAACAAAACATGATGCTCCTGATGAACAGCAGAGCCTTAAATTTACTATCTCTTTATCAAATTCCCCAGTATAGCTATTCCCTAATGATCTCAGTGATATTAAGAATGATCTTAATGATATTAAGAAGAGGTGGCAAGAACACACAGGAGAACTATACAAACAAGATCTTCATGACCCAGATAATCATGATGGTGTGATCACTCACCTAGAGCCAGACATCCTGGAATGTGAAGTCAAGTGGGCCTTAGGAAGCATCACTACCAACAAAGCTATTAGAGGTGATGAAATTCCAGTTGAGCTATTTCCAATCCTAAAAGATGATTCTGTGAAAGTGCTGCAGTCAATATGCCAGCAAATTTGGAAAACTCAGCAGTGGCCACAGGACTGGAAAAGGTCAGGTTTCATTCCAATCCCAAAGAAAGGCAATATCAAAGAATGCTTAAACTACTGCACAATTGCACTCATCTCACACGCTAGTAAAATAATGCTCAAAATTCTCCAAGCCAGACTTCAACAATATGTGAACCGTGAACTTTCAGTTGTTCAAACTGGATTTAGAAAAGGCAGAGGAACCAGAGATCAAATTGCCAACATCCATTGATCATGGAAAAAGCAAGAGAGTTTCAGAAAAACATCTACTTCTGCTTTGACTATGCCAAAGCCTTTGACTGTGTTGATCACCAGAAACTGTGGGAAATTCTTAAATATATGGGAATACCAGACCACCTGACCTGCCTCTTGAGAAATCTATATGGAGGTCAGGAAGCAACAGCTAGAACTGGACATGGAACAACTGACCAGTTCCAGATCAGGAAAGGAGTACCTCAAGGCCATATATTGTCACCCTGCTTATTTAACTTATATGTAGAGTACATCATGAGAAATGCTGGGCTGGATGAAGCACAAGCTGGAATCAAGATTGCTGGGAGAAATATCAATAATCTCAGATATGCAGATGATACCCCCCTTATGGCAGAAAGTGAAGAAGAACTAAAGAGCCTCTTGATGAAAGTAAAAGAGAAGAGTAAAAAAGTTGGCTTAAAGCTCAACATTCAGAAAACTAAGATCATGGTATCTGGTCCCATCACTTCATGGCAAATAGATAGGGAAACAATGGAAACAATGACAGATTTTATTTTGGGGGGCTCCAAATCACTGCAGATGGTGACTGAAGCTATGAAATTAAAAGATGCTTGCTCCTTGGAAGAAAAGTTATGACCAACCTAGATAGCATATTAAAAATCAGAGACATGACTTTGTCAACAAATGTCCCTCTAGTCAAAGCTATGGTTTTTCCAGTAGTCATGTATGGATGTGAGAGTTGGACTATAAAGAAAGCTGAGCACCAAAGAATTGATGCTTTTGAATTGTGGTTTTGCAAAAGACTCTTGGGAGTCCCTCAGACTGCAAAGAGATACAACCAATCCATCCCAAAGGAAATAAGTCCTGAATATTCATTGGAAGGAGTGATGCTGAAGCTGAAACTCCAATATTTTGGCCACCTGATGTGAAGAACTGACTCATTTGGAAAGACCCTGAAGCTTGGAAAGATTGAAGGCAGGAGGACAAGGTGACGACAGAGGATGAGATGGTTGGATGGCATCACCAACTCAATGGACATGGGTTTGGGTAGACTCTGGGAGTTGGTGATGGACAGGGAGGCCTGGCGTGCTGCGTCCATGGGGTCGCAAAGAGTTGGGCATGACAAAGGGACTGAACTGAACTGAACTGAATGATCTCATGTGACTTCTGCCAATAAAAGTGTGGGCTGAAAGGAGCCATTTTGTCTTCCTGCCATGGAGAGCAGGAGGGCCTCCTGACTCCCAGCTTGCCAAATTATATGTGTCCCTCTTTTCATTACACACTCGTCCCTGCTTCAGGTCTTTATCCCCAGCTGTGCTGAACTCGGCACCACACATCTTAAGAAGTACACTCACAATCCATTGGCAGATTTACTCATCACCACCTGCAAGCTCACAAACGTGACAATGGGTATGAGAGCAAAGGGAAGGGACAAAAGAAAAAACTAAGATCAATTGGGCTACGCCACATCCTTGTAACATCCCAGCGACCAGCACTGTTAGCACAGGAAACCAGGGACTCTGCCTCATCTACTCTGTTGATATTATAAGGAAACAGAGACCAATGCAGGATCTGTGTTTACAGACTGCAACTCCTCTCCTAACCCTTGCCAAGGCTGTTCTTGGCCAACTTGGGGTCAGGGAGTCTAGTCTGGAAAGTCCTAGAAATTCTAGTCATTTTTGACCTAGGAGTCCCTGCAGAACTTCCTGGACACTAGTCTCTCCTATATCCTTATTTCTTTAAAATTGGCTCAGTGCTGAATTTGGGTTTTGTTAACACACACTGTCTTTTATAATAAAAGGATAAAAATTTTGTTTAAAACGCTAATGAAAAAAGACAAACAGCTAGTGATCAGCCTGTTGTAGTATTTGCCTCATAGCCAAACGTGAGGGCCATAATAGTGATGAGAAAACCAAAAAATGCTTCTAGCTTCCGCAAACCTAAAGGAGAAAATGTAGCAGTGAGTTCACAGAAGGCAGATTTCCCCGTTGGCCACATGATGGAACTTTCAGTGACCCCTCCGTTCCCACTGTCCTTACCATATTTGTCCAAAAAGAGAAATATAAGGGTATCTGCAATGGTGATGAGAACTCCACCCCATAGAGGAATCCTAGGTCAGAGATTAAAAAGGGAGATTAAAGAAGAGAAAAGAAACATTAAGAAAAAGACTCTCTTCCCAACAGCTCCCTAGATAGATGACCCTTGGAGGAGCAAGGACCTGGGGAAAAGGGAACAGTGGTAAGGAGGCCAGGCCTTGGGTGTTTTAGGATCACAGCACTAAGTAAAGTAATACATTCATTCAAACTTTATCTATTATTACAGACATTCAGGACACAAAGCTGAAAAGTATGTGTCTTATCTCTCAAGGAGTTCACTCGACAAGTGGGATAAACTGATATACAAATTAATTATAACATACGTTGCCACACACTGGATAACACAGATATGCAAGACCCAACATGAGAACATGGGAGATAAAGAGCCTACATCTGCCAGAAGAGAAGAAGGTCATTCCAAAGTGGTTACACAGAAAAAATAATGCTTGAGTTGAATTTTGAAAATTGAAAATGACTTGGGTTTTTTTTTTATGTTGTTGTTATTTAGTTGCTATGTCCAACTCTTTGGTCACCCCATGGACTATAGCCCACTAGGCTCCTCTGTCCATAGTATTTCCCAGGCAGCAATACTGGAGTATGTTGCCATTTCTGTCTCCAGGGGATTGTCCTGACCCAGGGGTTGAACCTGCACCTCCTGCTTGGCAGGCAGATTCTTTACCACTAAGACACCTGGGAAGGACTTTTGTTTTTATACTTACTTTGAAATCTCGCAAAACACTGATTACTTTCTAGAGAAAAACCCCTCACCTTCCTACAGACAGGAGATTGATGGCAATAGCTGAGCCAATAACTTCTTGCATATCTACACCAGTGATAGCCAATTCCACCATCAGCCACAGAAGGATTCATGGAACCTAAACATCAAACAGCAGAAAGACATGGTTCTAGCTCATCATTTCTAAGAACTTCCCCCATGGTTTGGAATTCACATTTTGTCAGTGATCCAATAACAGTCCTTTATTAAGCCTTAGGTCTAGAGATGAAGGAGCAGAACTCAGCTGCACTCGGCCCCTTGCTGGAGAGGGCCAGGCTGCTCTTTGTGGCAGAGCCTGTGAGTCAGGGTCAGGGCAGCAGCTGATGCCAATTTCTTCTCCTTCTGTTTTACTTGACAGAAGAATGGAATTTCCATTTATTATTTCCACTTAGTTTTTGGTCTGAAAACAGTCCTGAAAGTGTTAGGAGAAATGAGAATGCTAGGATAGTCAAAATATTGTTCAGGAGAGAATAAAATTACTACAGAAGAAAATATCTATCCTGACCATAGCTGAAGAGACAAACAAACATGAAAAGGTTGGAGTCATCCTTAGCGTAATAATGCACAAGCAAGTAAAAAAGACAGATTTGCAAAGGGAACTTTTGGGCAAAGTGTTGGAACTGGATGTCTTATAATAAAATCTGGGAACTAATCTGGTCAAATAACCTAACAGAAAGAAATTTCATAGTGCTTGCTCACTGAGGCCAAGAAAAAAAAAACCTCCAATTATCTACTACCCAAGAAATAGGTCACAAAAAACAACCACTAAGATACATGAAGAAAGAGAAGATAAAACAAACTATAAACTACCAAGTTTTTTTTGTTTTTAGAGGCATCTAAGAAAACAAGCAGGTAAGGTACTCTCTCACAGCCAGAAAAGGAGATTGAACATTTAGGGCAAACTGGAGGTAGATTAGTACTTATCTAAAGACCAAATCAGTTTAAACCTGTCTTCCAGGCATCATTGTCATTGTTCAGTCCCTCAGTGGTGACTGACTCTTTGCAGCCCCAAGGACTGTAGCACACCAGGCTTCCATGTCCTTCACCAACTCCCGGACCTTGCTCAAACTCATGTCCATAGAGCTAGTGATGCCATCCAACCATGTCATCCTCTGTCGTCCCCTTCTCCTGTCTTCGATCTTTCCCACCATCAGGGAAACATGGTTTAGCAGCAAGAGGAGCTGTAGAATTTCCCTTGGGATTCCCAGCCCTCACAACCAGGATCCCCATGTTCTCCACTATTTCAGTGTCCTGGGGGCTAGCACAGGTTGCCGGACACACTGCTATCTATGATATGAGACAAACATTGCTTACTTTGGGATACAGGTGATGACACACTTCAGCAAGATGCAGCCCAGTTACTACTCCCAGTCAAGCTGCAAGGTTCTGCAGCAGGAGTCCCATGATGGTGGAAAATAGAACCCAGAGCAACCAGAGAAGAACAAAATCCTACCATTACACTCATGAGATAACTAGAAGTTTTAGTTTGGTTGTTTGGCAATGGAAATGGGAAACAGTACACTCAAGAAAGAGCCCCGTTCAGGAATCAAATGATCTGAGTTCTGTATCACATTCTGCACAGAACTTTCGAGGTCACCTTGCACCTTTCTGAGTCTTAGTTCTTCCCATCTGCTGTTTCACTTTTGTTCAAGGAAACTACCTGGGTAAATAAAATAAAACTAAAAACCAACTACATGATAAAATAAAATTTAAAAACGCATCAAAAAACACTTTTCATCAAAGTGTCAGAGCCAACGAAGTATCAGCATGTAGCCACCAAGGCATTGATATCCAGCAGCCAGAGCAGAGGAAAAGGCTGTGGTGTGCTGTGTGTGTTTAAAAAGGAAAGAGGGAGGACTCCATGTTCACCTTAAAACCAGCCAGTGTTCCAGACTGCAAATCATATTCAGTTTTCCTGCATCCACATGCTCCTAAGAAATCCCGGTCCTGTGGAAGTCCAGAGTTTACCAAAGCTAAAACAAGAGTACTGCACCAAAGAGGAAAACAAAGTCAGTTGATTATCACCTCCAGGGGGAGAACGGATACATGCCTATGTATGGCTGACTCCCTTTGCTGTCCACCTGAAACTGTTACAATGTTGTTAACTGACTATACTCCAGTACAAAATAAAAAGGTTTTAAAAATAATAATAATAAAATAAAGTGGCTCTTGGAGGAAAAAAAAAAGATTATCACCTCTAAATTGCTGATCTAATTTATCTACTATTTTATCACACAAAAAGCAACAATATCAGTTTCATAAGAACAAAGGATTTCCAAAGTTGGACATGGGTGTTTCCAAGTTTAATTGCCATCTTATCCACTGCTTATCAATAAGCTGGTCACTCTCTGTCCAAATAAGAGTCCAACCCTTCTCTTAGCTGCCCTTCCAACAGCCTTTCAGTCTAAAATCCCAGCCATAATAACAGTACCTCTGTGTTCAAACACTACCCAAATGGGACAAAAAGCACTGCACCAAAGGGAACATGAAATATTTCCCTTTCTGGGTCAAAAGTTGCTCGCTAGTACAACTTCGCAACTGTTTTTCAAGGACCTTAGCTTCCTTAACAGTTTCTGTTTACTCTGACTACAAAAATTCAGTCTTCAGAGATTGCTTGCCAGAACTGACTCTGAGGTTGCTGATCTTGAGTTGTCCAGCAGACATTGTACATAGATTTTCCCTAGATAATAATATTTTTTTCCAAGGCTTGTCACTAACCTTCTCCTCAGAATGGAGATCTTCTCATCAAAGTAGGTGGTGAAGGGCTCCTCTGAGCACATCACAGGGGACTGCAGAATTCAGGAGTTACTGCAGGCAAGGCTGATGGCACCAAGACTGGCAGAGTCCCCATGGTCTCTAGAAGCATCTTCTGAATTAACAGATTTGAGAAGAAATGAGTTAAAATGAACAAAATACACTAATATTAATAATCATCTTGGAAATACTGAAAGTAAACCTTTTTAATACCTAAATGCACAAGATCAACCTGACTATCAATTTCTAGTACTTTATTTTATTTATATTTTTAATAAATTAATTTTTGAATAGGCAATACATCCACATCGCTGAAAATCTGAGAAATACTATGTTGCTTATGGTGATAAAGCTCCCTCTCAACCCTCTTCCCCGGTCACTAAGCTCTACATCAGTTTTCAACACTAATCTCACAAATGGTCTCCCCCTTTCACGCTTCTATTGTATTGCACTGTGAAAGTCACTCAGTCGGGTCTGACTCTTTGCAATCCCATGGGCTATAGAGTCCGTGGAATTTTCCAGGCCAGAATACTGGAGTGGGTAGCCGTTCCCTTCTCCAGGGAATCTTCCCAACCCAAGGATCAAACCCAGGTCTCCCACACTGCCAGCAGATTCTTTGCCAGATGAGCCAGTGGGGAAGCCCTCATGCTTCTACCGCCACTTGAAATTTTTTAGAATCATTTTCTTCTAAAATCACTGATGTCTTGGCCTTAATATATAATCCCTAGACTAGCCACACTGATAACCTAAAATCTTAACTTTTAGAAGGAAATTGTCAGGCTAATGGGACACACCAATCTCCATCCTCCATTTTTTAGTAGGACTTACTCAAAGGATCATCCTTGGACATTATCTCTCCATCAGGCTTCCTCAAAAATGGATGACTTGCAAAATCCTGCCACATTTCAGGCTAAAATCTGAAGTTTCAGGGAAACCACCAAACAGAAACCTTTTGCAGTGAAGACCCGCAGTGAAGAGTTTAGGGAGGGAGAGGTGTCATCTTCAAGACAGGAGAGCGCATCGCAGACTAATCATCAACGTTTCCCTTGTCTGAATGGAGCAAGTCTCCATGATGTTGTTGGCTGGGGGACAGGAGATGGTGACAATCTTTAATGGAACAGAGGACAAGAAGGACAATACGGTAAATTTCTGTTACTGGCTTAAGCCTAATTCCAAACAAAAATGAGTCAACAACACAGAGCTGTAAATTACCATCTGGCATCTTCTGTTCAGGACCCAACACCGCGGTGGATACCTGAGTGCCTGAGTTCATAGAAAAGGATTCTGGAAAGGAGAGAAGAGAGGGAGAGGAATTAGCAAGAACAAATTAAAACAAGCTTCATGGCCAGCTTCTGTGACTGTGTATGACTGAACCCTTACTATGTGAAAAGAATAATTGTTCTATTGAATTAGATAAGCTTGGAAATAATCACAGTTTTCAGACTATGATTAGGAGATGTTTAATAGAAAAAATAAAAAAGTCTTAATTATATTTTTGCTGGCAACACTTCAAAACAAAACTGAAGTAAAAGGTATTTCAGGGAAGTGGGCAAGTAGTTTTTCATAAGCATCCACAGGAGACAGTGAGGGACCGGGACACCTGGTGTGCTGTAGTCCATGGGGTTGCAAATAGTCGGACATGGATTAGCGACTGAACAAGACAACAAAAACATCCACAGAATGGCTTCGAGGCAATCTTCCAGTCTCTGACTTTGCCTCCAGATTAACCCAAATATTTAAAAGACTGACTTCCCACCATTTTTATGGGTTTCTAAGGACAGAGATCTATAACTCCTTTGATCTAACTAAAGATTTAAGCTCATATTTCAAGATTTTGGGTGGTGCGGGGGGAAGCATCACACTAGCACACTGGTAGAAGAGGGCCACAGTTTCGCAGCCTCACCTTTCCTTGAACACAGACTTCAGCTGTAAGGTTTCAGGTCTCATTCCCCAACACGTCAACAACTGAGAGAAAAAATGAATGACCAGCCCCACTTTCCCGCCCCCTCAGGGGCACCAGAAGGACAAGGCACAGTCCACAGTCCACCTGCACTTCTGTCCATCAGCAATAAGCAGCCTGGGAAGAGAGAGTGTGAGGACTACTGGGTTAAGTTTAACTGGGGGTTAGAGCAGGGATATTAGTAAGTCCATTGGGTCACAGATCTATGGCATATTGTCTAGTCAACTCCACCAATAAGGCTAATTTTTTTTAAACTTTTGATCTACTGATTTAGGAATCTACTTCTCAGTTAAGTCCAAACTTCGAAGGGGAAAGGTAAGTAATATTTTTAACCACCTCCCCTTGAATCCTAATGACTATCCTACTAAAAAACTGAGGAAGCCTCCATTTCTTTATCCTTTACTAGTCTTTTTTCACTCTTGTACCATTATTGCTCTTGTGTGAACAGTGCTCTATTTTCTTTTTTAGATAATCTAGCAATATATTCCAGAGAAGGCAATGGCACCCCACTCCAGTACTCTTGCCTGGAAAATCCCATGGATGGAGGAACCTGGTGGGCTACAGTCCATGGCGTCGCTAAGGGTCGGACACAACTGAGCGACTTCACTTTCACTTTTCACTTTCATGCATTGAAGAAGGAAATGGCAACCTACTCTGGTGTTCTTGTCTGGAGAATCCCAGGGTTGGCAGAGCCTGGTGGGCCGCCATCTATGGGGTCACACAGAGTCGGACACGACTGACACGACTTAGCAGCAGCAGCAGCAGTGATATATCCTGGGGCTTCCCTGATGGCTTAGCTGAAAAGAATCCTTTTGCCAATTCAGGAGACTTGGGTTTGAGCCCTGGTTGGGAAGATCCCCTGGAGAGGGAAACGGCAACCCACTCCAGTATTCTTGACTGGGAAAGGGCATGGACAGAGGAGCCTGGTGGGCTTCAGTCCATGGGGTCTCAAAAGAGTCAGACATGACTTAATGACTAAAACAGCAACAACAAATTGACATATTCTATATCTATTTTGCAAAATTACAGAATTAAGACCTGAGGGGGTATTAGATTTCATCTATATTCTGCAGTGTAAAGCATACTACCCCTTGCTAAGATAGAAAACATAACTTTTCATCTCTATAGTCACCAATACCAAGAACTTTGTTATAATAAACAGTATCTATGTCCTTACTATCAGAGTTTGAGCTACCACATGGTTTCGCCAGCAGACCTCAATACTGCCGACTAAATTCCACCCCTCTCTCAGCCAGCACCTCACCTAAATGGAACTTAAACATCTGACCACCCAGCATACCACTTGGATTCCAATCACAGCACAGCTCCTAGACCCCACTCAGAGCATTTTTCTTTTATTTTACATTAATTCTAAGGAGCCAGGATAACACAACAGAAACTAGAAACCACAAATCTAATCTGGGACGACAGCTCTTACATGGAAAATTGTGGGCTATTGATGAGACAACTTCCGCATACTTCAGTCACTCTGAAACATTATTATGATTATTGGGAATTCTCTGGTGGTCCAATGGTTAGGACTCCACGCTTTCACTACCAAGGGTGTGAGTTTGATCTCTTGTCAGGCAACTAAGAGCCCCCAAGTCACACATCACTGGGCCCCTCCAACCCACCTCCCCAAAAAGAACATTATTATTGGGAGTTCACTAGCAGCATAGTGGTTAGGATTCTAGCCTTTCACTGCTGTAGCCCAGGTTCAATCCTGGGATGGGGAACTGAGATCTTGCATGCCACGCAGCATAGCCAAAAAATAAACTAATTAAATGAATAAAATAAAATAGAAAGAAGTGCCAAAGTGTGTTGAATGGTTATTTTTTAAGATTAGTATTCAGTTCAGTTCAGTCACTCAGTCATGTCCAACTCTTTGTGACCCCATGGACTGCAGCACACCAGGCCTCCCTGTCCATCACCAACTCCCAGAGTCTACCCAAACCCATGTCCATTGAGTTGGTGATGCCATCCAACCATCTCATCCTCTGTCATCCCCTTCTCCTCTTGCCCTCAATCTTTACCAGCATTAGGGTCTTTTCCAATGAGTCAGCTCTGCATCAGGTGGCCAAAGTATAGGAGTTTCAGCTTCAACATCAGTCCTTCCAATGAACACCCAGGACTGATCTCCTTTAGGATGGACTGGTTGGATCTCCTTGCAGTCCAAGGGACTCTCAAGAGTCTTCTCCAACACCACAGTTCTAAAGCATCAATTCTTCGGCGCTCAGCCTTTTTCACTGTCCAACTCTCACATCCATACATGACTACTGGAAAAACCATAGCCTTGACTAGACGGACCTTTGTTGGCAAAATAATGTCTCTGCTTTTCAATATGCTATCCAGGTTGGCCATAACTTTCCTTCCAAGGAGTAGGTGTCTTTTGATTTCATGGCTGCATTCACGATCTGCAGTGATTTTGGAGCCCTCCAAAATAAATTCTGACACTTTTCCCAGTGTTTCCCCATCTATTTCCCATGAAGTGATGGGACCAGATGCCATGATCTTAGTATTCTTAATGTTGAGCCTTAAGCCAACTTTTTCACTCTCCTCTTTCACTTTCAGCAAGAGGCTTTTTAGTTCCTCTTCACTTTCTGTCATAAGAGTGGTGTCATCTGAATATCTGAGGTTATTGATATTTCTCCCAGCAATCTTGATTCCAGCTTGTGCTTCATCCAGCCCAGCATTTCTCATGATGTACTCTGCATATAAGTTAAATAAGCAGGGTGACAATATACAGCCTTGAGGTACTCCTTTTCCTATTTGGAACTAGTCTGTTGTTGTTGTTCCATGTCCAGTTCTAACTGTTGCTTCCTGACCTGCATACAGGTTTCTCAAGAGGCAGGTCAGGTGGTCTGGTATTCCCATCTGTTTCAGACTTTTCCACAGTTTATTGTGATCCACACAGTCAAAGGCTTTGGCATCGTCAATAAAGCAGAAATAGAAGTTTTTATGGAACTCTCTTGCTTTTTCATTGTTAATATTATATTGGTAAGAATAACTGAAGTTTCTAATTGCTACTCTACTCAGGAAGGACCAATTCAATTAGATTACTTTTGTCTTGATTGATATCTGGTTTCAGAAGGCACAGAAGTATTCAATACATTTGAGGAAGATTCTTATTCAAAACAGGCCTTTAAAGGTTATATTTAAAAAGCAAACCATTGAGATAGTGGTGTGTTTTCCCCAAGTATCATGTGTGAAAGGGTGATAGTTAAATAATTTTAAAAAGAAATGTCTTACCATAAAATCAAATTATTGCAATTATTGCAATTCTAAGTGATTACTTACAGAGCTTTTAAACACAAGAGTCTGATCTTTCCAAAATCTCTCTCCAAGAAAGAAAATGAATTCTAGATTTCAACTTCTTGCTTTCTTTTTTTGCTGCACTGTGCAGTTTGTAGGATCTTAGTTTCCAGACCAAGGATGGAACCTGGGCCTGGAAGCAAAAAACCCCAAGTTCCAACCACTGGACCATCACGGAATTCCCTAGGTTCCAACTTCTTCATCAAAACATTGAGTCAACAACTATAACTTTCATTGTCTGCAGTGTCTAGAGAACATAACTAGGGCGAGGAGTGGAGAGTCAGTACGCTCTGGGTGCTGCCCAGTGTTTAGGTCTCCACGAAAATCCAACACACATATAGAAGCAGTAAGCTCATAATGAGACCACTTTGCTCTCTAGGACCATACCACCAGGTCATTTCAGTCATTAAACTATGTTAAGAAAAAGATCCAGTGGAGATACAAGCAACAAGAATCAACCCTGCAGTACTCGGACAGTTATGATTAACAATGTGCCTTGACATTCTAGCTCACCTCCAACCACCAAGTGTCACCTTCTCTTAAAGCCAGTAAGTTTCCTCCTGCAAAATAGCCATTGACAGCAGGGGGAAAAAAGGCACTCATGGGTCAATGTAATATAACTATTTTATCCCTTTCCTTATCAAAAAAGTTGTAAGACTGTTTTACAAAATAAGAATGCTAATTATAATTAATTTTCTTTCTAAAGTTCAAAAGTCTACATATTCTTTGACCCAGCAATTCCATTCTAAGAATGCATAATAAAGAAACAGTTATACAGGAAGTATCAGTATGTGCTTGAATATTTCCAACACAGCACTGTTTGTAGTGTCAAAAGACTAAAACAACCTAGGACATTCATAGAACAGAATACCATAAATAAGGCAGATCTAAACGGATTGATAGGAAACAATCTCCAAGATACACTGTGAAGTTAAAGATACTATAGAACAGTATGCTATCATTTATGCAGCAAAAGAGAGAGAGAGAATATACATGTACGAACGAAATCCAAAGGACGTCCAAAACTGGTAATGCCGACTTCAAGAGGAAGGAGAGGAGGGAGGAGCACAAATGAGGTCAGGCAAAGGAGGACCTCTCATGAGTATACATTGTATACAGTTTTGCAATTTAAAATAATTTTGCCAAGTAAACGTATTGTTTATCTTTTAAAACCATAAAGTTCATGCAGATTTACTCAGTTCCCCAACAAACACCTCAGACACCTTCCATTTCTCAATGAACACTTTAGGGATATATCAGTTCTCTCTGATAAAGCTTCAGCAGTGGATAACCAGAGATCTGATGCTGTCGGTGGGCAGGCATATGTGGCCTTAAGCTTAACTTACTACTGTTTTGACTGAATACTGGAGTGGGTTGCCAGGCCCTTCTCTAGGAGACCCTTTCAATCCAGGGACCAAAACAGGGACTCCTGCATTTCAGGTGGATTCTTTACCATCTGAGCAAACAGGGAATCAAGACTCATACATTCCTCCTTCTACCCTTTGGGACCTGCTGAAATTTCCATAGTTAACTTTAAGCCTCCTTTCATTACCTAGGAATTTTACAGACACTCTCAGTGACAGATGAAATAAAAGAAAACAAAAATAACTCACACAAGATGACCTACCAGCAATAAGAACAAAGACAAGATTGAGAACCCTAATTTCCCAGTGTAAGTCTTTATTGGGAACTGATCCTTATGCTAAAAAATGTAAGTTACTCTGACCTTAAATTAAAAATGGAAGAGGAATTAGACAACAAATATATTTTTATCATTGGCCAACTCTTTTATATTCCATTCTGATGGTATTGCAGTTTATAATTAATATTTGTTTTACTATGTCCATGATATTCCTAATGATACCTGGAGTACTCTTCATGTGTCTCCAGGGGCCAAGAAATGTTAATTATTTAATACATGCTTGTTAAATTATCAAAATACTAAGTGGCAATGAATGGCTGAGACAACAAAGGTCTTTTCATTCCTTATGTTCTGCACATTCAAATGCTCCCTAACCAGAGAGACTCTCATGATAAAGATGACAATAATTAGGCAAAAGGCTTCCCTTTCTGCCTCAGACTCTACTCTTTAAAGATTTCACTCCCTGTCTTCCTTATATAAACAGGATTCATAAAGACAATGTCCTCCCCTCAAACCAAGCCAGTATCCAACTTTCAACACTATGCAAGTACTAAATTGTCTTTATCCAAAACTAAATAACTAAGCTTATACTGTGTGTGTGTGTGTGTGTGTGTGTGTGTGTGCGTGTGTGTGTACTCAAAGTCACTCAGTCATGTCCAACTCTTTGTGACCTGATTGACTGTAGGCTCTCTGTCCTACAGGCTCCTCTGTCCATGGAATTTTTCAGGTAAGAATACTGGAGTAGGTCGCCATTTCCTCCTCCTGGGCATATTCCCAAGCCAGGGATTTAACCAGAGGCTCCTGCATTGGCATTTGGATTCTTTACCACTGAGCCACTTGGGAAGATAAATATTGTCTTCAGCTATTCTAAGAATATTCCTCATTGTGATATTGAAAGGTTGTTGCAGAACCACAAAAAGACGCTGGGATTCTTGGCCTCTGGAGAAGAATTCAATCCGGGTTCAGAGACAAGGCTTGATCACTCAGAGCTTTTGGGTAATAAAGTTTTATTAAAGTATCAAGGAGACAGAGAAAGCTTCTGACATAGGCATCAGAAGGGGGCAGAAAGAGTACCCCCCTGCTAGTCTTCGGCTGGATGTTATACAGTCACTAGCAGTTTGCTAATGAAAGAAAGGAATGTCTTAAAACTCAGAATAGCACCAGGTCCCTCATCCATAAGATGTATTTTGGGATAATCTTGGCACCAGACAAGTCATCCCAGGCCATAAAATGACTGACTTGAATCTTGTAGAAGGGCAGATTATCATACAAATAGTTTCGTTTACATAGATTAGGAGAACAATGTCTGAGTATAATATACTGGTTTGTCAAGTAGGTTCTGAGCCATTAGGTGGAACCAATTTGAAGACAGTTTAGGGTAAATGCATAGTACATTAACATAGCTTAAGATAAACATTTCCATAAGAAGAATGCATTGGTTAACTCAAGGTTTGAGAATAGTTAATTTCAGGTGAAACCAGGTGTCATTATGGCAATACAGTATTTTAAGAGAAACCTCTTTTAAATTCATATAGAGAAAGGAAAAAATATCCCTAGTTTGTTTCCTCCTGCCACTTAAGAGAGATAAAAATGTCTGACACTTGCAGCCTATTTCCTCTGTTTGGAGACCCCTGGCCTTCCTGCCTGTTACCCTCTCATTATCTTTATGTATCCTAAAAGTATTCCTCCTTGTGATAATGCTGGAATGCACTAGAAGTATCCCTTGTGAGAATGAAAGACTTATTACCCCTGTTTCAATGCTGTTGGCCTCAGGCCTGAACTCTTACCACTCTCTCAAGCAGCCCACATCAAATAACTGATCTAGGCGGGAAGGTGAAGATTCACCCCTCTTACCTCAACCCAGGACAGCTCTGATGGTAGCTCAGCCTGTATCCTACATCACAGCTCAACTTCTGTGCAGACTGCTTCCTTCCCCCTCGTTAGCGTTTATCTCAAGATCACCTCCTAATAAGACTGCCATCTCAAAGTTGGTTTCCCTTCTTACCCTTTCCTGCATCCAGTAATTAACACATCTGAAAAAGTGCTGAACTCCTCTACTTAACACTGTTTTTTCCACCCTTTTGTGATCCCCCCTAGAAATTACGTTCTCATCAGCTAAATGAGATCATCGCCAAGTAGAGTCAGAAAACCCACTAACTCTTCAACTTTCTCCATCTTTGAAATGTGATACCATTTCTCTTACAACACTTTCTTTGGCTTCCATCACGTTGTGCTGTTTGAGTCATTCTGTTTGAATTGTTCTTTCACTGCTACCTTCAATTGGCACTTTCTTCCTCCTACTCCTCACATGTAAGCATTCCTTAGGTTCACTCCTTCATCCTCTTCTAATTTTAAACAACCTGTCTGCAATTTCAGTGTAATAATACTGAGGACCCATTCAGCATTAGAGACATTCGTGGTGTTAGGTAGTTAGAATAGGAAACAGGAGTCCAAAATGGCGGTGGCTAGAAGATAAGGAAGGGAAAAGCCCTAGAAAATAGAACAAGGAAGGTCCGAGGACCTGAGTGAGAACTGCAGACAGAACAGCACTCCTGTCTAAGCTCAATTTGCATAGGACAGGCCCAGGGGGCAGAAATAAACATATAAAAGAGGAGCCAAAGAGCTGACACTCTCTCTCTCCTGCGCCTAGAAGATAGACTCTCCCTCTCACTCCCATGCACTGTGGTGTTCTCCTCTTCACGGCCTTGCATGCCCTCACGCCTCGAGGATGGATTCTCCTGTTATCATCTTCTAAATAAAATAGAGCAATAACACTGAGCTGTAATACTAATTTATTTAAGAGCTATAACACGGTCTGTCCAGACTTGAGAGCTGTGGCCCGCCGAGGGCTTCAATGTCCATCACTCCAAATCTTTGTTGTGACGAGACAAGAGCCAAGGAACATACCCTCACGTGATATCTACACTCGCCTGACAGTGGGACAGTGAGAGTAAAAACAGCCTCTTAAGGGTAAAACACCTGGATTCCAGGTCAAGCCAACTGAGAAACTGTGGGTAAATTATCAAATCTTTGTTTCGTTTCTTTACCTGAACTGAGCATGATACCAGCCTCACAAGGATGCTCCCTGTATCTTTTTGCTCCCCAAATGCACTGATGCTCTTCTACCTCCCTGTCTTTTCACATGTTGTGCCTATGCTGCAGCATTCTGGCTGTGCCCATCCTCCATCTAGCTAATTCCTACTTACCGCTGATGTCTCACTTTGCTTTTTTAAAAAATAATTTTATTTATTTATTTTATTTTTGGCTGTGCTGGGTCTTCTTTGCTGCACAGGCTTTTCTCTAGTTGCAGGGTTCGGGGACTACTCTCCAGGTGCAGTGTGCAGGCTTCTTATTGCCATGGCGTCTCTTGCTGCAGAGCACGGGCTCTAGTGCACATGGGCTTCAACTGTTGCAGCACATGGGCTCTGTGGTTGCAGCTCCCCAGCTCTAGAACACAGGCTCAATAGTTGTGGCTTATTGGCTTAGTCGATCCATGGCATGTGGCATCTACCCAGATCAGGGGTCAAACCTGTGTCCCCTGCATTGGCAGGCGGATTCTTATCCACTGTACCACCAGGGAAGTCCCTGATGTCTCACTTTAGACGTTCCTTCCTCTAGGGAGGGCTTCCTAGAGGAAGTCCAGAAGGCTGGACCCTGTGCTCCCAACGCAGGGGGCCCAGGTTGGATCCCTGGTCAGGAACTGTTTCCCACATATGCCACAACTCAAAATCCTGCATGCTGCAACTAAGACGTGGTGCAGACAAATAAATAAATAAATAGATGTTCGTTCCTCCAAAAAGCCCTTTGTGATTCCAGTCTCTGAGTGAGATGTGTCTTCTAAGACACCTATACTCTATACTGTATTCTTCCCTTTCCCATAGCGTGATCCCATGGAATTCTGATACCAAAAACAGACAAAGACGGCACAAGAATTTCTGCACTTTTTAGCATGCCATTAAAAAGACAAGCCATGGAGTAGGAAAACATATTTGCAAATCACATATTTAGTAATGACTTGCAAAGAATTCTCAACACTCAATAAGAAAATAACCGAATTTTAACATGTTCAGGGAATTCCTTGGCAGTCCAGTGGTTAGGGTGATGAACTTCCACTCCAGGTGGCACAGGTTAAATCCTTGATTAGGGAACTAAGATCCTACATGCCACGCAGCATAGACAAAAACAATAATAATAATAATTAATAAAATATTCAAACTATTTTAACAGAAACTGCAAATAAGATACATAGATGGCAAATAAGCCCATTAAAAGATGCCTGATATCATTAATCATCTGGGAGATGCAGATTAAAACTACAATGAGGGACCACTAGACATTTTTTAGGATGGCTAAGACTAAAAGGCTGACCACAGCAAGTATAGGTGCGGGTGTGGAGCAACTCAACCTCTCATACACTGCTGGTGGTACAGCCGCTTTGGAAAACAGTTTGGTGGGTTCTTTAAAAGGTAAACAAATACCTACCATGTGACTTACACATTCTATTCATAGGAATTTATCCAGAAGAAAGCATATGTCCATACAGAGATTTGTACACTAATGTTCACAGTAGCTTAATTAAAAATATATATATATTTATTTTTTTGACTGCATTGGGTCTTAGCATGGTGCGGAGGATCTTTGTTGCAGCACACTGGATCTTTCTTTGCGGTTCATGGACTCTCTATTTGTGGTTTGTGGGTTCCAGGCTCAGTAGCTGTGGCATGGGGGCTTAGGTACTCTGCAGCACACGGGATCTTAGTTCCCTGACCAAAGATCAAACCTGATTCCACTATATTGCAAGGTGGGATTCTTAACCATTGGACCACCAGGAAAGGCCGCATAGTAGCATCATTTGTGATAGCCAAAAACTGTTAACAACCCAAATGTCCATCAACAGGTGATTGGATAAACAAACTGTTTTAGATCCATACAATGGAATACTACTCAGGAGGAAAATCAATATGGATGACTCTCAATTATACTAAATGAAAGAAGCCAGAGGGGGAAAAAAATAGATACTGTATGATTCCATTAACATTAAGTTATGGGAAATGCAAACTAATCTCTAGTGACAGAAAACATCAGTGGTGGCCCAGGAGCAGGGAAGACAGGAAAGAAGGATTACAAAGGGGCAAGAGGTATTTGGGGGAGGTGATAGATATGTTCATTACCTTGACTGAAGCAATGATTTCATGGGTGTGTACATGCCATGAAAACTTAACCAAACTAGACAGTTTAAATGAGTATAGTTTATTGTATGTCAGTTCTATCTCAAGAAAGCTGTTAAGATGGAATATATATTTATAAAATACGTGTAGTATATAATAATGGCTTACCTGGTGGCTCGGTCTGTAAAGAATCTGCCTGCAAAGCTGGAGACCCTGGCTCCATCCCTGGGTGGGAAAGATCCTCTGGAGAAGGAAATAGCAACCCACTGCAGTATTCTTGCTTGCTAAATCCCATGGACAGAGGAGCCTGGAGGGCTACAGTCCATGGGGTCGCAAGAGTCAGACACAACTTAGCAACTAAACCATGGTAACAAATAATAAAACAACAGAACATTCTCTGTATCCATCACCTGGTTTAAAAAAGTAAATATCATTTTTTTTTAATTTTCTATGTTCCCTGATCACCCAAAAACTCAGGCTTTCTTATTTAAAATAGGGGGATATCTGGAAACATTTTCTAAATACTCTAGGTTCCCAAAGGTGATTATTCTGGGGACTATTTTTTATGTAAATAAGCTCAGTAATGTAGTACGGTGCATGTATGCATGCTAAGCCATTTCAGTAGTGTCCTTCTCTTTGTGACCCTATGGGCTGTAGCCTGCCAAGTTTCTCTGCCCATGGTATTCTCCAGGCAAGAAAACTGGAATGGGATCTACCTAACCCAGGGATCGAACGCTCGTCTCTCTTGTATTAGTGGGTGGGTTCTTTACCACTAGCGCCACCTGGGGAGCCCCTAGACTGAAGCAGTTTGGCACAGTTGGAAGGTGAAACTTGCCCTTTAAAAGACAGGTGGTCCCAAAGTGTGATTTAAAAATAATCCCATTATGGAGTTATGAACATCTGAAAGCCTCTGCAGAAAATGCAAAAGAGAAAAGTCTTACCAGCGGTGACCAGACAAACGCTTTCACTTAAAAAAAAAAAAAAAAAAAACACAAAAAGCAAGGCAGAGAGGGGTGGGGGCATGTAGTAATAACTGGACCTTGGCATGGGCTTGCTGGTGTGCGTTTTAGCCAGGCTCCATCCACAGATCGTTTTCTTAGGAGAGGTCACTCAGAGACAAGGTGTGAGTAAACACACTCCGCATTTAAAACTGCAGCAGTAGTCTCCAAGCAGGAATAGGGGGTTGTAATCAGCTTTCCTCCTAAGGAAAAGCTGGGGACCTTCTCATTTCACTTCATGAAAAATAAGCCATGAGGCAACTTCTGCCAGACATCTATTAATTGGACGAAACAGGTCTCTTGCCCAAGATCTGACTTCAGCTGTGTATTTCCAGCACAACCAGTTCTTTCCTCTGCAGCTGATTGGTTCTGGAGTGTGGCCAGAAACCTACTTCCCCCAGTTAAAGGAGTCAGATCTCTAACTGTTGATTTGTTCTCTTCTGAGTGGTGACGCTCACTATTTTTATCCTCCGGCTGGACGTCTGCATCCTGGCATTTTCCCATGTCCCTGTCTGGGTTTGCGGAACTGGATAGGCCAACAGTGGTTCCCCTATCTCCTTGCAAGGTTCATTGTGATGTGCAAGGAACAGATGGCGAGCAAGAAGGGGTAGCTCTTCAGCAACCTGCAGGAGGTCGATAGCCCCTCTGGGAAGCTCTCCCTGCTGGAGCTGGGCTGTGGCACTGGGGGCCAACTTCAAGTTCTACCCCTCTGGATGCCAGGTGACCTGTGTTGATCGCAACCCCAACTTTGAGAAGTTCTTGATCAAGAGCATTGCCTAGGCCAACACCTGCAATTTGAGCCCTTTTAGTGGCAATGGCCACAGGACTGGAAAAGGTCAGTTTACATTCCAATCCCAAAGAAAGGCAATGCCAAAGAATGCTCAAACTACCACACAATTGCACTCATTTCACACGCTAGCAAAGTAATCTTCGAAATTCTCCAAGCCAGGCTTCAACAATACATGAACCATGAACTTCCAGATGTTCAAGCTGGCTTTAGAAAAGGCAGAGGAATCAGAGATCAAATTGCCAACATCCGCTGGATTATCGAAAAAGCAAGACAGTTCCAGAAAACCATCTATTTCTGCTTTATTGACTATGCCAAAACCTTTGACTGTGTGGATCACAATAAACTGTGGAAAATTCTGAAAGAGACAGGAATACCAAACCACTTGACCTGCCTCTTGAGAAACCTGTATGCAGGTCAGGAAGCAACAGTTAGAACTGGACATGGAACAACAGACTGGTTCCAAAGAGGAAAAGGAGTACCTCAAGGTGGTATATTGTCACCCTGCTTATTTAACTTATATGCAGAGTACATCATGAGAAACACTGGGCTGGATGAAGCACAAGCTGGAATCAAAATTGCTGGGAGAAATATCAATAACCTCAGATATTCAGATGACATCACCCTTATGGCAGGAAGTGAAGAGGAACTAAAAAGCCTCTTGCTGAAAGTGAAAGAGGAGAGTGAAAAAGTTGGCTTAAGGCTGAACATTAAGAAAACTAAGATCATGGCATCTGGTCCCATCACTTCATGGGAAATAGATGGGGAAACACTGGGAAAAGTGTCAGAATTTACTTTTGGGGGCTCCAAAATCACTGCAGATCGTGAATACAGCCATGAAATCAAAAGACGCCTACTCCTTGGAAGGAAAGTTATGGCCAACCTGGATAGCATATTGAAAAGCAGAGACATTATTTTGCCAACAAAGGTCCGTCTAGTCAAGGCTATGGTTTTTCCAGTAGTCATGTATGGATGTGAGAGTTGGACAGTGAAAAAGGCTGAGCGCCGAAGAATTGATGCTTTAGAACTGTGGTGTTGGAGAAGACTCTTGAGAGTCCCTTGGACTGCAAGGAGATCCAACCAGTCCATCCTAAAGGAGATCAGTCCTGGGTGTTCATTGGAAGGACTGATGTTGAAGCTGAAATTCCAATACTTTGGCCACTTCGTGCAAAGTGTTGACTCATTGAAAAAGTCCCTGATGCTGGGAAGGATTGGGAGCAGTAGAAGTGGACGACAAAGGATGAGATGGCTGGATGGCATCACCGACTCAATGGACATGGGTTTGGGTGGACTCTGGGAGTTGGTGATGGACAGGGAGGCCTGGCGTGCTGCAGTTCGTGGGGTTGCAAAGAGTTGGACAAGACTGAGTGACTGAACTGAACTGAAGTGGCTTCTGGGGTGGACATGCACCAGGTGGCCACAGGCTCCATGGATGTGGTGGTCTGCACCTTGGCGCTCTGCTCCCTGAAGAACCAGGAGCAGATCCTCCAGGAAGTGTGCAGAGTGCTGAGGCCAGTGAATGTGTGTTGAGGAGGGCTGCTTAGTAGCAACCACTATCACCAAGGGCAGCCCTCCCAATTTCAGGAGATCAAACACCCTAACATTAACGTAAAGCTTCTGGAAAAGATACTATTGAGTTTTTCAAAAAAGTCTTAGCGTGCAGAAGAAGCTGTAAAGGAAAAGACTGATAATACATATGTAAATACATAAATAAATAAAATTCTATAACTCCTGCAGGGAAAAGGACTATAAACAAACTTAAAGTACAAAAATTTGTAAAAATATTTTCCAAGGATGATAGATAATGGGCTAACTTCCTTCATATTCAGACATTACAAATCAACAAGATCAACAGGATTCTTAAATCAATTGTTTTTAAAAAGAGAAAAAGCATGGCGGATTCATGTCAATGTATGGCAAAACCAACACAATAAAGTAAAGAAAATTTTAAAAAAAAGAGAAAAAGAAGCAAATTACTTGAACAGAAATACAAATAAAGATAGCTAATATATAATTTAAATGTTTAGTCTTGTGATTAAAGAACAAATTAAAGCTAGATATTTTAAGGAAGGAATATAACAAAACAGAAACATATTCACAGATACAGAGGACAAACTATTGGTTACCAGTTGGGAGAGGGTAGAGGAGCAAGACAGGAGGGTGGGATTAAGAGATACAAACTACTATGTATAAAATAAATAAGCAATAAGGATACATTCTGCAACACAGGGAAATATAGCCATTATTTTATAATAACTTTAAATGGAGAATAATCTATAAAAATTCTGAATCACTATGTTGTACACCTGAAACTAGTATTATAAATCAACTATACTTTAATTAAAAAGAAAGTAAAGCAAGATGCTATTTTACCTACTATTCTTTCAGAGACTTTTAAGTTCAATATGGTGTTGGGGTGGGTTTGGAGGAATGGATACCCCAGTTGGAGGAAGTATCCTCTCTGGAAGGCTATTTAATAATATTAAATTTTAAAATACATTTACTCCTTCATCCAACAGGAATTTATTCCTATAGCTATCCTGCACAAATGTACAAAAACTCATTCATATGTGAAACGATTCATTATAGTATTTGAAATACCACAAGTTGGAAATAACTTAAACATCCATCAGTTGGAGGCTGTTATGTAAACTGTCGTACAGTATAAAGGATTTCTGTGCATCTGTTAAAAAGAACAAGGAAGAGTTACCTATGGCGTGTGAAAAAAATCCTCGAGATACTGTTAATTTAAAAGGCAATGAAAACAGAATATTATGTAGAGTACAAGTCCATTTGTGTGTAGGGGGGAGTATATACCTATATAAGTATTTATGTTAATGAGAATGATAAACCAGAAATTATAAACAGTGGTTACCTCTTGGAAGAAGGGGGCAACAGAGAATGACATGGTTGGATGGCATCACTGACTCAACGGACATGAGTTTGAGCAAACTCAGGGAAATAGTGATGAACAGAGAAGCCTGGTGTGATGCAGTTCATGGGGTCGCGTAGAACATGACTTAGCGACTGAACAATAACAACAAGCTCCTGGGAAGGGAACTGGATAAGGGGGAAGAATTACTTTTCATTTTACATCTCTCTGTATACTTTGAAATTCTTTATACCCATATGTAATTTTCACATATTACCTTTATTGTTTGCTGAAAAACTAGTCTTAAAGTTTTATTCCAAATATAAGTGAACATACATAAAATACGAATAACCTTAACATTTGAATTTATTACTCTAGGGGAAAAGGATGTTCTGCAATCCCCAGTGATTTTTTCCAACAGAGAAATTCCTCAGGAAGAAAAGGACTTGAAGACCATGTTTCGAGGCAATAATATACAGTTGTCCCTAGTATGCCTGGGGTCCGTCCCTGCCCCCACCACAGATACCAAAATCAACACAAGCTCAAGTCCCTTATATAAAATGGTGTGGTGTCTGCAGATAACTTATATGGACATAACCCCACATACCTTAACTCATCTCTAGATTACATATAATACCTAACACAATGTAAATGTTATGTAAACAGTTTCTAGCATGTGGCAAATTCAAGTTTGGCCTTTATTAAACTTTTTGGATTTTTATCCCAGTATTTTCAATTTGTGGTTGGTTGAATCTGAGGATGTTGAACCTGTGGATATCAAGGGCTGACTATAATTTTGCCTCAAGGACAGGCAAACATCAAAACTGTAACTGAAAAAGCTCTAATACTCAAATACTTGTGTCCCAAGATTGGACATTAACTGGCACAATTAGGAGATGGTTTGCTTATAGTGTTATTAATCTCACAACTTCTCTGCAAAGCAAATACTCATCTCGGGTTTAAGCACTGAGAATGCTCTTAGGGGATCATATTCTTCCTTAGCTCCTACAAAGCACCGACTCACTGCTTAATAGAACCAAGGACTTTGCTACATTCTCATCCAGCCCTCACACAGTCCTTAACGCAGGTATTGTCTTCACGTTGGGCTGGGGAAACAGACCCGGAGAAGTTAATAAACTTGCCCCATGATACATGGCCAGCAGATCTGACTTTAATGCACATATTCTTATCATTGCACCACAGTGCTTACCACTGGGGCTTTGTATCGTTCCAACTTCAACTCTTTTGCTGCAAAAGCACTTTTATTTTTTTCAAAACTACTTTTGCTGGCTATTCTTCCTGTGACCATCCCCTAAACACTGGAGTTCTTTTTCGGCTCTAATTTCGCTTATATACACCCGTGTAATCTCATGTACCCCGAGTTTTCAATGACCATGTACACAGATGGTTTCCAAATCTAAGTATCAAGCTCAACTCTCTTCTAACCCAAATCTTCACATCCAGCTGTCTACTAGACAGTCACCTGAATGAGTAACACACATCTCTCAGCCTAACCTGTGTAACCCAGAGGGCATCACCAACCTCCCCAAGTCTGGGTCTCCTCTTCCATTTCGTCCTCTTCTATGGAGAAATTTTTTTCCATCAGGAAATTTCAAGCTTTCCATTCCTAAACACATGTCTCATACTTGCCCACAGAATTTGGGGGAACTCCTTCTCTAATCTCTGCCTGGGACAGCCAAACTAGGAAAGCTAGATTAAGCTAAGGAGAATGGGACAGTCACCCAGTCACCGTGGCTTTTGGAGGTACTCTTTGGTCCTTTTCTCCCTTCTCCCCACAGAGGTAGATAAGTAGAAAACTTCTGAAGACTCAATAATGTGTAGCCTCTACTGTATCCAGACTTGACCTACATTTATAAGACTGTCCCAGATGAAAGCTTCATGGCAAACAAATGGGAAAACAATGGAACCAGTGACAGACTTTATTTTCTTGTTCTCCAAAATCACTGCAGATGGTGACTACAGCCATGAAATTAAAAGATGTTTGCTCCTTGGAAGAAAAGCTATGACAAACCTAGATAGCATATTAAAAAGCAGAGACATCACTTTATTGAGAAAAGTCTGTATAGTCAAAGCTATGGTTTTTCCAGTAGCCATGTATGGATGTGAGGCTTGGACCATAAAGAGAGCTGAGCACTAAAAAATTGATGCTTTTGAAATGTGGTGCTGGAGAAGACTCCTGAGAGTCCCTTGGATTACAAGGAGATCAAACCAATCAACCCTAAAGGAAATCAGTCCTGCAAACAATTAATCTCAAAAATATACAAGCAACACCTGCAGCTCAATTCCAGAAAAATAAACGACCCAGTAAAAAAGTGGGCCAAAGAATTAAACAGACATTTCTCCAAAGAAGACATACAAATGGCTAACAAACACATGAAAAGATGCTCAACATCACTCATTATCAGAGAAATGCAAATCAAACCACAATGAGGTACCATTTCACACCAGTCAGAATGGCTGCCATCCAAAAGTCTACAAGCAATAAATGCTGGAGAGGATGTGGAGAAAAGGGAACTCTATTACACTGTTGGTGGGAATGCAAACTAGTACAGCCACTATGGAGAACAGTGTGGAGATTCCTTAAAAAACTGGAAATAGAACTGCCATATGACCCAGCAATCCCTGTGCTGGGCATACACACCGACGAAACCAGAATTGAAAGAGACACGTGTACCCCAATGTTCATCGCTGCACTGTTTACAATAGCCAGGACATGGAAGCAACCTAGATGTCCATCAGCAGATGAATAGATAAGAAAGCTGTGGTACATATAAACAATGGAATATTACTCAGCCATTAAAAAGAATACATTCGAATCAGTTCTAATGAGGTGGATGAAACTGGAGCCTATTATATAGAGTGAAGTAAGCCAAAAGGAAAAACAACAATACAGTATACTAACGCATATATATGGAGTTTAGAAAGATGATAACAATAACCCTGTATGTGAGACAGCAAAAGAGACACAGATGTATAGAACAGTCTTTTGGACTCTATGGGAGAGGGCAAGGGTGGGATGATATGGGAGAATGGCATTGAAACATGTAAATTATCATATGTGAAATGAGTCACCAGCCCAGGTTCAATGCACGATACAGGGTGCTCAGGGCTGGTGCACCGGGATGACCCAGAGGGATGGAATCGGGAGGGAGGTGGGAGGGGGGTTCTGGAAGGGGAACACATGTACACTCATGGACGACTCATGTCAATGGATGGCAAAACAACACAATATCGTAAAGTAAAAAGTCTTTATTGAATTTGTTACAGTAAAAAAAAATTAATAAAATAAAAATAAAAAAGGAAGTCAGTCCTGAATACTCTTTGGAAGGACTGATACTGAAGCTGAAGCTCCAATACTTTGGCCACCTGATGCAAAGAACCGACTCCTTAGAAAAGACCCTAATGCTGGGAAAGACTGATAACAGGAGGAGAAGGAGACGGCTGAGGATGAGACGGTTGGATGGCATCACTGACTGGATGGACAAGAGTTTAAGCAAGCTCTGGGAGTTGGTGATGGACAGGGAAGCCTGGTGTGCTGCAGTCCATGGGGCTGAAGAGTCAGACATGACTGAGCGATCAAATTGAATGAACTGAAATGAAAGTGGCAGTTACTGCTGTATGACAGTTATTTACACACAGCATCCACAGCCTGAATAAAATACCATGGACAAAATAATATCATGAAATGCTTGTAGACAGCCAATGGGAATTTGCTGTATGACACAGGAGTTCAACTTGGTGTTCTGTGACAACCGAGAGGAGTGGGATGGGGTAGAAGATGGGAGAGAAGTTTCAAGAGGGAGGTGACATATGTATATCTATGGCTAATTCATATGAATGTACGGCAGAAACCAACACAATAATATAAAGCGATTATTCTCCAATTAAAAATAAATAAAGGGTGAGATAAATAGAGAGAAGCATGGATGCATATACAATAACAAATGTAAGTAGACTGCCAGTGGGAATTTGCTGTATGACCCAGGGAACTCAAACTGGGGCTCTGAAATAACCTAGAGGGGTTGGAATGGGTGGAAGGTGGGAGGGAGATTCAAGAGGGAGGAGACATATGTATACCTACCATTAATTCATGTTGATGTATGACAGAAATCAAACCAACATGAAAAAAATAAAATAATAAATAAAATAAAAATATTACCATGAACTTAGTAACACTTTTAGATGGTTCAATAATTTTTAACAAACCAAAATTTTGTGCTTTTATTTTTAAAATTTTTCCCTATTCTTTTATTTTTTTAATTAATTTTTGCTGCATATAGTTGCTTTACAATATTGTGTTAGTCTCTACCATACAGCAAAGTGAATCCCTTGTGGACTTCCTTCCCCTTCAGGTCACCACAGTGAGTTAAGTAGAGTTCCTTGTGCCGTACAGTATGTTATTCATTTGTTAGGTGATCCAATTTTTAAAATTAATCCTCTCATTTACATTCTGTGACAATGGTACTGTCAGGCAAGTGTAGATGTCACGCGAGGGTATGTTCCTCGGTTCTCGTCACAACAAAGATTTGGAGTGACGGACATTGAAGCCCTCGGCAGGCCACAGCTCTCAGGTCTGGACAGACCGTGTTATAGCTCTTAAATAAATTAGTGTTACAGCTCAGTGTTACAGTTCTATTTTATTTAGAAGATGATAGCCGGAGAAGTCATCCTCGAAGCGTGAGGGCATGTCGATCCAAGGCCGTGAAGAGAACACCGCAGTGCGTGGGTGTGAGAGGGAGAGTCCATCTTCAGGTGCAGGATAGAGAGAGTGAGCAGCGCTTTGGCTCCTCTTTTATATGTTTATTTCTGCCCCTGGGCCTGTCCTATGCAGATTGGGCTTAGACAGGAGTGCTGTTCTACCTGCAGTTCTCACTCAGGTCTTCGGACCTTCCTTGTTCTATTTTCTCGGGCTTTTCCCTTCCTTGTCTTCTAGCCACCACCATTTTGGACTCCTGTTTCCTATTCTAACTACCTAACAGTACAAAATATAAAACATGGTTATTTAGCCGCAGGTAGTGCTTGGCATGGATTCAGACTCCCATAGGTTTGCAAAGCAGAGCCTAAGAACAATTTTCAGATAAATTTAAAGTTTAAAAAAAATGTAATTAAAAGGCAAACAACAATTGGGGGGAAAACATTTATAGCATACGAAGTCTAATTATACTAAAATCTCTTACTAATCAGTAAGGAAAAGAACAACAGCCTATTATAAAAGTGATAATGGACATTAAGAAACAAATCAGAAAAGGAGAAATCCAAACAACCAATAAGGTTTAGTAAAAGTTGTTAAGATTAAAAAAAAAAAATTTTTTAATGTTAAGATTAAGATTAAAGATATGCATGTTATCAAAAATACCATATTACACATCAAATTGACAAAAAAGTATCAATGTGCATTTATTGAAAATGGGCACTCACATCTATTGCTGGTATGGATGCAAACTGCTGCAACTTTTCCAAAGGGCAGTTTGAAAACTGGGCCTCCCAGGTGGCTCAGTGGTAAAGAATCTACCTGCCAACGCAGGAGACGAAGGAGACACCAATTGGATCCCTGGGTCGGGAAGATCCCTTGGAAAGGAAATGGCAACCCACTCCAGTATTCTTGCCTGGAAAATCCCATAGACAGAGGAGCCTGGCCGGCTACAGTCCATGGGTTCGATGTGACTGGACAACTGAGCACACATGCAGTCTGACAACCTGTACCAACAGCTTAAAAAAGGCACATTTTTGGTTCAGCAATTCCACTTTTTAGCAAGTTATTTATTTGGAAATAATTTAGATGGTCACGAACACTTATGGATAAGGATGTTCACTGTAACAGTATTTACAGTAGTGAAAAACTGGAAATAGTCTAAATGAGAACATTAAATAGGAGACGATAACTTTAGTGGTGTGAAATACTGTATAGAGATTTTTTTCTTTTTTGTGTGTAAAGATTTTTTTAAACCATGTTTTAGAATAATACTCAAAATCATAAATAAAAGATTACAAAATAGAATGTATATTCCAATCCTAGTATTAGAGGAAAAATACATTTTTATATGTGCTTTCCTTGTAGCTCAGTTGCTAAAGAACCTGCCTACAATGCAGGAGTCCCAGGTTTGATTCCTGGTTTGGGACGATCCCCTGGAGGAGGAAATGGTAACCCACTCCAGTATTCTTGCTTGGAGAATCCCATGGACAGAGGAGCCTGGCAGGCTATATAGTCCATGGGGTTGCAAGAGTTTGACATGACTTAGCAAGTGAGCCGGTAACAGGCAGGAAGGCCAGGGGTCTCCAAATGGAGGAAATAAGCTGCAAGTGTCAGACATTTTCTCTCTCTCTTAAGCAGCAGGAGGAAACAAATTAGTGTTATATTTTTTTCCCTTCTCTATATAAATTTAAAGAGTTTTTTCTTAAAATTCTCTGTTGCCATAATGACACCTGGTTCCACCTGAACTTTTCTCAAACCTTGAGCTAACCAATGCATTTTTCTTATGGAAATGTTTGGCTATGTTAATATACTATGCATTTACCCTAGACTCTATCTTCAAGTCTGTTCAGCCTAAAGGCTCAGATTTAGGTTCAGAACCACTTGACAAACCAGTATGTTATACTCATACATTGTTCTCCTAATCTATGTTAATGAAACTATATATTTGTATGGAAATCTGCCTTTCTTCAAGATTCATGTCTATTGTTTTATGGCCTGGGATGACTCACCTGGTGGCAAGGTTATCTCAAAATGCATATTGTGGGTGAGGGGCCTGGTGCCATTCTCTTGAGTTTTGAGACATTTCCATTCTTTAATTAGCAGACTGCTGGTAGCTATATCAGTCAGTTCAGTTTAGTCGCTCAGTAGTATCCGACTCTTGTGACCCCATGAATCACAGCACACCAGGCCTCCCTGTTCGTCACCATCTCCTGGAGTCCACCCAAACCCATGTCCATTGAGTCGGTGATGCCATCCAGCTATTTCATGCTCTGTAGTCCCCTTCTCCTCCTACCCCCAATCCTTCCCAGCATCAGGGTCTTTTCCAATGAGTCAACTCTCCGAATGAGGTGGCCAAAGTATTGGAGTTTCAGCTTCAACATCAGTCCTTCCAATGAACACCCAGGACTGATCTCCTTTAGGATGGACTGGTTGGATCTCCTTGCAGTCCAAGGGACTCTCAAGAGTCTTCTCCGACACCACAGTTCAAAAGCATCAATTCTTCAGCGCTCAGCTTTCTTCACAGTCCAACTCTCACATCCCTGGAAAAACCATAGCCTTGACTAGACGAACCTTTGTTGGCAAAGCAATGTCTCTGCTTTTCAATATGCTATCTAGGTTCGTCATAACTTTCCTTCCAAGGAGTAAAGTGAAGTCACTCAGTTGTGTCCAACTCTTTGCGATCCAGTGGACTGTAGCCCACCAGGCTCCTCCATCCAGGGGATTCTCTAGGCAAGAATACTGGAGTGGGTTGCCATTTCCTTCTCCATCCAAGGAGTAAGTGTCTTTTAATTTCATGGCTGCAATCACCATCTGCAGTGATTTTGGAGCCACAAAAAATAAAGTCTGACACTGTTTCCACTGTTTCCCTATTTCCCATGAAGTGATGGGACCAGATGCCATGATCTTAGTTTTCTTAATGTTCAGCCTTAAGCCAACTTTTTCACTCTCCTCTTTCAATTTCAGCAAGAGGCTTTTTAGTTCCTCTTCACTTTCTGCCATAACGGTGGTGTCATCTGCATATCTGAGGTTATTGATATTTCTCCCAGCAATTTTGATTCGAGTTTGTGCTTCATCCAGCCCAGCGCTTCTCATGATGTACTCTGCATATAAGTTAAATAAGCAGGGTGATAATATACAGCCTTGACGTACTCCTTTCCTGATTTGGAACCAGTCTGTTGTTTCATGTCCAGTTCCAACTATTGCTTCCTGACCTGCATACAGGTTTCTCAAGAGACAGGTCAGATGGTCTGGTATTCCCATCTCTTTCAGAATTTTCCATAGTTTATTGTGATCCACACAGTCAAAGGCTTTGGCACAGTTCTTCTGTGTATTCTTGTCACCTCTTCTTAAAATCTTCTGCTTCTGTTACGTCCATACCATTTCTGTCCTTTATCGAGCTCATCTTTGCATGAAACGTTCCCTTGGTATCTTTAATTTTCTTGAAGAGATCTCTAGTCTTTCCCATTCTGTTGTTTTCCTCTATTTCTTTGCATTGATCACTGAGGAAGGCTTTCTTATCTCTCCTTGCTTTTCTTCGGAACTCTGCATTCAGATGGGAATATCTTTCCTTTTCTCCTTTGCTTTTGGCTTCTCTTCTTCTCACAGCTATTTGTAAGGCCTCCTCAGGCAACCATTTTGGCTTTTTGTATTTCTTTTCCATGGGGATGGTCTTAATCGCTGTCTGCTGTACAATGTTACGAACCTCCGTTCATAGTTCATCAGGCACTCTGTCTATCAGATCTAGTCCCTTAAATCTATTTCTCACTTCCACTGTATAATCATAAGGGATCCAGCTAAAGACTACTAAAGACTAGCAGTGGGGTACTCTTTCTGCCCCCTTCTGATTTCTATGTCAGAAGCTTTTTCTCTTTTATACTTTAATAAAACTTTATTACACAAAAGCTCTGAGGGATCAAGCCTCCTCTCTGGCCCTGGATTGAATTCTTCTCCAGAGGCCAAGTATCCCAGTGTCTTTTGTGGTTTAGCAACAAGCTTTCACAAGTAAACCACCACCACCACATTTTCATAAAAAGTACACACAAAATCTTAACAGTAGCTATCTTGAGGTGATGACTATGTTTCTTTGTAAACTTTTTCTCTATTTTCTAAATTTTCTAAAATAAACATCTGGGGGGACAGTATTACAAGCCTCTGGAGTCAGACAACCCCAAGTTAAAAACTTGATTCTGACATTTATAGGTTGTATGTTGGGCAAGTTGTTTATTTTCTATGGGACTCTGTTTCCTCATCTGTAAAAAACAGGAATGATAATAATATTTACCAAATAAGTGTATTGTGAGGATTAAGTGGGTTAACATTAATAAAAACCATATGATCATCTCAATAAATGCAGAAAAAGTTTTTAACAAAGTTCAGAACCCATTTATGATAAAAAAAACTTTCCAGAAAGTGGACATAGAAGGTACAAACCTCAATATAATAAAGGCCATATATGACAAACCTACAGGTAGCATCAAACTCAATGGTGAAAAGCTGAAACCATTTCCGCTAAGATAGGCATTAAAGACAAGGATGCCCACTCCCATCACTTCTATTTGACACAGTTTTGGAAGTCCTAGGTACAGCAGTCAGAGATGAGAAAGAAGTAAAGGAAATCTAAATTGGAAAATAAGTTAAACTGTCACTGTTTGCAGATGACATGATACTATACATACAAGATCCAAAAGATAATATCAGAAAACTACTAGAACTCATCAATGAATTTGGTAAAGTTGCAAGTTAAAAAATTAATACACAGAAATCTGTTGCATTCATGTACACTAACAATGAAAGATCAGAAAGAGAAATTCAAGAAGCAATTCCATTTACCATCACATCAAAAAGAACAAAATACCTAGGAACAAATCTATGTAAGGACACAAAAGACCTATACTCTAAAAACAATAAGATGCTGATGAAAGAAATCAAAGACATAATGAGATGGAAAGATATACCATGTTTGTGGATTGGAACAATTAACACTGTCAAAATAACTATGCTGCCCAAGAAAATCTACAGATTCAGTGCTGCTGCTAAGTCGCTTCAGTCATGTCCAACTCTGTGCGACCCCATAGATGGCAGCCCACCAGGCTCCCCCGTCCCTGGGATTTTCCAGGCAAGAACACTGGAGTGGGTTGCCATTTCCTTTTCCAGTGCATGAAAAGGAAAAGGAAAGTGAAGTTGCTCAGTCATGTCCGACTCTTAGTGACCCCATCCATGGACTGCAGCCTCTCAGGCTCCTCCACCCATGGGATTCTCCAGGCAAGAGTATTGGAGGGGGTTGCCATTTCCTTCTCCAGATTCAGTGCAATCTTTATCAAATTACCAATGGCATTTTTCACAGAACTAGAACAAACAATCTCAAAATTTGTATAGAGACACAAAAGATCCTGAATAGCCACAGTAGTCTTGAAAAACAAAAATGGGAGTGGAAGAATCAGGCTTCCTGATTTCAGACTATACTACAAAGCTAGAGTCATCAAAACAATATGGTTCAGGCCCAAAACCAAAAATAGAGATCAACGGAAGAGAACAGAAAATCTAGAAATAAGCCCATTCACTTATGGTCAATTAATATATGACAAAAGAGGCAAGACTACAGAAAGGAAAGACAGACCCTTCAACAAATGGTGCTGGGAAAACTGTGGACAGTCACATGTTAAAAAAAAAGAAAAAACAGAAATCATCCTTTGAATGTTGTTCTTTTCCTGGGCTGATGATATGTGGTACGATACTCTCATGATGATGGTGGACAACGGCAGCTCCCAGTCAGCCTCACCATCATGAAGGTAAACAACCAATATAGTTACAACTACTTTGTACCCAACCATTCTGTTTTTCACTTTCAGTACCATATTCAAAAAATTACATAAGATATTCGACACTGTATTATAAAATGGGCTTTGTGTTCGATGAGTTTGCCTCAGTTCAGTTCAGTTCAGCTGCTCAGTAATGTCAGACTCTTTGCGACCCCATGAATCGCAGCACGCCAGGCCTCCCTGTCCATCACCTAACTACAGGCTAATACAACTATTCTGAGCATGTTTAAAATAGGCTAGTATAATCTGTGATGTTCAACAGGTGTGTGGGATTGTGCTCACTCTCTTCAGTTGTGCCCAACTCTTGAACTATAGCCTGCCAAGCTCCTCTATACATGGGATTCTCCAGGCAAGAATATTGGAGTGGGTTGCCATGCCCTCCTCCAGATCTTCCTGATCCAGGGACTGAACCCGTATCTCCTCCATCTCCTGCATAGAAGGAGGATGCTTTACCACTAAGCCACCAAAACAAGCCCATTCAATAGATGAAATTGTATTAAGTGAATTTTGACTTGCAATATTTTCAGCTTCTGATGGGTTTATCAAGATGTAACCCCATCATGAGTTGAGGAAATGTCTCTTTGTCCTCTAATCAACTCCTTTAATTTTGTGTCTGATGTTTATAGATTTTTCAGTTTCTTCCATTATTGTTGGGTATCATCAGAAACTTATGCTTCTAATATTTTGTGTTGCCAGAAGCTAGATACCTAAGCTCAAAAGAACGGAGTCATTTCAGAGTTCAAGAGCTCTGAATGAAACCATCTGTTCAGTTCAGTCGCTCAGTCATGTCTGACTCTTTGCGACCCCATGAATCACAGCACGCCAAGCCTCCCTGTCCATCACCAACTTCCGGAGTCCACCCAAACCCATGTCCATCGAGTCAGTGATGCCATTCAGCCATCTCAAACTCTGTCGACCCCTTCTCCTCCTGCCCCCAATCCTTCCCAGCATCAGGGTCTTTTCCAATGAGTCAACTCTTTGCATGAGGTGGTCAGAGTATTGGAGTTTCAGCTTCAACATCAGTCCTTCCAATGAACACCCAGGACTGATCTCCTTTAGGATGGACTGGTTGGATCTCCTTGCAGTCCAAGGGACTCTCAAGAATCTTTTCCAACACCACAGTTCAAAAGCATCAGTTCTTCAGTGTTCAGCTTTCTTCACCATCCAACTCTCACATTCATACATGACTACTGGAAAAAATGAAACCATGGGCCTAGCTATATACTTGAGAGCATGAATTTTGTGGTGTTTGTGCTCTGTGACTGGTTGCTGGCCTCCTGATGTGTTCCAGATGCTAACAATGATGGTTAAACTCCAGTTCAAGAAGTATCAATATTATTATAGTTGTATCTGGAGTCTTGGCCTCTTTATCCTTTCCCAATAGATATTTAATACATTTATATTTTTAACAAATACTATAAGTATGTGGACTTAAAAAAAAACCCATAAAATCTAAACACCACTATTCTGTTTCAAAAGCTAAGTTTTCTCTTCTTTCTCTTTTGGATACTTTAGCTGCCCTAAGAATTATTATTGTATACTTCAGCCATGCCTCTTTCCTTGTCTTTATTTTGTCTGGAAACGATTAAAATAACTTATTGGAATCAGACATATCTACAGGGAACTATACTCAATATCCTGTGATAAACTATAATGGAAAAGAATATGAAAAATATATATATATAACAGAATCACTTTGCTATACAGGAGAAATTAACACAAAATTGTAAATCAACTATACTTCAATAAAATTTAAATATATATATATATAAATCAGACATAAATTTGTGATTAATTCCACCAAACCTTCTAAATAGGTATGTCATGTTTCCATTAAATGTCACTACAAATCTAGCAATTTTATAGGTGTCATTATTCACATATCAAAAAGAATCAAAATTTTATTTTATAGTAATAATCTATGTTTAAATGTTCCACTTAATTTTTTAAATTTATTTTTTATTGAAGGATAATTGCTTTACAGAATTCTGCTGTTTTCTGTCAAACCTCAACATGAATCAGCCATAGGTATACATATATCCCCTCCGTTTTGAACCTTGCTTCCATCTCCCTCCCCATCCCACCCCAAATGTTCCACTTAATTTGATTAAGGCTTGTAATAGCAAGAAATGGTGGCAAACGATTTCATGATTTCTTCATCTTCTTTAGCATTTTTAACTAAAAAAACAATTCAAGAACTCAGTGTCACTTGAACAGATCACTATAATGAACAGAGATTAATCACTGTGTCTGTTGTAAATTACATTGTTTTTCCAGAGACATTTAGGGTGACTAAAGTAGAAAGATAAAAGTATTTCCAGCTAAACTCAATTATAGACAAATTACAGAGAGGCTGTATGGAAAGCAATAAAGGTTCTGACTTTAATCTCAAAAAGAAAGAAAGCAAATTTCAGTAAGAACAGAGTCTTGATTTGATAAGGGAAGAGAGCTAAGGTTTTGCTAGAAAAATAAATGATAAAATTTGTGTATATATATATATTATTAAATAGTTTCACTTGTTTTATTAAGAATATCTACTTAGTATTTTCTGCTGCAGGATGGGGTATCCTGTGCAGATAATTTACAGAATATATTTCTTAACTTCTGTCATAATTGATTCGCATTGTTTAAAATCTTATGATCACTGCTAAGGTCTATGTGTACATTACATGTATTTAAACTCTGTGGCAATAGATTGTTTTTGCTTCTTTCTCAACATTTCCTATACTTAGAATTTTTTTTAAGGCTATTTTTCTTCCGTTTGGGCCATTTGGGTTGTTTTGTTTTTCCTCATACATTGTTGATGTTGTTCAGTCATTCTGTCATGTCTGACTCTTCCCTGTCCTTTACTATGTCCTGGAGTTTGCTCATATTCATTGAGCCGATGATGCCATTCAACCATTTCATTCTCCTGTTGCGCCCTTCTCCTCACACATAGTGTAGCCATAAACATCTTTGTGTTAACTTCTTGACTTTTCCTTTGCTTAGTTCCTTGGGGTATGTTCCCCAAAGTAAAATTTCCAGGACAGGAAGCATATTCAGCTTAATATCACTTATTATATTTTTCCAGAAAGATTTGGCTAAACTTACAGAGCTTTCAGCATTGTACCTGTTTCTCAGGTACAATGTATCTGCCATCATCATTTTACTATTATTTATTTTTTGCTGTTTCTGTCATTTTATTTCAATTTCATTTGTTGAAGCTGTGATACGTGAAAGAAGTGAAAGTGTTAAGTCTCTCAGTCATGTCCAACTCTGCAACCCCATGGACTATAACCCGCCAGACTCCTCTATCCATGGAATTCTCCAGACAAGAATAAAGGAGTAGGTTGCCATTCCCTTCTCCAAGGGATCTTCCCAACCCAGGGATCAAACTCGCCTTTCCTGCACTGCAGTCTGTCTTTATCATCTGAGACATCAGGTCTTAAACAAAATACACCAAGAAACTATTGCAAAGTAATATGCTCTCATTTTCGTCATTCAGCAAACACTTAGTGAGCATGTGCTATTTGCAAGGCACTGTGCTGGTCTAAAGATACAAAGATAAAAGTAACTCCCTACCCTCATTGACTATGCCAAAGCCATTGGCCATGTGGATCACAGTAAACTGTGGGAAATTCTAAAACAGATGGGAATACCAGACCACCTGACCTGCCTCTTGAGAAATTTGTATGCAGGTCAGGAAGCAACAGTTAAACTGGACAAGGAACAACAGACTGGTTCCAAATAGGAAAAGGAGTACGTCAAGGCTGTATATCGTCACCCTGCTTATACACAGAGTACATCATGAGAAACGCTGGGCTGGATGAAGCACAAACTGGAATCAAAATTGCTGGGAGAAATATCAATGACCTCAGATATACTGATGACACCACGCTTATGGCAAAAAGTGAAGAACTAAAGAGCCTCTTAATGAAAGTGGCTTAAAGCTCAACATTCAGAAAACTAAAATCATGGCATATGGTCCCATCACTTCATGGTAAATAGATGGGGAAACAGTGGAAACAGTGGCTGACTTTATTTTTCTGGGCTGCAAAATCACTGCAGATGGTGACTGCAGCCAGAAGTTAAAAGATACTTACTCCTTGGAAGGAAAGTTATGACCAACCTAGACAGCATATTAAAAAGCAGAGACATTACTTTGCTAACAAAGGTCCGTCTAGTCAAGGCTATGGTTTTTCCAGTAGTCACGTATGGATGTGAGAGTTGGACAGTGAAAAAGGCTGAACGCCGAAGAATTGATGCTTTTGAACTGTGGTGTTGGAGAAGACTCTTGAGAGTTCCTCAGACTGCAAGGAGATCCAACCAGTCCATCCTAAGAGATTAGTCCTGGGTGTTCATTGGAAGGACTGATGTTGAAGCTGAAACTCCAATATTCTGGCCACCTCATGCGAAAAGGTGACTTATTTGAAAAGACCCTGGTGCTAGGAAAGATTGAGGGCAGGCGGAGAAGGGGACGACAAAGGATGAGATGGTTGGATGGCATCACCAACTCAATCGACATGGGTTTGGGTAGACTCTGGGAGTTGGTGATAGACAAGGAGGTCTGGAGTGCCGCAGTCCATGGGGTCGCAGAGTCAGACACGACTGAGCGACGAAACTGAACTGAACTGAACATAGCTTGGTATGAGAGGTGAATCAATCCGTGTTTGATGAGATTATAGATCTACTAGTAATAACATAGAGTAAGTTTATTATAGGTATTTGGATTTATGTGTAAGGCTGCTGCTTATGTTTTAGGAGCTGGGATCTGAATTGGTCAGTGCAAGCAGTTAGAAAGAAGCAGCAGATGAAAAATGAGAGAAGCAAGAAAAATCTGGAACCTACAAGGATAACCCAGGACACACAGGACAGTCTGGAATGCTTGTGGATTTCTTACCATTTCTAAGCCTCCAAAGTAGATGCTGGGAGTGACATAGAAAAAGCTTATGCCCCTCATCCTGGAGCTAAACATGGACCTGGCCAAGGAGTCAGAGAAAGTGAAAAAGGAAATTCAGCAGGAGCCATGGCAGCTGTACTCCTGATTGCTGCCCTATGCCAACAAGGTGGGCCAGCAGACAGGAAAAAAGCTGCACCGTGTGTTTTTGCTACTTTACTTTTGCCTTCTAAATCTCATGCAAAAGTCCTATGTGCAGTTTTTCAGGAAATGAAAGAGTTGACTTAAAATGCACAACGTGAGAGTTGCAAATGGAGTTCTATTTGGGGCATAAGGAGGACTGCAGCCCAGAAGACAACACCTCAGATAGTTCTGAGAAACTGCTCCAAAAAGGTGGTGAGGGGCAGGGGGAGGGCAGTATATTGTTTTTGGTGAAGGGGGAATGCATGCAGTCAACACATATTTTTCCAGAAGGTTTCTCCTAGTCTCTCGAAGCTTTCTACTAGTCACAAGGAACAGTTATCACCATCAAGTATTTTATTGTTTTTCTAGATATGAGATATAAGAAGTGGACTCATAAAATCAGTTCCTGAAAATATCTATCTGAAGACCTGTCTTGCCAGGATTTCCCCAAGCACAGAGTGCCTCATTTCTGCTCTCTACCCTAAACTCCTTTCATGGGGTATTGACAATCAGCAGCTGTAGCAGTACATGATTTAGGGTGCTTCAGCACCTTGTAGAGGTAGATGGCAAGTGTCAATTTGTAGTTTACAAAAGGAAAGGAATTCTGGAAAACCTAGTTACAGTTTAGTTAAGTTGACACAATATAGATCCATCACTGTCTACACCTTGCCGACCTGGTCTCCAAATATACCTCTCTTAATATACTTACCTTCAAATAAACACAATGGGAAAATCAATCATTCCTTGTATAATCAAAAACAGGCTAACTCTCTCCCAAAAGAGGAGACAAAGTCCCTTTGTACATCTTCAGATGATGTCAATTCATCTCTGAGCTGTCCTGTTCCCCTTTGCTATCTTGTAACTTAAATCCTGAGATATAAGGTTAACTACTATTAACCCTTTTTATATTAGATGGTAGGTAAATGGATGTGGCAAATTGAAAAAAACAACTGGTGAATGTATATACAAGTATATTCATATCAAAATAAGAAGAAATATACATAACTATCAGTCTTGTTTCTGCAACTGGTCAGATGATGGTAGCTTGTATTACAAATACATTTTTCTGCTAGCCATTTAATCCATCCTTTGCCTTCTGAAAGCACAGTGTTTATTTGACTGGGGTGTTGACCCAAACCTGGGTCATTAATCATCCTTCCTGTTTTGGGTGTAATTTTCCATCTTCTTTAATCATAAGACATGGGAGTACTAAGAAATGCCCCAGAAGGTATATACATTCCAGATATGCTCCTCCTTATCCTAACAATACAGTAGCAATTTCCCCTTGATAGATCAGATCAATGTAATGGACTGATGTGATATCCTGTAGAATAGAGATGATCAAGGTCCTACAGACTCAATTGTGGCATAGGGCCGGAGAGTTCACACAGTCCTGAGACTAAACACTGAAAAGTATACTGCTGGCCCTGCCAGATGAAAGCAAACTGTTTCTGTCGGTCTTTACTAAAGAGTGTACAGAAAAAAACAATCCATCAGATTATCAGCTGCAAACCAAATACCAAAAATTGTGTTGATTTGCTACAGGAATGAAACCATACCTGTACAGCAGTTCCAATTAGACTGATCACCTGATTACATTTATAGAAATCCACTCTAACTCTGTAAGCTCTATCTGCCTTCTGGCCAGAGGCAAAATGAATAAAGGTGTAGAAATCACCACCCTGGCATCTTTATAGTTATTGCTGATGACACTAAGCTCTACAGTCCTTCTGGGAATATAATATTGCTTTGGTAACAAAAACATTTAGAATGGTTTATACTTTGCATTCCCTTCCATAAGAGCCTTTACTCCACAGGTCAGAGAACCAACGTGAGGATTCTGATACTTATTGAGAATGTTTGTTCCAATTACACATGCCATCACTGAGGAAATAACATAAGGTAGGTTCAGGGACCCACCAGACCAACTGTAAAATAGACCCACAGCACACCTCCACTGATCTGACCATAAACTTCTAGTTTGCCTGATAGAACACACTAGTTCTCCAGGCATTAGTGTCAATTCAGAGCCAATATTTGACAGTGTCCCACAAACATGATTATTTCCCTCTTCCTCTTACACAAGCACCATACTGAATAGTCACTGGTTCCTTGGGGAAGACTAGAAGGAGGACATGTAGTATTAGCATTTGGGGCTGTGAAACAGGGTCTGTCCTTAAGGAGATCTGACCCCTTTACTGCAGCGACTTTGGGTCTGTGAGTTGACTCAAATTCGGGAACTGGTTGAGGGGCCATGGCTCTCTACTGTGATGATTCAAGTCAAACTTCTGTTCACCAAACTTCTTTTCCACTTATATACTACTTAACACTTGCAACTCTAGGTACATGATAATGAATTAGCCAATATCAAAGACTGTTTTGGCTTAGACTATGCTGATTACTGCCTAGGCTTTGCTGATTAATGATTAATGCTGATTACTGCCTAGGTTTTGCTGCCCATTACAGTAATCATACTTTCCTTGACTTTGCCAAATGAATTGCTGCCACTTGACCCCTGCCAATCTACAATCTCATCATTCCCACTGAATTCAGGAAGCCCTGAAATTGCTACTGTCATTTCTGGCTTACAGAAAATCATTACCACAGATCTCTTCAAGGAGGCCAGGGCTCACTTCACAAATGTATTTCTCACAGCTCTGAAGCAGGAAGGAGGTATATTTAGCAGGTGGATGAGCAGGATAAAGGTGGCTCTGGGGTAAAGAATCTGTCTGCTATTGCAGGAGACCCAGGTTCGATCCCTGGGCCAGGGGTAGGTCCTCTGGGGGAGGAAATGGCAGCCACTCCACTATTTTTGCCTGGGAAATCTCTTAAGACGGAAGACCACAGCAGGTTATAGCCTATAGGGTTGCAGAGAGTCGGTCACAACTGAGCACATACACACAACACACGTGAGCAGGACAAATCAAATGTAACATTCCAATCTCCCTAAGGCTTTGGTTACCTCCTTTTATGACAAAGTTTCTCAATCTCAACACTACGACATTTTGGACTGGATTATGCTTTGTTGTGGAGGACTGTCTGTCCTGTGCATTTTGAGTTCAGCAGTATCCCTGGCCTCTTCCCACTAGATTCCAATGGTACCCCCCCCCACTGTGATAACCAAATTATCTCCAGACATTGCCAGATTCCCCTGGGCAACACAATGACGTCAGTAAAGAAGAATCACTGCTCTATCATGGAAGTATACTAAGAAGTTCTGGTATTTCAGCTTCTTTAAGTGGAGACTACTTTTTGGTCTAAGTTTCAGTCATTATCAGACAGAGATAAAAGAACTGGACTGTTTCTCCTGGCAAAGGAGTGTCTGTAAGATACTGGGGCTCAAGGACCCATTTTCACTGAAATCTGCCCATTTGTCCCCAGCTCAATTTTCAGAGTCCTACTCCTTCCAAAGCAATGCCCTAAACTTTAACACAAGAGGTTGTGAGGCTGGGAATTTAATTTGTGTTGTAATTAATCACTTACAAGATTAGCCCCTGTTTATTTTTCAAAACTATCAATCGCATGGCTAAGGAGTTAAGAGTTTCTTTTTGGAAAGTCATAAAACTTTCAGGTCTCTTATACAAACTTAAGCTAGGAATTAAGAGCCGTGAACCCAGGGACTTCCCTGGTGGTCCAGTGGCTAAGACGCTGAACTCCCAGTGAAGGGGGCCTGGGTTTGATACCTGGTCAGGGAGTTAGATCCCACTTGGTGCAACTAAGACCTGGTGCACCTTAATAAAGAAATACAATTGCTTCTCAAAAATAAAACAACAACCCATAAACCCATCATATAGTTTTCCCAAGGTCTCCAGCACACTTAGAAGTAACCAACTGTAGTATACTCCTTATTTCCACTAAACGTCCTATGGCAGTAAAAACTTGATCACCCAAAGCCTTGCTTTCTATAGGCACCTGATTAAGGGTATCTGCAAAGTGATCATTTTTTTAATGTTTTGCTAACGCATGCCATGGACTGTCAGCATACTTTGCCACTGGAGTGGGGGGAAAGGCCATTAACACCTTATATCAGATCAAGAGAACCAACCCCAGGTAATCCAGAACCGATCCTCGAAGTTATGTTCCTCTGGGCTTCTAATACCAAATTCTGTTTCAGTCCGTTCAATCAGAGAAGTAAAACTACTAGTTGTTTTGGCTGTTGTTTAGTTGTTAAGTTGTATCCAATTCTTTTGCAATCTCGTGGACTGTAGCCAGGTTCCTCTCTCCATGGGATTTCCCAGGCAAGAATACTAAAGTGGGTTGCCATTTCCTTCTAAAACTACTAGTTCAGTTCAGTTCAATTCAGTGGCTCAGTCATGTCCGACTCTTTGCGATCCCATGAATCGCAACACGCCAGGCCTCCCTGTCTATCACCAACTCCTGGAGTTTACCCAAACTCATGTCCATCAAGTTGGTGATGCCATCCAGCCATCTCATCCTCTGTCGTCCCCTTCTCCTCCTGCCCCCAATCCTTCCCAGCATCAGGGTCTTCTCCAATGAGTCAACTCTTCACATGAAATGGCCAAAGTATTGCAGTTTCAGCTTCAACATCAGTCCCTCCAATGAACACCCAGGACTGATCTCCTTTAGGATGGACAGGTTGGATCTCCTTGCAGTTCAAAGGACTCTCAAGAGTCTTCTCCAACACCACAGTTCAAAAGTATCAATTCTTCAGCGCTCAGCTTTCTTTATAGTCCAAGTCAGTGATATATAAAAAGAGATTTATTATAAAGATATGACCTCAAGCAATTTGGGGAGCTGGTTAAACAGTCCATGTTAGGCTGGCTGTTGGTTATATTTCTAATCCTGGCAGCAACTGAGAAGGAAAAAGAAACTAGAATCTGCAAGGATGAACTAGAACCTACAAAGACAAGTGGAAACTTGAGTCAGAATCTTGCTGACTCTAACCTTGATAGCATGACCTTTAGGAAAAGCTGGCAGCCTCTATCATAGAGCTAATTCACACCTGGCCCACAAGCCAGACAAGTTGGCTGGTGGAGGAGATCCACAAGCAACCGAAGGCTCTGTGGGCCTGACCGCTGCCCAACAACAGTGAGGTGAGCCAGCAGATAAACAACACACATAAACTGTAATAGCACCCCTCTGTATCAAGCCTTCCAAGTGCAAAAAGGATCTGGCAGCTGCTGCCTCACCTTTCACCTTCAAATCTCAAGCAAAATGCCAAGCTGACCCATAACTCTGCAGAGAAGGCAATTCTGGAAAACATAGTAACAGGTTAGCTAAACTGATATAAAACAAATCCCCCAGTAGGTTAACATGGTTGCTAGTTGAGGAGTAACAAGATGAAGAAAGCCACTGAAGAGTTTAAAGTGAAGTTGCTCAGTCATGTCCGACTCTGCGATCTCATGGACTGTAGTATAACAGGCTTCTCTGTCCATGGGATTTTCCAGGCAAGAGTACTGGAGCAGGTTGCCATTTCCTTCTCCAGGGAAGGGTATAAACAGGGGAGTGAAATAGAATAGCAGTTGAGAAAGATGCCTGCTGGGAGATTCCCCTGGCAGTTAAACCCAGGGAAATTGAACGCAGGGGGCATGGGTTCAATCCCTGGTCAGTGGGAATTAAGATACTGCATACCCCACTACAGAGCCAAAACCAAATCTAAAAAGCTTTACCAGCAATAGACGGACTATAGTACATTTACATGGTTTATAACTGCACATTTTGAGGGGCATGCTCAACACATTTATTATTTATTTTTTAAATTTTAATTGGAGGCTAATTACTTTACAATATTGTGGTGGTTTTTGCCATACATTCACATGAATCAGGCATGGGTATACATGTGTTCCCCATCCTGAACCTCCCTCCCACCTCCCTCCCCATCCCATCCCTCAGGATCATCCCAGTGCACCAGCCCTGAACACCCTGTCTCATGCATTGAACCTGGACTGGTGATCTATTTCAAATATGGTAATATACATGTTTCAATGCTATTCTCTCAAATCATCCCACTCTCGCCTTCTCCCAGAGTCCAAAGGTCTGTTCTTTACATCTGTCTCTTCTGCTGTCTTGTATATGAGGTCATAGTAACCATCTTTCGAAATTCCTTATATATGCATTAATATACTGTATTGGTGTTTTTCTGACTTACTTCGCTCTGTATAATAGGCTCCAGTTTCATCCACCTCATTAGAACTGATTCAAATGCATTCTTTTTAATAGCTGAGTAATATTCCATCGTGTATGTGCACCACAGCTTTCTTATCCATTCGTCTACCAATGGACATCTAGGCTGCTTCCATGTCCTGGCTATTGTAAACAGCCAACAGACTTATTTATATACACCTACCTATGGGAGGCAGAAACGTCACATATAATATCTCACACTGAGTCTCACATCAGAAGACAAATCTAAGTTGCTTACCAGTGAAGCAACAGGTGTGAACGAGGTAAGAAAAGAGTTGGGATCAGATTTCTGGGGAACACCTACATTTAAGAAGTAGTGTGGGTGTGGAGTCAGTCATGTCCAGCTTTTTGCAACCCCATGGACTGTAGTCCACCAGAAATTTTCTGTCTGTGGAATTTTCCAAGCAAGAATAGTGGGTTGGTCAAAGTGGGTTGCCATTTCCTACTCCAGGGGATCTTCCTGAAGTAGGGATTGAACCTGAGTCTCCTGCATCTCCTGCACTGGCAGGCAGACTCTTTACCACTGCACCACCTATAAAGCCTTAGGAGGTATGCAAAGGTTAATAATTATGTCTAATAAGCACAGGGAAATGAGTCATACAAATTCTCTTTGAACCTGAGAATGTTATTTCCATAGGTACCACAATGATTCAAGTTTAAACATTTTTTGGCTTGAATTTTATGCATCTTTGATAGTTACAGTACTATTTCACTAGAAAATGATGCAGACATCTGCCTCATTTGGCTATCTGATTGGGATGAAAACAATGAACTTACTGACACTTTAGACTCTGTGTACTCTATAGTTATTAACAAGAAGTGTCATAAATAAAGCAGAAGAAAAATGAAGTAAAGGTTTAGTTTAGACAAGCTGATGCCTTGACAACTGTTACGGAATGTAGTTTAAATCTGCTGCTCCCTATCTTGCTTTGGGTATAAACATTTGCTGACTTCCCTGGAATTCACTGAATTAGCTCTTCCTCATGCTATCTTTCCAGGTCCTTCCTCCTTTCTGCAGGGCACTAGGACCTCATCCTTGGGGAAGATGTATACCTGTCTCATCTGCCTAAACACAGTTAATTCATCCACTCAATAGTAAATTCCTAGAAGCAGGGATTACGATCCATTCACTTTCCTTTTCATCAGAATACTAAGTACAATATTGAGAACAATACTGAATACATGTTTGCTAAGTAGAAGTGCTTACTGTTTTTATCTCAAGATCTTGCCAAATCTTCCCACTTTTCCTTCTAATATTTTAAAATTCAAACTTTAGGGTGGCATAGTAACATCATAAACTCAGATTTATATTTATCCTAAAGGGCTCTTAGATTTTTCTTTCTTTTTCAGTTCTGGAGTCAGCTGTATGATCCAAGCCAAAAAATAATAAGATAGAGGGTGTTTGCTTTTAATTGTTTTAGAAAAATATACAAGTGATGAAATTCAGTTTGTTTCCTATCGATACTCTACTGATATACAACTTTTTGTTTATACGGGTTCTCTACTCTATAAGGATTACAAATAATGAAGCCCATACAAGAAAAATAGGAAGTCTTCTGAAAAGTACTTACAAAAAATGAATTTTCAATATGTAGCAAATTATACTGCAGAAATTTCAGTCAGAATTCTCACAGCCTTCAATGTTTTAAGATGTTGATTTCCAAATCAACTGTCATAAACAGACAACTCAAAAAAACCTTTGTTGATGTCCTTTAGAACCTAGGACATGATTTTCTGACTTTTAAAATTTTTAATTTTCTAGTTAATAGCAGAAAATAATCCATATTATGCCAAATCAATCTGAAAATTAGTAGTTACATAATGGCTACAGAAAAAATTTCACTATCCATATTAGACATGACGCTCTACTCATCACTTAATTCTCTCCAAACAAGGCAAGGTAATTAAGGCTTTCATAAACTCCTCTTTAGAATGGGCAAAAATCACATCAGAGGCGAATGAATGGCCATGTAGTTATTTAAATTTGGTTCAGCCAGGAGACCGCATGTGGGAGTGTACCAGACAAGCACAGGTACACATGCAGGTTAGCACAGGTTAGCGCGCTACCTGGGGCTCAGTGAGATTTAAAAAAAAATGGTTCAGCACTGTGCACCTCACTCTTATACAGAAACCTGACTAATTTACCACAAACATAAATGTCTAACATTTAAATATCTGTGTATTCATCTTTATACTTCTCGAAATTATTTCTGGGAGTACAAAGGTAAATTCCAACAAAAAAAATCCCTTTTCCCTCAAATGGCAGTATTGTGGGAGTAGAAAGATTTAGTCCATTTGTGCTACTGCTAATCTGGTATGATACTGCAGAATACACAAGAAACAAAGAAGATAATAAATGTGAAATATACCTGAGGCCTCAAGCTCCTCTGTAAGCCTAGGGGTCTAAAAACTAGTTCCACCTTATTGACATCATAACTGCTATGCCTCAGATTTATTCTGACTCCAGGCCTGGGAGAGAAATGTGCTTATTAACTCAGTCGTGTTGGACTCATTGCGACCTCATGGACTGTATAGACTGCCAGGCACTTCTGGGAAAGAAAACCAAAGGGAAAACAAGTGCCCACTGAGATAAAATCAAGAATACAAGATAAAAAACAAAAGTACACTAAAATGCATGTAGTATGGTCTGTGGTGTTATTTCCTCTTCTTTATGTTTTCTGTAGTGGAGAAATACTCTGACTGGAAGGTCAAGTCTAGTATTTGGGGAAGGGAAAGATGCAACAATATTGAAAATATGTCTGTGTTCTCGACATTAGCTCATTGTTCTGTGTATTATATACACTCTTCTCTACTGACTCAGGGTAATTATTTTTAAAGTTGCCATCTGTACCCACTATGAGGCTCTTCAAGTGCCACCAACAAACAGACATGTTTCAGTCAACACTGTCCTCTTTAGAAAACAGGTGAGGAAAGAATCCAACTACTCTACTTCACTAAACATTCCAGCAGTTGGCTCTAATATGTTCCACGAAATCAGGAAAATGTAAGACCTGTGGCATAGAAACGTCATCCTTCATGTTGATTACACAATGAAGATACTTCTAATCAGGCTACCAGAAAGATCCCCCTCTCCCAAAACATGCTCAGCATTAAAAATATATGAACTGAAGTGTTAACTCAGAAATGGGCTCTTCTCAAAACCCAAGATTCTAGAATTGTGTGATAATCTTACTCTGAAAGTACTAATGTATTTATTGCTCAAAAAAAGCAATGAAAAATATTAAAAGTAGCTATACATAAGAACTCAAAAATTATGTTTAAATTAAAATGTAAAATCATTTATGGAGAAAAGTATACAGGAAGCCAATTTACCCACATTAGCTTGGACAAAGAGGGGAGGTCATTGAGGGAAGACCCTATAAACAGATACAAACCTGAATTTGCACAATACTTCCGGTGCAAAGGCTTGGTGCTTAATATCATATTTAAAATTGAGAAGGCTATTTTTATCGGCTGCTATAACCGCTGATGCCTCCCTGACTATTGGATATGCTTTGACTATTTTTTTATTAGTCCAGCACACAGTTATATATCAGCAGCCGTTCAGTAACAACTATTAAATTACATTTTTCTGACATCCTGGATATATACTATCAGAGCATCCGTTTACAAATTGACTCCACAGTGTTAAACCTCAGAAACTGAGTGAGTATATGAATCTAGGTTAATCTTAAAGATTCCCCTTGTGATTCAGTGGTTAAGACTCTGCATTTCCACTGCGGCGGGTGGGGGATGAGTTCAATACCTGATGGGGAATCCCACATTCCACACAGTGGGATCAAAAACAGGGGTGAGACTGATTATATTATTTTCTATATAAGCAAGTATCATGAAATCCAGACTGTAAATCATAAGGAATGATTAAATATTGACTTAGCAAAAAAGTTTATCCAAGACTTACTGTTAGACATCAGTCTCCTCCACGGATTTTAGCATGATTCAGCTTGCTTTATTATAAAGTTTTCTGGTTACAGGAGTTGTATGACCTGAGAGGTATACTTATAAATTTTTGCTGTAAACTCTAGTCTGTTTCTAATAAGATACAATTTAAGAATGGAGAAAAGCTACAGAAACCCCTCAAGTAATTAATCTCTATTTAGCAAACCATCTTATCTTTTTATGAGTTGTAAAACACGTTTCTTTCTGCCTTTTTTTTTTCTTTTCCCAAACATCCTCTGGATATGAAATTAATGCGAAATGAAACTGCCCAGGGAGAGAGAAAAAAATGCAACTGATTCATATAGAGTTGCTGTCTCTGTATAAAGAAACCAAAACACTAAAACTCCTTTTTTAAGTCTCTTTTTCAAATAAAAGCTGATAAATGATGTTACTTCAGTTTTACTTTTAAGGTCAGAAGGTCTCTAACCTGGGTTGCAAGGCTATTGCTCTTATCAGAAGTTTCAAGGGTCATGAATTAGAAATGAGGGAATTTTAAGAGTCATCTTAGAAAAAAATCCCTGCCTGATTGACAAAGGCAATGTCTGGACTTTTTTAAAAGTCTTATTGAAATGTGCAAAGTTTTAAAGTAAGGCAGCGAGGTTTAAGCTGTAAGAAGAAAATGATGCTCAAACGTACAAAGGCTGCAGGGTTTGCAAACTCAAAGCCATTGGGGCTGGAAGGAAACGAGAGAAGGCACAGACCGTATTCCATTAAAAACGGATAGCTGCCACTCAGTGTAAGTCGACCATACTTTCATGAAGGGGTGTGAGCCTGGTGTTGAAAATGTTCAGACTTTTCAATCAGATCAATATGCAGAAACTTTCTGCACAAAGTTTTAAGTATTAAATGTTTTATTATAAAAATGTTAAGGAAAACAATTCTGGTTAGGAAGAAGAGTCAAAAAAATCTATAACCCATACGTGGGCAGGCAGTTTATGACATGTGGACCAATCTTCCAAGTCCCAGTGTAGGTCTAATACTACTTGGTATAAATAAACTTAAAATAAATAGCATTCCCTAGCAGAGTTAGCAGTAGAAACATCAACCACTCCAGGAAATAGACTTTAGCCTAGAAATGGTGTCTGGAGTATTAATGGGAAAAGTGGGAAGACAAGACATGGTGGGACTATACACACATTAGAAAGAAAAATACCTCCATTATCTTATGTTGGCTTTATAAAGGTCAATGTTAGAATTCTTTTTATACCTAAAATGCTAGAATGGGCTGAGTTACAATGCAGCATGGAAAACTGATTATTGGTTAAAGTATGATTTCTGGATATTGTTACTAGGTAGGAATAAGCTCTTTGGAAAACACCATCATATCTCTGAAAAAAAAATTCAGGAAAAACAACAATAGAGAAAAATAATAATCACAGAGCACACCGACAACCAGGATGAAATAAGACTGCCAAATAAAAGAAATGTCTTCTTTTGGAAATGATATGCTAGTACCAGTAGTTACCAAGAGTTGGCTGATTAAATCCAAGTCAAGTTTAACTGGCCACAGTCAAGTATCACTTTAAAAGTCAGTCTATCTGACTAATTCATTCTGAAAAGGAACTGTGCTTTTCCCTTTGTTATATGTGGTTTAGACAAAATAAATATGATTTATCTGAACAAATTTGTTTAAAAAATACAAAATATCATTTTTATATAAAACTCTACCCAAACCAGTAAGTTCAGGTTTACATAAACATACACACATATATATTTTTAAAATTCCAAAAGTCCAGACACAAGCCCATAGGGGTTGTGTGGCCATCATAAGCTAATCATTTAACTCTGGCAGTTGTAGGACTGTTGTGAGGTGGGTGGGTCTCTGACCTACACTTAACAGCTGTCAGCTTTAACACCCTTCCCATGAGGAAATTTTTACCTTTTGTTCAAAACGTTTGAACAAAACTCACCACTGAGCAAACAGAGATATGTTAACAGGACACTTGGTACAAAAGGACTAAGAGAAAGGTCTTATATAGCCCCTCAGGCTGTCAGTCATCTAGACACAAGTGAGTCAGCATCCACGGTGTTCAGAAGGTAGAGTTCAGGTTGAACTGTCAATCCCAGGTGGTACTGAGGACAAAAAGATGGAACAGGGTTAGACTGATTTATAAAGTACTTTAAATTGGCATTTAAGTAGCTATAATCAGCATATAAAAGTAGCTCTTATTTCAGTTCTGTTATACTGATTTTCTTTCAGAAAATAAATGGCTTACAGATATATGAATGGCTTACTATATATAAAATAATTGATAGGAGCTAAAATAGTTAAGGATTTGTTAATGCCAAATACAAAATTGGCACTTTTACTATTTTTGTGACATACTCTACCTCAGCATGGGTGTTTCTCATCAGGATATTAAGAGCAAATGTACTGCAAGGTTTTATACCTTAATACTAAGTGTGTGAGAAATCAAATTTCAGGGAATTCCCTGGTAGTCCAGTGGTTGGACCTCTGTGCTTTCCCTGCTGAAGGTTCAGGTTCAATCCCTAGTCAGGGAACTAAGGTCCCACAAGCTGCACAGTGTGGCCAAAAAAAAAGGAAAAAAATCAAATTTCAAATAGTCTAAATTCTGAGCCCTACTGTCTGGGCCCTAATTATCCTATGGCACCTGAGCAGAGAAAAGCCTTTCATTAAACAAAAGAAAGAAACACAAAATGGCAAGTGCTAAGAGAAAAGGAGATGACCTACAGATCCCAGATGTTTATCAGACTTCATAAGAATTACTTTAGCTGCCTTTAAAACACGTTGCCAGGAACTTCCCTGGTGGTCCAGTGGTTAAGAATCCACCTTGCCAGGCAGAAGAAGGTTTGACCCCTGGTCAGGGAACTATGATCGCACATTCCTGGAGGCAACTAAGTAAGCTCCGGCTCCGGAGCCCACAACCAGCAACTAGAGAGAAGCCTGTGCACGGCAATGAAAGATCCCATGAGATGCAACCAAGACCCATTGTGGACAAGAAATAAATATGAAAACAAAGCAAAAAAAATATATTGCCAGACTCACTCCAGGAGGCCTAATCCAGATGATTTGTACCAGCATTTGTGAAGGTGTAGCATAAGCTTTAGCTGTAGCATATCTTTTTCTCTCCTTTGCATTCACTGTGGGACAATCACTGAGTCTCCTTTTAGCCCTACTGCTATCACCTGGGGTTTTAGGAATGTTGTTGCCCCTTGGTACCAACAGCCTCTTTTGGGCCTTTCAATCGTCTCATCTGTATAGAGACTGAACCTTCTGTTGTGAGAATCAAATGAGATCATATGAGTGCTCAGGATGCCAAATGCACACTATAAATTCATAGAAATATTTCTAGTAGAATATAGTGCAAAAGGCACTGGGAATGGGATCAAGCTCCAACTCTGCCATTTCCTATGACCTTGAGCAAGTTATGTATCCTTCTTGAGCCTTATCCAACTCATTTGTAACACAGGAATAAATGCTGCACTTTAAAATGCCAAGGACATTAATAAATCTCATTTTGTGTGTGTGTGGGTGGGTGTGATGTCATGTCCAACTCTGTGATCCCATGGAGTATAGCCTGCTAGGCTCTTCTGTCCATGGAATTTTCAAGGCAATAATACTGGAATGGGTTGCCATTTCCTAGCCCAGGGAATTTTTATGACTCCGGGATCACACTCTATCTCTTGCGTCTCTCGAACTGGCAGGCCGATTCTTGACCATTGCGCCACCTGGGAAACCTATCTCATTTTAGTCTTTAATAATTTTTTTAGACATGAAAAATGTCCACCAGAGGTTTATGATGACTGTGTGAAGATGAGACAAAATGGGGCCCGTTATAAAACTATTCTCAACTAGAAAGCTAGGAATTACTGAGTCACACTGGCCTTAAGGCAGAATAACAACACTTCAGATTTCAGCCTTTATACTCACTTCAGGGTTTTATGAATCAGGTTTTAGTAACCAAGAGCAATTGTCAGATACACTGACAATCTACTGTGGCCTTTTCTTAAGTGAACTAAGGTGGTGGGGTGGGCATGTAGTAAGCAAGGGCTGCATTTTTAGCCCCATGACCTCCAAGTTGTATCACTTGATGGCTTAGCGGAGAAAATTTCTTCACTGGAAAAGTCTGTTGTATTGCTCAGGGACACCGAGAAATAGAGCTAAATAGCAAAGGAACTGGCTAAACCTTTCAAGAGCAGAGAGGTAGGTAAATGAATAAATTATCAGTTCTTACTTATTCCTGGCCCTGCCCATTTTCCACACCCACCAGAAAAAGCATTCAGGTACTTTTGAAAACTTAGCACAGACCAAAGAAAATTAGTCTATGAATTGGCAACTTTTGATCTAAAACATATTCTAGCACTCATCAGAGTATTAAGAGAAGTATCTTTGATATGGCAGTGTTCTTGGTGCTGCTAAACACCAACGCTTGGTGTCTAAAGTGTACTATTAAGTGCATACTACGTATTGTATAGGATGATTAGTAAAAAGAACATGGGTTCTGGAATTAAGCTAGTCAGGCACAAATGCCAAAAGCCTACTGATTAGTGACGTGTAATTTTAGTTTCTGGCCTTGTATATCTGGCCCTTCAGTCGCCTTATATATATATATGTATATATACATATACCCTTTTGCTGTAAGAATTTCATGAGATCGGGCAAGTGCTGAGGGCTTCCCAGGTAGCTCAGAGGTAACAAATCTGCCTGTCTATGCAGGAGGTCCAAAAGATGCAGGTCCAATTCCTGGGTTGGGAAGATCTCCTAGAGTAGGAAATGGCAACCCACTTCCGTATTTGTGCCTGTAAAATCTCCTGGACATAGGAGCCTGGCGGGATATAGTTTATGGGGTTGAAAAGAGTCAGACACGACTAAACCTGCACACACACACACACACACAGAGTGCTTAGACCCCAACTACCATAATAATGTGTTATTGTTAATGTTCTAAAGCTAAGGTGTCAAAAGAAGGTGACACATCTGGATTCACTGGTCCTATCCAAGGAAGGAACACAAAGTACTGCAGAGGGCAGAGCTAAAGGAAGTCTCAAATCAGGATCTTCAAATTGGGATGCATCCTATTTTAGCTATGAAATCACAGCCAATTAAAGAGTTGTCTGGTATCTCAGTGGTTAGAATTCTAAGCTTTGATGCTATGAGCCCAATCCCTGCCATGAGTTCAATCCCTGGGGAGGAGCTAAGATTCCAGAAGGCATATGGCAGAGCCAAAAAAAGATTTTAAAAAAACGAAACAAAGGTAAGAAGGGTGAGTTAAATGAGGAAGAACAACATGGAAAAGAAAATTCTCAGATAACTTCTATGGTGTTATTTATAGTATTTAGTTCCTGTAAGACAGAAAGGGAAAGCTAGCAGCAGATAAAGGGAAAACGAAGTTCTAGTGACAATCTTGGAACAAATTAAGGGGTGACTTAGTTCTTTATGCCATGTGTTCAGTGACAAGCCTAGTAGTTTATTGTGTCTGAGGTTTTGTATTTATATCCGGTCTTTGTATTATATGCTTACATATCTAAGTTAAACAATTTTCCTTTCACCTTCCAAATACTCATAGTTATTATTGGCAGCACATACAGAATATAAACGCCTACCTCAATGGTAAAACAAGACTACAGACAGAAAAATGTTCAGCTTAGAGCAGAAAAAGGCAGAATGACAATTTTTTTCCTCAGTTTTAAATATTGTAATGATGTAACCTTTAGGAATGGCAAAACTAATTAAATCGGTGATAAAAATTAATGCTTGGTGTCTATAATCCATCAAGTCTTCTGGGAACTAAACCTATGTTGAGCCTTGAACAAACTGAATTTGAACCTCAAGAGTCTTCTCATATACATTTTTTTTTCAAAGGTAAATATGACAGAAATACGTGATCCCAGGCAGGATGAATCTGAGAACATGAAACCACACGTTCAGAGGAACTCTGAACATTAAAGACTGAGTATAAACATGAAGAGCTGACTATAAATTACATGCAGAATTTTTATTACATGAAGGGTCAGCACCCCTAACACCTAGGTATCCAGGGAGGTCAACTGTATTCCTCTATCCCTTCTAAAGAGAAAAATCACGAACAGCGTGAATCTAATATGTCAATCCAGGTGGTAGTTGATGTTTCAGTATTTCAAAGTTGCTGAGATCCCACTCATAAAGTATTTTCAAGGTTTAAAAAAAAATACCCAGGAAAACAAATTGGAAAAAGGAAAAAAACTTTTTAATTACAAAGTTTACATATTGTTAAATGGTCACTAAAAGCTCATTGTAACCACTCCTAAAACCACTAGCAGGACCTCACAGTAGCCAAACTGCAGTTCTTCCCCATTGCTGATAATTCCCAGTATGCTATAGCAGCAGTTATTTCATGCCACATTTATAAAGAACAAGGACCAATTTACATAAAGTACAATTGTATATTCTTAAACATCTCACACAAACAGAGTGCACATGCTGGCACTGGAAGATGTCAGTTCTAAACATTATTTACTGTACCCAAAGTAGTGGCTGAATAGAAAGTATACTTTCTATCTGAAAGCATTAAGTGGAATACAGTATGAGAGTGTTTTTAACACTGTAAAATACTACACACATAGTGACATAAACTGACATTTACCTGGGAAAAAAATTTTCATCATTGCAAGACATATATATAACTTTGAAAAGAAAAGTAGCAGCTTTTACCTGGGCGTCTAAATATTTGTGAATCTGAGACTAACTGGACACAGCCAGACTCCAAGCAAAGGTAATTAATGTTAGTGTACCATCTTTTACAAAGAATTTGTCAACGTGGCCCTCACCTTCTGAGGCCAGACGAGAGCTTACGATGTCAGTCCCCGATATGTCCAGAGTGCCCTTGTGAACAGTTTAGGGAACGATGGTAGGGGAGAGGGAGGGATGTGAGGAGGAATGGTTGGGGAATTTGTCTCTCATGATCCTGTGCTAAGTCACTGGAGGGGCTGAGGTAAAGGTACGGTCAGCGGAACACAGCAGTTTACCCTTAAAGCCATGTAAAAGACAGTCCATTCAGTCTGTGCTTTTGACTGTGTACAAAGTATTGGAAACAATGCCTTTAGCGGCTCAGGCGAACAGAGAACATCAATCAGTAGGCACTCCTGAAGAAAGACACCAGAAATGCAAAGTCCTTCGACTGCATTGCCATCACTGTTCTCACCAAGTCAGTGGCTATCAAAGACCTGATTATTTATCTCCACCGGACAAAGTGCCTTGGTTTGAGATAATCACATGGTCTCAGGCTCCACATGTAAAAATGGCAGAAGTGGCTGAAGAGCAGCAGCTCCATGCTGAAGGGACCCATTTCCTCTGACTCCAGAGCTCCACCCTCTGGTCTCAAAGTTTTTCCCTCTGAGGGAATGGCTGAAGAGAGGTAGCCCAGCGCAACCCTGCAGAGAGAACCTGGCAGCCACAGTGACACCAAAGGACTCGCTGAGAGGGAGCGAGCTTGCAACGCTTACATCCAGAGCTCCTGAGATTGCCTTGCAGGTCGTCTTGGGCATGCTTCAGAAAAACATGACGATTCTGGAAGAAGCTGTCTTTTAGGAATAAAACAGATGGCTCCTCTTCTTTCAAGTTTTTTCACCTCACCCCAAAGTCTCTTGAGAACATCAGTTCATAAATGCTACCATCTTTTTCTATCACTACCCTCCTGGAGGAGGAAGGGGGAGGTTTCCCAACTCTAAGTGCTCAAGAAGAAATACCATATGAGAACTCTGTACTAACATGAAGAGTTATTAAAATCGGGACTCCCAAGAACATTTCAGCAAGCTCTCAATCTCTGAGGGAAATCATCAGAGTGATTTTCAGAAGAGATTAGTGTTAGTCACCATGACCACAAGTGAGTTTTACCATCTGTCCATTTATCATCATCTTTAATGCTTTCTCACCCCTCTTAACTTTCAATGAAATTAAAGTGAAAATAAGTTAAAAAAATCCTGAACCTGATGGAGGTAGATTATCTCATAATTTTATATTTAATATGAATCAAACCACCCTAATTGAGATTTTATTTTTTATAATTAATTCAAAGGGTATGCATAAGGAAAGTATTTCTCAGACTTTCAAATCCATTACCTTTTGATAAATAAAAATTGCATACCTATTCTGTAATTTGTATTATGAAAAAAGTACTGCATTTTTCAAATACATTTTTTTAACATATAGTCAGTCTTGTTAAGAATCGTGCATTGAGGACAATCTCACATAAAGATAAAACAAGCTGACCCTGGGACAGCGAAAGAGTTCAGTGGTGTTTGAGAGCAGGTATCAAGCTGTCCAAGATCCTAGCTAATCCAGTTACCAGGTTAGGAGTTCAGGAGGAAAAATAACGCTTTGTTTCAAACAAATATGCAACAATGTCTTTCCCAACAAACAGCTGAGTCCTAATGCAGTCTGTGCAACAGCACATACCTTTGGCTATGTTCACACAGTAAACCATAGAAACACACTGGCTCTGATGGCTACCTGTGAACCGTGTTTACTTAGTATAGCCAGTAGTGGCTTCTTCGGTCAGCAGGACTTTAGCGATGCTTACCGTGTGCCCACAGTCCAGGAAGGACATGCCCAGTGCAATCAAACATTGCCAACCCTAAAAGAGAAAATATGGTCATCATTCGCTGACCCCTCTGGAGAGCCCACTTACCCGCCTCACCGCCCACAATGCACTGCTCAGATGCAAACCTCTTTGCTGTACTAATTTCAAAACTCAGTTCCCTCTGTTCCTACTGCTTTGTATTTGTGGTATGTTTCTCTTATCTGACTCTCAGGCAGAATTCCTTGAAGACCACTACCCCATTTTAGTCTTACTCCATTCCTTACAATGCAGGGCAATAACTGACTGGCTAATACAATCGCCATAGTCTCCTGAACTAAACCGTAGTAATTCTTCTAGAATCAGTCCTCAGCCTTGAAAATGGGTCTTTAACATATTCTATAGCCTTAGCGTGACTAAGAACTGTCATAACTGATCTGCATGAAGGAAGGATCCCCTTAAGTTCTACAGCACTTTTTTGGGGGGGGAGGAGGTTCGGGTAGGGGGCGTGCTTGCAGAGCTCAGTTCCCTGACCAGGGACTGAACCTGGGATTTTGAAGTGAAAGCCAGAAATCCTAACCACTACACCAACAAGAGTCACCCTACAGGGAACTGTTAAAACAATTTCTGTCAAACAATTTCTGAGTTACTTGGGTTTCCTGGTGGTAAGTCCTTATATTTTAGAGTCAGCATAATCTTAGTGTGCCCATGGTTTACTGAGGAGGAAAAAAGCAGAGATATATCTATCCAAGACATAATTTCTCAACATTCATTAAAATGATTTTCTCAGTCAAGGCAGACACTGACACGGGGACTGGGTCAGTGTTATAAGATGAGCAGGGGGTTTCTATCATCCAGTCTGTCCATTCTCTGCAGCAGACATGATATAAATTCGGCTGTCCCTAATCCTCAGCCCTGTGATTTTTAGAGAAACCTATGTAGAATAATGAGGAAGATGTGTTGTTGGAACAGACGCTTTTCACTGATATAAGTAATATTACAGAAGTTGAAAACAGATAAAAGAATATATCCATAATCCCACCATCCAAAGGCAACTACTATTACCACTTTACATAATTTACTCTAGACTCTTGACAATGTTTTTTATTATCTACGTATTTATAATTTTGCATTCCTTTTTTTAATTAATTTATTTTGCATTCCTTTTCTATGTAGCTTGTTTTATAACCATCATTCTTTAACAATTCTAGAATAATTCAACGAGAGAGTATCACTATCTACTTGAGTCGTCATTGGACAGCTATAGGAGAGCTGGGCAGGGCTGTGAACCCACATGTGCTGCCCTCCAGAGATTTGAAATCACAAGACACAGCTCCATTCTCCAACCCCATGTCATAACACTACTTTCTACATGGCTGATCTTCTTTGAGTTCTTCAAACATACTACACTCTCTTGTTAGGAATTATTAGGAATGGAAACCAGACAGAATGAGAGATTTAGAAAAATGACAGCTCTCAGGAACCGAGGGAAAATTTACAGCTAAAAATATTCTTTAGTCACAGCTGGTTTAACGATTTCAGGTAAACTGTGTCAATAACCTGAAGACAGATAATCATGTGCTCTTTTCCGTCCTTTCTCTTGCAAATGTCAGCCCCCTTGACCACCCCTGCCCCCTCCTAACTGGACTTACCAAGTAAAACACAAAGCTCAGATAAGCTATGCTGACCACGGCAGCCACCACGTACAACGCCACATGCCCTAGATCCTGCACATAAACCACGACAAAGTACATGTTGATGGAGCAGATGATTAAGACCAAAACACCGCCTGCAATCCTCCAGCCTCTGTCAAAAGAATCAGCACAATTATTGGTAAAGTAGTCCAATCTGTCCACAAACAGAAAAAGACACTATGTCTTTTGGGGTCACAGGAAAGGAGTTAAGTGGCATTTCAAAATAAACCAAAAAGTGCTTATGTCCCAGATTAGGTTAAATGAGCCAGAGTTACACAATGATAGGGAGAAAGAGGAAGAAGAAAAAAAAAAACACTATCAAATAATCCCTATTATTTAAGCCCCTAAAAATGCAACAAGACTTACAAGTGAAAAAGTCATGAGGCCCTAGAGATGCAACAAGTCATTTAAATACCCCATGTACTTTAGAGATGTATATAAAAGGTATTAGCTTATGCTGCCCCATTAAGATCATTTAACATGGGTTTAAGAAGCTTTAACACTTCAGTAGCTGAAGTTGAAGAGTTAAAGCCCTAAAAGCTAAAAAATTTCCCTCCAGAAACAAAAAATATGCTTGCCCTACGTGGTTAAATTCATGGTCTCCATTTTCTTTAATTTTTTTTAAACTGAAGTACAGTTGATTCACAATGTTGTGTTTATTTATTTTTAATTTTTGGCCACATCCTGTGGCATGTAAGACCTTAGCTCCCTGAGCTGGGATGGAAATCCCACCTCCTGTACTGGAAGGCAGAGTCTCAACCACTGGACCACCAGGGAAGTCCCCAGCAGTCTCTAAGTCAGAGATTGAGGGGGCAGCTCTAGCAGTCATGTCTTAAAGCACATAGTCCCCTGTGACTTAATTTCTGACTGGTCAGTTTGATGAAGATACCCTCCCCCCCCACATCTTGGGGAACTAGCAGAAATACACTCACAATCCATTGGCAAATTCACTCATCACAGGCCGCAAGCTTGTAAACGTGAGGATGGGTATGAGAGCAAAGGGAAGCTGCAAAAGAAAAAACTAAGATCAGACGAGGGCTACAGGAGGTTCCTGTAACACACCAGAGAGCAGCACTGTTAGCAAAAGGGAACCACTGACCCTGCCTCACCTACTCTCTGTGAGAAATTATTCCTGTCATCACAACAAGCTGGAGGGTTATGTGGAAATCTGTAGCATGAACCTGGCATCAGTTATACTCAGTGTCTACAAAATTTGTATCTGCCTTGTCTTCTTAATCTCCATAATACTCAACAGTCTCCTTTACATTATTTAATGTTTGCTTGGGTTAATGAATAATTTTGTATTCTATGTGTAATTACATCTTACAATTCCCATTCAACAGGCTTAGAAAAAAACAAGCTACTTCTAAAATAGATTCCAGAGATTTCATATGCGTTCACCATAGACCAAGACTGTGCCTCTTTCTTTGAATTTTCCCCACACCCACACTAGGCTGGGTACCTAAGGGCAATACAGAATGCCTCCTGACTCAATGGGATGTGAGTTTCCCCAGCTCCCTCTTCACCTGTAAGCTCTGAAGAACATTCAGGAAGTCATTCATTCCTGTTAGATGCTCCACGTCTTGGAAGACGGCCACAAGCAGAGTGGGGATGATGGCAATAGAGCGGGTCAGAATCACTCGGGCAAAGCGTGACCACTTTAGGTTCAGGAATCCCTGGAAGAAAACACAGGAGGATGGATGTCTGGAAGAGGAAACAAAAAAGGTCTGGGGAGGTTTGGGAAGACCTTAGAGACACGGGATTAAGAAGGGACCAAAGGGCAACGTCCTCTCGTCTATCCCAGTCACACCAGCACGTACCTCCATGACAAACTGGCCGGAGTAGGTCCCTGTCATGGTGGAGCTCTGCCCCGCAGCCAGGATCCCCACCGCCCAGATGTAGAGAGCGGCAGGCCCGAAGTAACACCCCAGCACAACACCCTGCAGAGGCGAGGGAGAAAGAGCACCTGAGACGACACCCCAAACGTATCCTTGGCGTCACTCCTCCCTGTTCCTGGCTGCGCACCACCCCTACCAAGCGCTGTGCTGCCGCTGTCCCAGAAGCTAGACTCGGGTCTCGACCTCGTACTAGAGGCTTTCCACCTAAATTCTGCTGGATGGGCCCCCATTCCTCCTCAGCCTAGTCCCTTCTCTTCTCTAGGCTCCTAAAGCCTTTATCCTCAACTCATATGTTAAGTATCAAAAAGAAAAATGTCTATAACACACTTCCCAAATTATATTCCTGAACACACTATTCTGGGAGACAGTAATACGAATGGAGAGAAACCTCCAATAAATTTCGGAAATGTTAAATACTATGTATTGCGTACTATTGGAGGTTCACAATATAATCAGCATAAAAGAGATAGAGAGGCCCTAGTAAAGACCACTTTACTGGAACTTCCCCGGCAGTCCAGTAGTTAAGACTCTGTGATCCCATGTAGGGGACAGAAATTTCACCCCTGGTCCAGGAACTAAGATCCTGCATGCCACACAGTGCAATCTAAATAAATAAACAGTCTTCAGCCAAACACACAAAAAAGATCACTTTACCAGGGATACTTCTTTAGTCTCCCCAACTAACACATAGAGAACAATATGCTATCAACTTAAGTTTGGGAATTGCTGATACAACTAAATCATCTTGTCAGCTGATCTCCTATTCTCTTCCACATAATCCAAAAGGCTTGTCTGGCATCTGGACCTCTGAAAAAAAGACACTCCACAGCAGGTATGCTGAGCTCTGAAGTGAACCCACTGAAAAGACCAAACACTATGCTGAGAATATTGATTCAGGAGCAGAGATCAGAAATCCGAACAGGTTTACCCCTTTGTAGATGTCCACAGCCAGTGTTGAGTTATCCTCGGGGAAAAGGTGAGTGTGGGGACTGCTGCTGTTTTTACAGACTGCAACCTGGAACCGAAGCAGATTAGGAACGGCTTTTAATTTTGAGTCCAGGACTCAGAAGACCTCTCCAACAGCTCACACATAGATGGATCATCTAAGAAATGAAACCTGAAGGCGAGACACTGGACACAGATTGATGACAGGAGAGACTGGTGGCAATGTCCTTGAGGTCTTACTCCATACTTTTTCTACACCCCCAGGTCATCAAAAACTTTTCCTTGAGTTAGAGTGTGCATGGTAATACATGAATGCTGGGTCATTTTAAATGATAATAGGAGGTAAGGGCCCTTAAGTAGACTTCAAATATGAGAGGACACCCAGAACAAGGTGGCCTTATTCAAAGCAGAACCAGGAGTCAGAGGTCCTATAGATGGGAAACAAAGGATTCCAGTTTTCTAGCTTTGTGATCAAAACTAGACTGGCAAAAAAAAAAAGTAGATTGGCAATCAGAAGTCAAGAGGACAGAGAATTCAGTGTGATAAAATAGCCTGTCTAGCACAGCTTCTATTTTTTGTTGGTTGATTCCTCCCGCCTGTAACCACCAAATGGCAGGACTGGCAAGCAGCCAGTAGTTGGTAAACAGGAAGCAAAAAGGAATGAGAAACAGCCAAACAGACATGAAGCCACGAACAACAGCATGAGGCAACCTTGGTCTAAGGCACACTTCCTCACCAGTTTAAAGCTACGAAGGAGGGTCTGGGCTTGGTCACAGCCCCAGACTGTAAACCCGAGTAATGCCATGACTTAGGGACAGCACCAAGATCTATTCCCCTTGAGCTCAAAGTCACTGCCACATTGTCCTGCCCCAACGCGGCCTCCTCCTTACCCTCACATTCACTACTATCCAGGACCCGGGCTTACTTACCACCTGCTCGTTGGTTTTCCCAAAAAATGCTTCAGCAAACACTGAGACAACAAAGACGTTGATGATAAAGGAAACAAAGAGAGCAATGCAGGATTCAATGAAGAAGTACTTATTGGCTTCTCGAACTTCCTGCTTATTGGCTCGGTCTACCTGTCTGGACTAGAGAGATAACAGCAACAGTCACTCTTTAATGAATTGGAACAAATTTCCTTGTGATATTTCATAAGTCTGTAGTCAACTGAAAGGCCTAGAGGGCAAACAGCTGACCACATGAACTGTGAAACTCCACTTACATCCTGGTTCACTAAGTGAGTAAGAAATCATGACCCTTTGATGACATCACATATCCCAAAGAGGAAAAAGTGAACGAGTGACTGCTGAGCCCTCAGTTATGTGGCTGGAAGAATTGCTGACCTACGAGAACAATCTGATTTCAGACCTAACGGGGACACAACCTTAATTACAAAGGTCTCTGAAATCTTCCAACAAACAATTGTGATGGATTAACTGGTAAAAGCCAGATCAGGCTCTTTCCTCCTGACCTCCCTGAGGCCATTCAGGCTTCTGAGATTTAAAGACAAGAGACATAGTGCCCCTTCAGATCTTTTAAGAGGGACTCTAGTCCCTTCTCTATGTCATCTTGGTCCCATCTCTGGTCACCCTGGTGACCAGATACAAGAGGGTGGTGTCCAACTGTGGAAAAACGCTGTGCTCCTTCAGGGCTCCAACAGTTGTGAACTACGTGTGTGTCCCTTTCAATGAAAGGAGAAGATGCCACGAACTACACAGGCCGCTGAGATAAGAAAGGTCTTGCTCACCTTGACTAAGGCAGAATGCAGGTACATGTTGTGTGGCATGATAACAGCGCCCACGATGCCCACAGCCTGCTCAATCTGTGGGGTACGACAGCCTGAACAGGATGGTAGGAACATGCCTTTGAGGACCTGGGTCTGGCTGGGTTTCACTGTAACATACTACATACAAACAGAACAGCTATTAGCCTTTTCTGGAACATGAGACTAGGGAGTAAGACAGTACTAGAAAACACTGCATCCTTTACTCCTTAAACTCCTTCATCAACAACTACATAGGAAATGAGGAACATAGAACCATCCAAAAAAACCAAGCAGCACAAGGTCAGAGAATTTAGGAATGGGGTATCCAGACACTTCACACTGTATTTTAGATATACGAAATCTATGCGTTGTGCTGTCACTCAGTCATGTCCAGCTCTTTGCAATCCCATCGACTGTAGCCCGCCAGGCTCCTCTGCCCATGGAATTTCACAGGCAAGACTACTGGAGTGGGGTGCCATTTCCTCCTCCAGGGGATCTTCCCCACCCAAAGACAGAATCCAAGTCTCCCGTATCTCCTGCACTGGCAGGCAGATTCTTTACCACCAGCACTGCCTGGGAAGCCTGGATGTGTTGAGAATCTAATTAATATTCTAAAGAAATAAAACAGCTGCTAAGGGCCTTATTGATATTATTGTCACAATAACTTGGAATAGTCAGTTCTTGATTATCCACACTAATCATGCTTCCAAGTTCACCTCTGTACAGAAAAATCACTAACGCTTGCCACTAGCATCTGCTGAGACTCACTCGAAACACTTTTTCCTGGTTCAGCATTTCTCTTGAAAGCCTTAGACCAAGCTCTATCATCTACTCATAGAGTAGACACATTTTCAAAAGCTTAGTTAGGCCAATAAGCAGAAATCAGTTTACAATAACTGGACACAGACGGGAATTTGAATATAACGGTAGGGTTAGGGTTACTTTTAACACAATGGAATGTCCGGATTGGGACACAAACTGGGAAACATGTACTATATCCCCTATAGTTCATTAATTGTTACAATACAGAGAAAGTCCAAGCTGCAACTACTGTCAACCAGGATGAGCAAAAACAAAACCCCTCTAATGTTAACAGCCAAGAATAACCCTGTAACCCCTTTCCGAACCCTCTCCAATGCTGTTCTGTTGCTGAGAATAACCTGGGACCAGAAATTCTAGAACAGTTTTAAACTAGGAGTTCCTATAGGTCTTCCTGGACACTAGTCTCGGCCACATCCTTATTTCTTTAAAACTGGCCAGTGCTGAATCTGGCTTTTTGTTAGCATGTACTGTCTTTCATAATAAAAGGACAAAAGCCTTGTTTTAAAAAGCTAGTAATAATCATACTAAAGCTAATGAATAAGCCTGTAATACTTGCCTCATAGCCAAATGTGAGGGCCATAATAGTGATGAGAAAACCAAAAAACGCTTCCAGCTTCCTCAAGCCTAACGGGGAAAAATGCAGTAGTGAGTTCACAGAAGGCAGATTACCCCGTAAGCCACAGGATGGAAAGCAGTTCCTTTGAGTGACCCCTCCATTCCCACTGTCCTTACCATATTTGTCCAAAAAGAGAAATACAAAAGTATCTGCAATGGTGATGAGAACGCCACCCCATAAAGGAATCCTATGTCAGAGATTAAAAAGGGAGATTAAAGGAAAGAAACATTGAAAAAGACCCATTTCCCAACAGCTCTCAAGATATATGACACTTGGGAGGACTAAAAACAAGAAAAGGGAACAGCAGCAAGGAGGCCAAACCTTGCGTAGTTTAGGATCTCAGTACTAAGTGAAGTAATACGTTCATTCAAACTCTGTCTACAATTTCAGACATTCAGGACACAAAGCTGCAAAGTATGGGTCTTATCTCTCAAAAGACTCACTTATCAAGTGGGACAAACTGAGATACATATTAATTATAACACACACTGCCACACACTGGATAACAACAGGTTTGCATGACCTGACATGAGAACATGGAAGACAGAGAGCCTACATCTGGCAGGAGAGAAGGTGGTTCCAGAAAGTTTCCACAGAAAAAATACTTGAGCTGAATCTTGAAAATTAAAAATGACTTGGGATTTTCTTTTTACACTTGCTTTGAAATCTGGCAAAACAATGATTATTTGCTAGAAGAAAAACCCCTCACCTTCCTAAAGATAGGAGATTGATGGCAATAGCTGAGCCAATAACTTCCTGCATGTCTGAGCCAATGATAGCCAATTCCACCATCAGCCACAGGATGATTCGCGGAACCTAAACATCAAACAGAAGAAAGATGTGGTTCTAAATTAATCTTTTCTAACAACTTCCTCCATAGTTTGGAATTCATCTTTTGGCAGTGATCCAATAACAGTCCTTTATTAAGCCTTAGGTCTAGAGATGAAGGACCAGAACTCAAGCTTTACTCAGTCCCTTGCTGGAGAGGGCCAGGTTGCTCTTTGTGGCAGAGCCTGACTCAGGGTTAGGGCAGCAGCTGATGCCAATTTCTTCTCCTTCCATTTTACTTGACAGAAGAATGGAGTTTCATTATTTCCACTTAATTTTTTGCCTAAAAACAATCCTGAAAGTGTCAGGGGGAAATGAGGATGTTAAGATGGTCAAAATACTGTTTAGGAGAGAATAAAATACTACAGAAGAAAATTTCTATCCTGATCACAGCTGAGGAGACAAAACAAACACGAAAAGGTTGGAGTCATCCTTAATATAATAATGCACAAGCAAGTTAAAAACATGATAGATATACAAAGGGACTTGGGACAAAGTACTGGAATTGGATGTTCTATAATAAAATCTGGGAACTAATCTGGTCAAATAATCGAACAGAAAGAAATTTAGTAGTGCTAGCTCACTGAGGCCAGGAAAAAAAAAACACACTAAGAAACATGAAGTATAAGAAATGTAAGAAGAAAGAGAACCTAAAACAAACTACGAGCTACCAATTTTTTTTTTTTTTGAAAGGCATATAAGAAAAAAGAGCAGGTAAGGATATTCTCTCACAGCCAGGAAAGGAGACTAAACATTTAGGATGAACCAGAGATAGATTAGTACTTATCTAAAAATCGAGTCAATTTAAAGGTATCCTCCAGATACTGGGTCTACCCATTCCTGTCTTAAGCAGCAACAAAAAGGCCCAAATGTCTAGACACACGGTTACCTATGATATGAGAAACAAACACTGCTTACCCTGGGATACTGACGGTGACACACTTCAGCCAGATGCAGCCCAGTGACCACTCCCAGCCTGGCTGCAAGGCGCTGGAGCAGGAGCCCCACAATGGTGGCCAACAGAAGAACCCAGAGCAACTAGAGAAGAACAAAACCCCACCATTACACTCATGAGATAACTGATGGTTTAAGTTTGGTTGCTTGAAAATGTCAATGGGAAACAGTACACTCAGGAAAGAGCCCTGCTCAGGAATCCAATGACCTGAGTTCTGTATCACATTCTGCACAGAACTTGCGAAGTCACCTTGCACCTTTCTGAGCCTTAGTTTTTCTCATCTGCAGTTGCACTTTTGTTCAAGGAAACTACCTGGGTAAAACAAAACTAAAAACCAACTACATGATGAAATTTAAAAAAACAGATGGAAAGGGCTTCCCTGGTGGCTCAGTGGCAAAACTTCATCTGCTAATGCAGGAGAATGGGTTCAGTCTCTCATCCAGGAAAATCCCACAAGCCACAGAGCAACTAAGCCCGTATACCACAGTTCCTGGGCCTGTCCTTTGGAGCTTGGGAAACACAACTATTGAAGCCTGCACATCTAGAGCCTCCGCTCTGCGACAAGAGAAGCCACTGCAACAAGAAGTCCATGTACCCCAACTAGCAAGCAGCCCCCAATCTCGCTGCAAGTAGAGAAAAGCCTGCACAAACCAACAAAGACCCAGCACAGCCATAAATAAATAAATAAATAAATTCTCATTCCTAATTGGGATTAAAAAAGAAAAGATGGGAAAGCACTTTTCATCTAAGTGTCAGAGCGATATACAATCAGCACATAGCCCCCAGGGCTGATGTCCACCAGGCAGAGCAAAGGAGAAGTATGCCGTGAGTGCTTAAAACAGAAAGCAGGGAAGACTCCATGTTCACCTTAAATCCAGCCACTGCTCCAGACTGCAAATCAGACTCAATGTTTCCTGGATCCAGGTAAGCAATGCTCATAAGAAATCCCGGTCCCGTGAAGGCCCAGAGTTTACGAAAGCTAAAACAAGAGTACTGTACAAGAGAGGAATACAAAACAAAATGATTAACACTTCCAGGGGAAGAATGGATACATGCATATGCATGGCTGACTCCCTTCACTATCCACCTGAAACTACCACAGTATTGTTAACTGGCTGTACTCCAATACAGAATAAAAAGTTTTAAAAATAATAATAATAAAAAAAAATGTATCTTGGAGAAAAAAAATGATTACCACCTCCAAACTGTTGGTCTAACTTATGTATTATTTTATCACATAAAAAGCAACAATATCAGCTTCATAAGAACAAAGGATTTCAGAAGTTGGACATGGGTGAGTCCAAGTTTCTTTTCCATCTTATCCATTCCTTATCAGTACCCTGGTTAGCTCTCTATCCAAATAAGAGCCCTTCTCATACCTGCCCTTCCAACAGCCTTTCATTCTAAAACCCCAGCAATAACAGCAGTACCTCTGTGCTCAAATACTACCCAAATGGGACAAAAGGCACCGTAAAAGAGGGAACACGAAAATCATACTTTCTGGATCAAAAAATACTCACCAGTAAAACCTGGCAATGGTTTTTCAAGGATCTTAGTTTCCTTAACAGTTTCTCTGACTACAAAAATTCAGTCTTCAGAGATTGCTTGCCAGAACTGACTCTGAGGTTGCTAATCTGCAGCTGTCTAGCAGACGTTATACATAGGTTTTCCCTAGATAATTGTATTTTTCTCCAAGGATCTGTCACTAACCTCCTCCTCAGGAATGGCAATCTTCTCATCAAAGTAGGTAGTGAAGGGCTCCTCTGAGCCCGCCCCGGGGGACTGCAGAATTGAGGAGTTACTGTATGCAGGGTTGATGGCACCAAGGCTGGCAGAGTCTCCATGGTCTCCAGAAGCATCTTCTGAGTTAAAAGAATTGAGAAGAAATTAACTAAAATGAACAAAATACACTAATATTACGATGCTCAGTCGTGTCCCACTCTTTGTAACCCCATGGACTGTAGTCTGCCAGGCTCTTCTCTCCATGGAATATTCCAGGCAAGAATACTGGAATACAGGTTGCCATTTCCTACTCCAGGTGATCTTCCTGACCCAGGGATTGAACCCACATCTCCTGTGTCTCCTGCATTGGCAGGAAGATTCTTTACCACTGCACCACCTGGGAAGCCCAATGCAATTGGTAATATCAATAATCATCCTTAGAATACTAAAATTAAACCTTTTTAGTACCTAAATAAATGCATAAGATCTACCTAACTCCATCTCAATTTCTAGTACTATATTTTTAAATCAATTTTTGACTAGGCAATACATTCCAACGGCTGAAAATTTGAGAAACACAAAAATGCTTACAGAAAAAAGCTCCCTCTCAACCCTCTTCTCCAGGCACTAAGCTCTATATGGGTTTTCAACATTAATCTCACAAATGGTCTTCCACTAGTTTCACACTTCTATTGTCCCTTGCCAATTTTTAGAATCATTTCATTTTCTTCCAAAATCACTGATGTCTAGGGCTCAAAATGTAAGATACCCAGACTAGCCTCACTGATAACCTAATCTTAACTTTGAGAAGGAAATAGGCTAACGGGACACTCCTCTCTCACCCCTCACCCATTATTTGGTAGGATTTACTCAAAGGATCATCCTTCGACATTCTATCTCCATCAGGCTTCCCCAGAAATGGCTAACCTACAAAACACTATCATATTTCAGGCTAAAATCTGAAGCTGCAGGGAAACGACCCAACAGGAATGCTTTGCCACCTGACTAAGGCCTGCAGTGAACAGTGAAGAGCCTGGGGAGGGGGAGGTGTCACCTTGGTGACAGGAGGGCTCACAGCAGACTAACCACCAGTGTGATTAGTCTTCCTCCTGCATTTTGCTGCTAATTTTAAACCCGGTGGCAGGCGTGGGGGTGGAGGGCAGCCGGGAGGGTCTGGCAGAAAAGGGCTAACTCACCAAAAAGGAGGAAACCCAGTCTGCTGAGACCATCAAATGGCTATTTTTAACCACAAAGCTCTAATCTCAGGGTTTCCAAGAACCCTTTGTAAAGGCCAATTAGAAAATCAAAAGCTTTCTTTTTATAGGGAACTGACCCACTTTAGATTAAGTGACACTGAATTGAGGAGTAAATTTACAGAAAAGGAATGGAAATTCTAAAGGAGAAATTTAGAATCAGGAAGGATTAGTCAAAGCATAGAGTCTCATGAAATACTCTATAAGGTGCTAGCTCAGAATTTTCCTGTTCCACTCTTATCTGCAGGGCCTTCAGCAGCCAAAGCACCCCAGAGGTTTTTATACTGAGTCTGCAAGTTAGACTGCCTCTACAAGCACTCCTGCTATAAAAACCAAACTTGCAGCTAATCTGGGCTCATCTCAGAACTGGAAATAAAATTGAGGCATGTCTCTGTGGTTATAAATCCATTTTCATTTACAGCCTAAGTCACCAGGTCATCTAAGTCACCTCTGAATGGAGCAGGTCTCCATATTGTTGGCTTGGGGACAGGAGATGGCGACAATTTTTGATGGAACAGAGGACAAGAAGGACAATATGGTAAATTTGTTAATGGCTTAAACCTAACTTCAAACAAAAAATGAGTCAATAACATAAAGCTGTAAATTACCATCTGGTATCTTCTGTTCAGGACCCAACACCATGGTGGATACCTGAGTGCCTGAGTTCTCAGAAAATGATTCTGGAAAGGAGAGAAGAGAGGGAGAGGAATTAGCAAGAACAAATTAAAACAAGTTCACAACCAGTATTCTGTGACACTGTATGACTGAACCCTTACTATGCGAAAAGAATAATTGTTTCTACTCAATTAGATAACCTTGGAAATAATCACAGTTTTCAGAATATCATTAAGAGATATTTAAGGGAAAAAATGTAATACTGGCAACACTTCGAAACTGAAGTAAAGCAAAAGCTATTTCAGGCAAGTAGGCAAGTAGTTTTCAGTAAGTATCCACGGGAGATAGTGAAGGACAGGGAAACCGGCCACGCTGCAGTCCAAGGTGTCACAAAGAATCGGACCTGACTTAGTGACTGAACAACACAAAACAAGCATCCATACAGAGGCTTCCAGGCAATCAATCACCCAGTTTCCCACCCTTTACCTCCAATTAACCCAAATATTTAAAAGACTGACTTCCCACCATTTTGATGAGCTTTCAAGGACAAAGATCTATAACTCTCTTTGATCTAACTAACAATTTAAGCTCATGTTTCAAGTTTCTGGAGGGTGGGGAAGAAGGGGGAAAGACCTCACCACAACGGTAAGAGAGGACCACTACTTCCCAGTCTCACCTTTCCCTGAGAGAGACTGCAGCTTTAAGGTTTCAGGTCTCATTCCCCAACACTTCAGCAACTGAGAGAAAAATGAATGACCACGCTCCCCTCAAGGAGGGCTGAGGCACCTCTCAGCAATAACTAACCTAAGAGGGGGTGTGGTAGTGAGGGGTATCCCAGATGTCCAGCCTCCTACTGGGCTAAGTTTAACTGGGGTAGGGGGGTTATTAGTAAGCCCATTGGGCCACAGATCTATGGCATATTCTTCAGTCAACTCCACCAGTAAGGTTAACTGTTTAAAAATTTTGATCTACTGATTAAGGAATCTACTTCTCAGTTAATTCTAAACTTACAAATAATGGGAAAGGTAAATAATATTCTTAACCATCTCCCCTTGAATCCCAATAACAACTATCCTACTGAAGAACTGAGGAAGCCTCCCCTTATCGATCCTTTACTAGTCTTTTTCTATTCTTGTACCATTATTGCTCTTATATGAACAGTGCTCTACTTTCTTTTACTTTCTTTTTTAGATACTCTATCAACATATTCTAGGGCTTCCCTGGTAGCTCAGCAGTAACAAATCCTCATGCCAATGCAGAAGACTTGGGTTCAAGCCCTGGTAGGGAAGGTCCCCTGGAAAGGGAAATGGCAACCTACTCCAGTATCTTGCATGGAAAATCCCATGGACAGTGGAACTTGATAGGCTATAGTCCATGGGGGTCGCAAGAGTTGGACATGACTTAGCAACTAAAACAAATGGACATATTCTATATCTGTTTTGCCAAATTACAGTAGTAAGACCTGAAAGGGGTATTAGATATCATCTATTTTCTGGAATATAAAACATAGCAACATCTAAATCTTGCTAATTTAGAAAATATAAACTTTCAACTCTGTAAGTCACCAATAAGGAGACTCGGTTATAATAAACAGTAGCCACGTCCTTCCTATCAGTTTGAGCTATAAGATGGTTTCTCCAGCAGACCTCAATACCGCTGACTAAATCCCACCCCTCAGCCAGCACCTCAACTAAATGGAACTTACACATCTGACCACTCAGCAGCGGTACCACTTGGATTCCAATCACAACACGGTTCCTAGACCCCACTCAGAGCCTTTTTACTTTTACTTTTACTTAATTCTAAGAAGCCAGGATAACACACAATAAACTAGAAACCACAAATCCAATCTGGGACTACGGCTCTTACATGGGCTATTTATATGAGACAACTTCCTTATACTTCAATCAGCTCTGAGAACATTATTATTAAGATTATCGGAAATGTCCTGGTGATCCAGTGGTTAGGACTCCACATTTTCCCTACAAAGGGCAAGTTTAATCACTGGTCAGGGAATCAAGATCCCACAAGCCACACAGCACAGGCCCCTCATCCCACTCCCCCAAAAAGAGTATTATTACTGGGAGTTCCCTGGTGGCATAGTGGTGAGGATTCTAGCCTTTCATTGCTGTGGCCTGGGATTCAGTTCAATCCCTGAATGGGGAACTAAGATCCCACAAACCACACAGCACAGCCAAAAAATAAATCAAATAAAACGGAAAGAAGTGCCAAAAAGTGTTAAGAATCGTTATTTTAAAGAATACTATTATTAACATATTATTATTATTAAGAATAACTCTTTCTAATTGCTGCCCTACTCATGAAGAACCAATAAAATTCAATTACTTTTGTATGATAACTGATACTCAGTTTCAGAAGGCACAGAAGTGTTCAGTACATTTGTTCAGTACATTTGAGGAAGAGTCCTATCCAAAAGAGGCCTTTAAACCCTGTATCTTTAAAAAGAAAAAAATGGGATAGTAGTGTGTTTTTTCCCAATATTAAGTCTGAAAAGGTGACAGTTAAATAATTTTAAACAGAAATATATCTCAAGATAAAAATGTTAATAATTACTATTAGTATTCTAAGTGATTACTCCCATAATTACTTACAGAACTTGTAAACACAAGAAATCTGATCTTCTCTGTGAAATCTCTCTCCAAGAAAGAAAATGTTTGCTGGTTGTTGTTTTTCTGTTTTTTTTTTTTGCTGCACCATGCAGCTTGTAGGATCTTAATTCCTGGACCAGGGATCAAATTGGGCCCCAGCAGTGAAAGCACTGAGTCCTAACCAGTAAACCATCAGGCAATTGCCTATTCCAAATTTCTCATCAAAACACTGAGCCAACAAACTATAAGCTCCATTGCTTGCAGTGTCTAGAGAATATAACTAGGGCAAGGAATGGAGAGTCAGTATGCTTGGTGTGCTGCGTTGTTTAGGTCTCCATGAAAATCCAACATCCATATAGAAGCAGTAAGTTAATAATAAGATCACTTTGCTCTCTAGGACCATATCACCAGGTCATCAGTCATTAAATTACGTTAAGAAAAAGATCAAGCGGAGATACAAGCAACAAGAATCAACCCTGGAGTACTCTGATATTTATGATTAACAATGTGCCCTGACATTCTAGCTCACCTCCAACCACTAAGTGTCACCTTCTCTTAAAGCCAGTAAGTTTCCTCCTATCAAACAGCCATCAACAGCAGGGGAAAAAAAGACACTCACAGGTTAATGTATTATAACTATTTTATCCCATTCCTTATCAAAAAAGTTGAAAGATTATTTTATAAGATAAGAATGCTAATTACATTTTCTGTCTAAATGTCAAAAGTCTACATATCCTTAGACCCAGCAATTCCATTTCTAAGAATGCAAAAGAAACATATGTACAGGAAGTATCAGTATATGCAAGAATATTTTCCACAGCACTGTCTGTAGTGTCAAAAGACTAAAACAACCTAGGACATTTACAGAATGGAATACCATAAATAAGGCAGATCTAAATGGATTGATATGAAACAATCTCCAAGATACACTGTGAAGTTAAAGATATAATTTATAGAACATTATGCTATCATTTATGTAACAAAAGAGAGAGATTGAGAAAACACATGTACAGAGGAAATCCAAAGGACATGCCAAAAACTGGTAATGCCGACTCCAAGAGGAAGGAGTAGAGGAGCACAGACGAGGTCAGGCCAAAGGACCTCTCATGAATGTACACTGTATGCAGTTCTGCAATTTAAAAAATAAAATTTGCCAAGTAAATGTATCGTTTATTTTTTAAAAACATAAAAGATCATGCAGATTTACTCAGTTTCCCAAGGTTCCTCAAGACACCTTCCATTTCTCAATGAACACTTCAGGGATCAATTCTCTCTGATAAAGCTTCGGCAGTGGATAAACAGAGATCTGAAGCCTCAAGCTTAACTTACTACTACTTGGACTTAGTGTCCAAACAGCCATGCTCTGAAATTGTGACCTGGAATTTTCTCCTGAATCCAAAGAAATAAAAAAAATCCTCCTCAGCAAAGTGTTTCTTCACTCCCTAATATGGGTTAAACTGGCCCTCTTTCATGTTCCCCAAGGCATCTGCAGCTTACTACTATCATATCATGTTATTCTAAAAGCACTTATTCCCTGATGCTACTCTTGCAACTTCTCTGCAAGTTTGAAATTACATAAAAATAAAAAGTTATATCCTCCAACATTTACTAGTTATAATTACTTATGAAAATTTAATTCACAGTAATTCCAGGTGTTCTCTTCGCATTTAGAAGAACTCTAGAAGAACAATTTGAATAACCCAAAACTGGTTTAAAAACTGCCACCAAGAAAGTGCAAAATACTGAGTATTAAATACATACAACTTCAACTTTTCCCCCCACGGCTAAAAAAATGCTTGAATTTAAACTAATATTTTTCTTAGAAAACTCTCTTATAGAGTGCAAGGGTACCCAAAACCATTTCATTGATCCTAGGAGCTGTTGCAAAAGTCTCCCTAAAATTATTTTTAAGTTTTGGAGAGGAATGTCTTTTGAACAGTCCTCTAATTCTTCTCCCCTTCTTTCCCCATTATATAAATAAAATCAGAGACAGCATTAAGTAGGAAAAGAAGTTTCATAGAGGCAACCAGAAAAGTGTGCATGGAATCCTTGATTAGCTAAATATGAACAGGAATGTTTAAAGCTGACTGGCGAAGCCACCTCTTCTCCCTCTTGATGTTTCCTCAGCCAATACCCGGTGTTCAACATGCTGGTGACAAAGTGGAAACTGTCAGAAACAGGCATTAAAAGTCATATTCCAGTTGTTTATTAGAGAATAAAAAGGAGTTGTGATAAAAAAAAAAATCTTAAGAATTCCATTTGCTTGAAGAAAACATAAAGATTTCTAGATCCTTCTAAAATTCTCTTTTCTGAAAAGTTCTACTTTAAGGCTAAAGTACTTGATAATCCTACTAAACCAATATTACTAATAAAGCGTTTATATTACATAAGATGTTCTTCATGAAGGTGAGCTCCTGTCCCCATTATGACTGGGAGTCAATAAAACTGAAATATTCCGTGGTTCAAACAGAGTTCACTGCTGTCTGAACCTAGGTTTTTTTTTTTAAATATCTATTTATTCATTTGGCTGCTTTGGGCCTTAGCTGAGGTGCAAGGGATCTTTAGTTGTGGCATGTGACATCTAGTTCCCTGACCAGGGATCAAACCCTGCCCCCTGTATTGGGAGCAGAGCCTTTGCCACTGGACCACCAAGGAAGTCCCTGAACCTATGAATTTTAATAAGGAATATTACTGGCCATTTTTCAAAATGAGAAATGATAACTTCCTCTGTTTTTCTACTCCAGGTCAATAAAGAAGCACCCATTTCTCATCCATCAGGATATCCATCTAATTGATTCCAAAAATCTGCCCCCACAGTGGGTGATGGGAGAGAAAACAGCTTAGAAAAGTCATGTGAATTTCTAAATTATAATTGAGGGTGTGAAGTTTGGAATTGCTTTTTAAATTTAGATAAAAAGTAATCCTATTTTTCTCTCATAAAAATGAACTTGATATAAAAGCGACATATTGAAAAAAAAGACAGGTTGGAAAGAGATTACATCTACTTCCTGACAGAATAACAAAGCAAAAAGCCCCTCTGGTGTTAGCTTCACAAAAAGGCCTTGAAACTCTAATCCTCTCTACCCTAGTGGGTAATATTTCAGTAAGCTGAAAGTCACACAAGCACGCCCAGTTCATAAAGTACAAACAGAGCTGCTACTATACAAGATTCTTCACTTACATCAGAGCCTCTCTCTCTGGCACAAGGTCCACAGACTGTGTTACTTTTTTTTTTTCCATGTTACTGACTTTTTATATCATAGTAGTGATCTGAAAATTGGACACATCTCATTTAGTCTATCAGAGTACCACAATTTCAACTCACCAAGTTTGCTGTTGCCACCTGACTTAAGACTTTTGAAAATCTGTTTTATGGTTGAAAGGAAAAACTAACATGGAGAACATCTAATGATTAAGAAAGAAGAGAAAGGTTAGGCAGCAAGAAAAGGAAAGAGGGGGTAAGATACAGGAAGGAAGAAGAGTACAGTTGATAACAACATCAGCTGCCTGGGTGTCAAAGATGATAAGAGTAGGGAGAAATGTGGCCAGGCTGTCAAGAAGTACTGAGCTTTTAGACAAAAATATCACTCATCAACCAGAGACTTCAGAATTAGAAGGGCCCAATTAGTATCTGTTAAATAGGACTCTTCACTTTCTCTGCTCAGCCCTCTGAGGCTTAGCCAGCTTCCAAACCTCCTTGCCTACTTACATGACAGGGCCACTATTATCTTACTTTCAGAAACTACAGCTTGCTCTTCGTTCCTCCCAACTCTCTCTCTAAGCTTCCGGATATCCTCCCGATCGACCGAAGTTTACAGCAGTATTTCCCTCTGACAGCCCAACCTGGCCTTCCGGGCCTGACACAACTATCTCAGAACACAACTCTAAGCACTGTAAAAATTTTAGAGACAGCTTTAGCCTGAAGTAAGAAAGTCTATTAAACTAATCCATACCCACTTATTGCCTCAGGAAAAAAAAAAAAACGTTTTGTCCTTATACTTAAGGCAGCTTTTCTCTGGCAAATGTGAGGAATGATTTCCATTAGATTACATTCAACTTATTTATTCCAGTGAAAGACACCGGCTCCCTCGATGCAGACTGACCTTAACAATATTAAGTACATATTTTCCTCAAAGCTTTTTTGCTTAAAGCAAAGAAAAATTATCTGTAAAAAAAGACAGTATATATGATTCTCCAAACCTCCTTCTACTCTTTGGAACCTGCTGAAATTTCAATAGTTAACTTGCAGTCTCCTTTCATTATCTAGGAATTTTACAGACACTCTATTATTAGTAATAAATGAAACCAAAGCGAACACAAATATCCATAAAGGATGACCTACTAGCAATAAGAACAAAGACAAGACCGATAACCCTAATTTCCCAATCTAAGTTTTTACTGGAAACTGATCCTTACATTAAAAAATGTAAGTTACTCTGATCTTAAAAGTGGAAGAGGAATTAGACAATAAATATATTTTTATCATTCCTGGCCAACTCTTTTATTTTCCATTCTGATATTAGTTTATAATTCATATTTTTTGTTTTACTATATCCATGATACTGCTGATGATACCTGGAGGGCTCTTCATGTGTCTCCAGGGGCCAAAAACATTGTTTAATATACATTTGTTAAATTATCAAAAGACTGGCATTGGATGGCTGAGACAACAAGGATCTCAGTCTCCTAACTCCTCATATTCTGCACATTCAAATGCTCCCTTGTCCTCTTTTCCAAAATATTTATTCAAACCAGACTCACAAGATAAAGATGACAACAATATTAAAGAAAAAGGCTTCCCTCTCTGCCTCAAGCAGTCAACTCTAAAGATATCACTCCCTGTCCTCCTTATTAAAGCACAGGTTTCACAATGTTCTCCACTTGCACAAAGCCAACATCAAACTTTCAACACTATACAAATACTAAATTGTCTTAATACAAAGTTAAATCATTAAATTTACACTATGCGTACTTCGGTCAAATCAGGCTAGCATACAGGCCAGCATCCTTTATGCAGTAAGCCATGTTCTCTTTTGTAAATCCAAAGTTTCTCATTTAGCAATTCGTTCCCAATTCTGCAATTTATATCAACAGCAATTTTCTTGGAAGCAGAGAACTGCAAGACAGTCTTTTATTAGAGCCTTCCAGATAGTATCAAGAGAACCTCAGAGAAACTTTTAAACTCACAGAAAGAGCCTAAGTCTGTCCGCAGACATTTCTATCTATATACACAATAAGGAGATAGGGGCTAAAGATGTCTTTGCTTTCACAGCACTCACCCAAGCTCTTAGAACTAAAAGTCAATTATTAATAGAAAAGATGCTGCTTTGTAAATACCAGTGTGTAACCTCTAACCATCACTTCATTGAGTCAAAACTGAACCGAGGACTTCCTGAGTGGTCCAATGATTAAGAGTTCACTCTCCGAAGCAGGGAGTGTGGGTTTGATCCCCGGTTGGGTAACTAAGATCCCACGTGCAGCGGGGCAACTACTGAGCCTGTGCTGCAGAGAGAAGTCAGCGCATCTCAGCTGAGACCCAATGTAGCCAAATAAATAATAAACAAAAGCAATAAATATATATTTTTTAAAAAATGAACCAAAGCTGCTTAGCTCTGTGGCATATTCCAAGGGATCACCGCTGATTTCCTAACAGTAGAGTAAGACTTGAGTCAAGCTTCCCCATTCACTAACAAGAAGTGCAGCCAGGCTGCCCAGAAATTCCCCACCCCCCCTCCCCAGAGTCCCACAGCCATCCCGGAAACCTGAGGAACCAAGTGTGCTGCAATCACGGGCTTTTTGGTATTGGGTCCAAAAAAAAAAAAAAAAAGTCTGTAGGCCAAGACTGTAAATGAAATATTACTCAGTGAAAAACTAAACAGCCAAAGAAGTTTTCATTTATCCAACACAGCTATCATGGACAGATAGTACTGCATAGCTGGAGTTGCCAACCTTACTTAATGGTAAACACCCAGCAGAGAGTCTACGGCCACAAGACGTGAATGGAAAACAGGCTTAAGGGTTCACTGGCAATAGGCTCAGGGGATTCTAAACAAAGAATAAGTAATAAGGTCAGAATTCTTTTAGTGTGGAATCTTTTAGGGGAAAGAAGGCACTTACAGGTAATATTAATAATATTAATAACGAAAGCTCCTACATGCTAGGAACTGTTCTAAGCACTTTATGTGTATTAATTCATTTAGTACTCACCACCAACTCTTTAAGATACTATCAATTCCCATTTTAAGTATGTGGAAACAAAAGAACAAAGAGGCTAAGAATCCTGCTCAAAGGTTTACAGAGCCAAGAAGTCCTGCAAACTAGTTGGGGTTCAGATTCCACAAGAGTCAAGGGAGAAACACAAAGTCTCCTAGTTGCAGCAATATTCACTAGAACTATGGCCAGCAAAAGTTTCTGGAAACCTGTCTCCTCTTGCCTCGCATTCCATAGAATTTTTGCTTTTGCTTTTCGCTTTAAAGAGGTGTCACATTCCCTTAACTTCATAACACTTCTTTTGAAAGCAGTGGACGGTATGAGAGTATCTTCACTTAACACACAGGAAAACTCAAGTCCGGGTTACTCAACTTCTTCAATGATGCTCTTTGAAATAGTCTGATATATGAAGAGAATTGGGGGAAACCAATTGAAAGCAAAACAAACTAACAAAAACAGAACATCCAAAAGTAAACATAGCTGTAACAGCAGGAGCCTACGAAACCGAACAGATGTCGGGCAGCCAGCCGCCCTCCTCACACACGGGGTGCGACAACGCCCCTACAAAAGTTCCTGAGCCGGGAGGCCGCACAAAGAGCCCTAAAGCCGACCTACACACCAGGACTCTGCGGTCTGCCCAGGCCCTTCACACGAAGAGGCGCTTCTCGGATGTCGCCTGTAGTAACACGAACTCTTTCGCTGAAGAGCGGCGGCGGGAGGCCCGGGGAGCGGACGGGGCACCAGGGCTCCGAAGATAAGGAGGTCGAGGGGACCTTGCCCCGCGTCCGTCGGCCTCTCCCGCGGCGTGAAGCGGGGTGAGCAGACCTTCGACCACGGGTCTCGGGGCCGCGGCGGGGCCGCCCGGGGGTTCAGCCATTTTCTCTTTCGGTCTCCTTAGGCCGCGGGGGGAAGGGGCGAGGCCCCTGCGACCTCCGGCCTCCGCTTCCCGCCCCCGGCACCCGGCGCCCTCCTCTGGCTCTTGCTCTGAGGAAAGCGGCTCCTTCTGGAACCCGCGTCCAGGCCCTCCTGCCGCGCCGCCGCTCGCAGCCCCGCCCGGCGCCCCGCACGCCAAATACTGGCCGCGGCGCCTGCTCACAGGCTGGGCCTCGAGCCGCCCGGAGCCCAGGGAAAGCGGGGCGCCCGCGTGACCCCTGACCTGGCCCGCTCCCCACCTTACCGGCTCCGGAACCACCTGACAATCGGTCCCCGCGCCAGCGGCTCCATATCCCTGGAGCCAGCGCCACGCCAGCCTACCCCCTACACGCCCCACGATTGGTCGACAGAATCGCAGCCGCACGTTCCTATTGGCTGGACTCTCCATATTCGCCGTAGCGGCCAACGCGCGTGGCAGGCTGACTAAGGATCCCGAGTCTCCGCCCACCCCTGGGCGGACAGGGGGCGGGGCCCCGAGGCCTGGGCGGGAGCCGTCTGCGGCTGAGCTGGTGCTGGAGCTGGTCCAACACACACTGTGTTGTGGAGGCTCCCACCCCCTAACAACCTGAAGACGAGTAAGTAGTTCCTGCTGTAGTTCGCCGTGGCCTCGGTAGGCCCTGGAAGACAAGATCATTTCTTCTGAGACACGGCTCTGTGAGAGTTCCAGCTCCACCCTGCAAATGTAGCCACCTCTCTCCCCCAGAGCCACATCATAGTATCTGCACACCCACACCCGGGAGGAACCGCGAAGCTTCAGCTAGTGCAGCCAGTTGGGCTGCATCAGGTGCCCTGCTCCAAGTCTCGGCAATGAATTGTTTTCCTCTCTCCTACTCGGCTGCCTCGCTTCTTCTCCCAAACTTTATTTTCCACCTACCCAAAAGCAGTCCCGCTCCATTCCCAGTTTCAGTCGCACACCCCAGAGTCTTTCTCTGAAGATGACGATCAGGCTAGTGGTGCTTCAGAAGGGAGAAAGTAGTCTGACTAACCACCCTAATTTTCTACAATGTCGTTTACAGCTACCAGAAACATTCTTAGACCCCTCTCTCTCCCGGCCCCCACATCGCCCCATAACCGCTTTCCTTAAAGGTAACCAAGCTTATCTAACTAAGTCATAGGGCTAGAGAAGAAAAGAATAAAACCCTCCAACAGCTTTCTTCGTGTAAAAACTGCTAGGAGAAATTTTTATTAGTTGCTAAAGGAGTCCAAGAGAAGAGGAAAGGAGAGTAAACTGCAAAAAAGAAAATCCAAATAAAGTACAAACAAATTCAGGGACCCAAAAAACTGGGCTGAGCATCATCAATGATCCGATACAGGTGGGTTTCCATACAGAATTTCTCCTAGAGAGAAAAGAAAATGCACAAATTAGTTCTGAGAATCTCTCTGCAACGCATATGGGGTGTTTCAGAAAGGTTTAATTAAGTCCCTCCAGACCAGAACCTTTCCTTTGGAAACTTCTACTGCAACTAGAAAATAAAATGGCTGGAGCCTCCTTATCGAGTTCCAGGTCTGCTCTGGTGGGTAGATTCCCTGGGCTGTTATATATTTATTTACTTGCTGGCTACTTACTTAGCTCACACTGTGGGGCTGCCTCCTTCTTACTCTGCTTCTTCATTGTGCAGGCTGGGTCTGACTTTCCCAGTGCTGCTCCTGTCTCTTGCTCTATATATAGTGACATGTGCGCCTCCCCTTGTTTAGAGGAGGCCCCTTACCCTGCTCTGAGCAACACATTGTTAAAGACACCGCAAGGAATTTCAAGAAGCAAACCACACCCTTCAAAGCATAATCAAATTTCATCTTTGACCTGCCATGAAAAGGAAAGCATCATATATCTGCCACTCCTGGATATTAAGGAATAATTAATTGCATTTGAAAACTCAAATTCTAAGATTTCATCTCTGTCTTATTTCGTGGGGGCTCGAGGCAAGCCTGTGTGTGCCAGTAGTGGAAAAGGGTGGAGTAGGAGGAATTGCTTCCCTTCCAGATGCCACCCCCACTTGGAGTGAAGCTGGTTTGGGCACTTGTACCAGGGTTGCATGTGCACTAGGACTCTGCACCCCTGGGACGTAAACTGAAACCACTTAACCCCAAGCTTGACAGTCCATGGGTATTTTCCACATAGGTACGTGCAGTGCCAGTGTAATTATAGGGAGTCTGAGAGTATGGGTGAAAACGCCACCCAGTCCATCCCTTGAGATCTGAGGAACCCGCTGGCATCAGCCTGGTCAATCAGTGATAAACAGGCGGACAACAAAGCCACACAAACCTGAGACTCAGTGTCTGATGTTAAAGAAAAACAAAACAAAAAACACCTGAGGCTGCTATGTGTGTGTGTGTGTGTGTGTGTGTGTGTGTGTTTGTGTGTGTCCAGAGAAAGCCAGGATTGCTCAATCTGGGGGAAAAAAGGTGGAGGAACTTGCCTTGAGCAAATAGAGGTTAGTCAACCAGCCAGAGGCAGAGCTGGAAAGGAGAGGCATTGGAGGGGAGTGAGGAGAATAAAGGGGTTACTGAAAGGAAGAACAGGCTGCATTCAGGAAGTTTTCTGCCAGTTTTATGGGAAATCTGCTTAGTACCATAAAAACATTCAATAAGTGTAAAAGATATAAACACCATAGAATGGAAAGAGAGAAAAGAGCAATCAATTCATATCCATCTTCCAGCAAGAGGCTCTAGTTCCTTCATTCCAGGACTAGAAATTATCTCATTACAATTTCACCTATCTCTTTGTCCCTGTTCTACAGCAGACAAGTTTCCTATGGCAAAATACCTTAGATTGGGTTGGGCTCAATTTATCTCCCTTCCTGGGAAAATAGAAGAAATATGAAATCACCCAAGAACTAACCTGTTGTAGGAAAAGACCCTGTTTTGGTTAGCTGCTGCTAAGTCGCTTCAGTCATGTCTGACTCTGTACAACCCCATAGACGGCAGCCCACCAGGCTCCGCCATCCCTGGGATTCTCCAGGCAAGAACACTGGAGTGGGCTGCCATTCCCTTCTGCAACGCAGGAAGGTGAAAAGTGAAAGTGAAGTCGCTCAGTGTCCGATTCTTCGTGACCCCATGGACTGCAGCCTACCAGGCTCCTCCATCCATGGGATTTTCCAGGCAAGAGTCCTGGGGTGCCATTGCCTTCTCCGCTGTTTTGGTTTAGGACTTCCAAAATAGAAATACATTTTACAGGGAGACTCTACCATAGTCCTTCTGTGGCTTTTACTCAGGAACTACTCCCAACATACACATTCCAGTCTTGCCTGCTAGGTCCCCAATGCATTTATAGTAACTGACAACATTATGGAATTTTTACTGTGTCTCAAAACAATATATTTGATATGCTATAAACAGAAATTAATCTTCACAATAAATTTGTAAGGCAAGAACTATATTTTATTTTGTGGATTAGGAACCTGAGTCTGAGGAAGGTAGAATAATTTGTTAGTTAAGGAGGTTAACTAATTAAAGTTAATTAAGCGATCAGGAGGTGGCAATAGAAGTAACACATTCCAAAACAAAGGCCAGAAGCAGAGTTTTAATAAAGGATTTGGACAGTAATTTGAAGTAGAGGATTTATTTGGCAAAAACAGAACTACGTTCAGCAACATGGAACTGAACATTGTTTTTCATACAAAGTTAAAAGCAGATTATATTTCCTTCCTTATGTTGCCAGTCCCCATCTCTTTGAGAGAGATAAGCTTCATCTAAATGGTTTCATCTTATTGATGATTATCATTTATAACTTTATTGCTACTTCTGTCTCCAGTATTCCTTTGGAAAAAGTTGTATGGATTCACTACATATTCTAATGTATTACCTATAGATTATAAGATAAAGTCAAGAATGTATTTGCTGATACTTTTTAAGATAAGCTGTCTTTATACTTAGAAATGTCTCTTAATAGTAGGCTTCCCTGGTGGCTCAGATGGTAAGAATCTGCCTGCAATACAGGAGACCTGTGTTTGAGCCCTGGGTGTCAGGAAGATTTCCTGGAGAAGGAAATGGCAACCTACTCCAGTATTCTTGCCTGGAGAATTCCATGGATAGAAGAGTGTGGCAGGTTACAGTCCATGGAGTCACAAAGAGTTGGGCACGACTGAGTGTCTGTAACTCACTCAACTTAACTTTAACAGCAAGTTAGTGGTAGAGCCAGGCTTTGAAAAAAAATTTGTTAGATCCAAGAGCCAGCATCCCAACTACCATACCACAATACCTTCATCTTACACACCTAAAACAATTTCCTTCCATTCAAATCTCAGTCTCAGAAATGATACCTTTTGTAAAATCCTATTCATGTAAATTTACTGAACATTTCACATTACCACAATAACCAACTGATTTTTGTGTGCATGTTAATCTGTATCTGTATCATGTGTGCTCTTTATTTGAATAGGAGACTTTTCCTTCCATGCTCACCTCCCACCCACTCTCCCACTATTCTTTTTTGTGCTTTTGTAGTCCCTGAACAACTGCCCGATATTAACTCCTCCCATGCGTATTTGCTCTGTCGCTTAGTTGTGTCCGACTGTTTGGGACCCTATGGACTATAGCCTGCCAAGCTTTTCTGTCCATGAAATTTTCCAGGCAAGAATATTAGAGTGGGTTGCCATTTCCTCCTCCAGGGGATCTTTTTGACCCAGGGATCGAACCCACATCTCCTGTGTCTCCTGCATTGACAGGTAGGTTCTTTACCATTGAGCCACCCAGGAAGCCCCCTCCTAAGTTCTCCCACACCTCCCTTTTCGTTGGAGGACAGAGGAAACAAAAAGTACCCGTCAAACTGAGATGGCATCTTAAGACAGGAAAGCAAGACAGGCAAGTCCATATAATCATGTTTCAGTTTATTATTAATATATGGTACTTACTCACAGGGTGGGATTGGTAAACAATGATCCAGAAGCCTTTAAACTACATTTCACACCACAATGTCCATTGGGACAGTTTTACTGTTAAACTAGAGTATGGGGGTAGGTGCTCAAACAGGACGTGCATTCCTAAGGCAAGATTTATGAATGGGTAACTAGTCTCATGGGAATACCTCAGCAAAGGTTGCATTGTTTGAGGATCAACAGAGCATAGGGGTCGCCTGATCTAACGATTATTAAACAGTACCTATTAACTACAGAACACTTGACAACAGAGAAGTGATTCACAGTACAGTACAGTACTGGGTTGGGGCAGCGAAAGACAAAAGGAACTGACACCATCTTGGGCATGATGGCGTCAGTTACGTTAACAGTCATACACCTTCCTTACCTGGAAAACTCATTATTGCTGTTGTTGTTTTTATTGTTACTATTATTGTGTATGTGTTAGGTCTCTTCAGTCATGTCCAACTCTTTGTGACCCTATAGAATGTAGCTTGCCAGTCTCCTCTGTCCATGGGATTTTCCAGGCAAGAATACTGGAGTGGATTGCCATGTCCTCCTCCTGGGAATCGTCCTAATCCAGGGATGGAACCAAAGTCCCTTCTGTCTCTTGCATTGGCAGGCGGGTTCTTTTCTACTAGTGCCACCTAGGAAGTCCATTACTATTATTCCATTAAGATACCCGCCTCTGTTGAAGCATTCCCTGACGCCCTCCTCCAGGCAGCATTAGTCTTATATTCTGTCTGCTACCCAAACACTTCTTACTCTACTCTAGCACTAGCTCATTCTGAATATAATTATTGAAAATCAACTATATATCAGGCAGAATATGGGTGGTACAGATACAGTACAATAAGATAAGCACAGCTCCTTATGGATTAATGTTTTTGTGCTTTATTCTCCCACTAAAATGTAAGCTTCTCAATAGGGGCAATTATTTTATCTTGTACACCTGGTGCTAACAAAGGCCAGATGTATAGGAGGTGTTCCATAAATGTATCATCCTATTGTTTTAATATGTTATGGCTGTCCGACAATGAAGATGAATAATTATACTATATCTATTTATATTTATGTATCTATTTCCAAAGTTGAGTTTTTTTGTATGTGGGCTCAATTGCTAAATCATGTCCAACTCTTTGATATCCTATAGACTGTAGCCTGCCAGGTTCCTCTGTCCATGGGATTTTCCAAGCAAGAATAGAATAGATTGCCATTTCCTCCTTCAGGGGATCTTCCCAACCCAGGGATCAAACCCTTATCTCCTGCACTGACTGGCAAATTCTTTACCACTGAGCCATCTGGGAATAGAGATAAAATGAAGTCTTTATCCTAAAAATATTTCTCTTTGTGATGACACTGGAATGCACAGGAAGTGTCCCCTTTGAGAATGAAGGACTTAACATTTCTGTTTGGAATGAGAATGCTACTGGCCTCGGGAGTCACGTCTTAGCCTCCTTTCTCAAGCAGCCCACATCAAATGACTGATCTATGTGGGAAGGTGAAGATTCACCCCTCTCACCCCAACCAGGGACAGCTCCTATGATCTACTCAGCTTTTATCCTACATCACAGCTCAACTTCTGTACAGACTGCTTCCTTCCCTTCCCTTAGTGTCTATCCCAAGATCACTTCCTAATAACAGACTGCCTCTATCTCGAAGTTGGCTTCCCTTCTTTTTATTTATTTATTTTCTTCAAGGAGTGATAATCGTGCCTCCGATAAACTTCATTGGCTACAATACTGTCACTGCGAAAAGCTTGGCTGTGCTTCTTAGGACTTCCTGTATCCAACGTATCTGCAAAAGTGGTCTGCACTCCTCTACTTCCTTAACACTCATTCTTTCCATCCTTTTGTAGTTCCCCCCTAGAAATTACATTCTCATTAGCTAAATGAGATCATTGCCAAGTAGGGTCAGAAACCACTAACTCTACAACTCTCTCCATTTTTGAAATGTGATACCATTCTCTTACAACGCTTTCTTTGGCTTCCATCGCACTGTGCTGTTTGAGTCGTTCTGTTTGAATTGTCTTTCTCTCCTACCTTCACTGGGACTTTTCTTCCTCCTACTTCTCACATGTAGGCATTCCTTAGGTTCACTCCTTCATCCTTTTCTACTGCTAAGCAATCTGTCTGGAGTTTCAGTGTAATAATACTGGGGACCCACTCAGCATTAGAGACACTCATTGGACAGTGAGAGTAAGAACAGCCTCTTAAGGGTAAAATAAACCTGGATACCAGGTCAAGCCAACTGAGAAACCATGGGTAAATTATTAAAACTTTGTTTCATTTCTTTATCTGAACTGAGTATGATATCAGCCTCACAAGGATGCTCCCTATATTTTTTGCTCCCCAAATGAACGGATGCTCTCTTTTACCTCCCTGTCTTTTCACATATCGTGCCTACGCTACAGCATTCTGGCTCTGCCCATCCTCTGGCTAACTCCTACTCACCATTCATGTCTCACTTCACTTTTTAAAAAAATATTTTTAGTTTTCTATTTGTTTTATTTTTAGCTGTGCTGGGTCTTTGTTGCTGCACGGCCCTTTCTCTAGTTGTGGAGAGTGGGGGGCTACCCTCTAGCTGCAGTGCACAGGCTTCTCATTGCTGTGGCTTCTCTTGTTGCAGAGCACAGTCTCTAGGGTTTGCGGTTCCTGGGATCCAGAGTTCAATAGTTGTGGTATTTGCCCTTAGTTGCTCCATGGCATGTGGGATCTTCCCAGACCAGGGATCAAACCCATGCCTCCTGCATTGGCAGGCAGATTCTTTACCACTGAGCAACCAGGAAAGCCCATTTACTCTTTGTGTGTTTGTTTGCATGGGTCTTCATTACTGTGCATGGGCTTTCTCTAGCTGCATTGAGCAGTGGCTACTCTTCATTGCAGTGCATGGGTTTCTTCTCATTGTAGTATCTTCTCTTGTTGCAGAGCACAGACTCTAGGCCCACAGTCTTCAGTAGTTGCATCACATGGACTCAGTAGTTGCGGCTCTCTGGCTCTAGAGCTCGGTCTCAGTAGTTGCGCTACATGGACTTAGTTGCTCAGCAGCATGTAGAATCTTCCTGGACCAGGGCTCGAACCTGTGTCCCCTGCTTTGGCAGGTGGATTATTATTCACTGTACCACTAGGGAAGTTCCTGATGTCTCACGTTTGATATTCCTTCCTCTAGCGGGGATTTCCCTGGTGGTCCAGTGGCTGGGCCTTTGTGCTCCCAATGCAGGGAACCCAGGTTCCATCTCTGGTCAGGGAACTAGTTTCCACATGCCACAGTTAAAGATCCCAGATGCTGCATCTAAGACTTGGCAGAGCCAAATAAATAAATAGATGTTCCTTCCTCCAAAACTACCTCTATAATTCCAGTCTCTGAGTGAGGTGTGTCTTCTATGTGACCCTATACTGGATTCTTCCCTTTCCCATAGCATTAGCCCATGGAGTTGCGTTGGCTATTTCTTTATCTATAATCCTCTTTCAGGGCCAGGACTTTGTCCTGGGCACTCTCATTGCCTTAGGGAAGACTCCAAGGCTGGCAGCATTGCTTCAAAGCCCCAGAAACATTTCACCTTCCTGAGGATGACTCCCGAAGGTTAGTCTCTGTAGCCTCCTCCCCCAAGCTACAGCCGCCTCTGTCACTTTCCCTGGACATCCAGCTGGAAAGCCAAAATTGCTGCATCCCAAGCTATCCTCCTCTCTCCTCACATCATCTTGTTTCAACAATTTCCCTGTATTTGCAGCTTCTGGAATTTTGCCAATGAAAAGCTCTCTTGATTCCTCATCCTCTCTCTCATCACATGATGCTCATGACTATAGCCTATCTGCCCAAGTCAGGTGTTCCTGTCTTTCTATTTCAGCTGTCGCCTTCCTGCTTAGGCCTCCACTGCTCTAACCTCAACGACCTCATATCCTCCTAGTCAACCTGATCATTTCTCTTCCCCACTTAGAAACTACCAAAGGATCCCTCTGCCTAGGAGCCTAGAGTAAAGGAGAAGGAAGGGGAAGGGAGCACAGATTGACTGAGTGCCATTTAGAAGATGTTTTGCCCACATCATCAAATTTAAATAAAGAATAGACTTTTCATCTGACATTCAAGGTTTCCCATGCCATGGTCCCAGCCTCCTTTCCACCTCATCTCTCACCTCTCTGTTGTGTAAGCCTTTCATCCCAGTTGAATATCATATTCTCTCCATCCCAAACATACCCCGAGCTTTCCTGACCCTGCATCTTGGCTCCTATTGTTACTTCCACCTGTGCTTCTAGTACTGAAATCTTGTCCATTTTTCAAGAACTCAAATGTCATCCACCCTTTAAACCCTTTCCTAACTCTCATGGGATGTGAACTTCAGCTTGGATTTGACTTTACACGTATGTGACCTATAGCAATGCTTTTCAAACTCAGTCTCGATACATTATTGGATTATTAAATCAATTTAGTGTGTCACAATTAGAATTTGCAAAAAAAAAGGAATAGGAAATACCAGAGAGTGTCACAAGAACTAAAGTAGGTATTATTTTGTGAAACTTTATTTTAATAATATGTGTGTGTGTACTGGGTTGATGTAAAATATTTTTCTTACTGTAACAGTCAAAAAAAGTGGAAAAACACCACCGTGATCCATATGCATTATTTCAGCAGCCAATTATAAACTCCTTGATGAAAGAACAGACATAGCAAACTCTACCCCTTGCATTCAGCAAAAGCGAACCCTCTGAGCCCCACTCATTCCAGGGAGCTGCCCTAGGGATTATAAAACTCAAGGTGAAGAGCAAGGTCCTATGGCTAAGAGCGCTTCTCTTCTATTAAAAGAGACCAAAAAAGGGGGAGTGTTTCCTGGTGGTCCAGTGGTTAGGACTTGGTGCTTTTACAGCCAAAGGTATGGGTTCAATCCTTGGTTGGGAAGCTAAGCTCCCATAAGCCATGCAACATGGTTAAAAAAAATTTTTTTTTTAATTTTTCAAAATAGAGAAACAAAAAAAGAAATGCAGAAAGAAAGTCTACAGTTACTTAAGTAGCTGAGGAGCCATAGACTAGGCCTTGGATTTAGAGCCAAAGACCTACTTAGAGTTCTTGCTCTGACATTTATTAGCTGTTTGTTATTGGGTAAATTGCTTGATTTCTCTGAGCTTCAGTCTAGCCAACCAAAAGAATAATCTATACCCAACCTCACATACCTGTGCTAAAATTAAGTGATACATATATACAAGATTATTTTGTAAGCTATAGAAATGTTCAAAAGTTTTAGGTAAAAACCTGCATGTGCCATTTAGTAAACAAGTGAAAATTGATGTAATATAAATTATACAGCTAAATGGGCATTAGATTTTCTCTTTTTTTGGCTGAACCTTGAGTTTTGCAGAAATCTTAGTGTCCCAACCAGGTATCACACCCAGGCCCCAACAGTGACAACACTGAGTCTTAACCACTGTACCATCAGGAAATTCCCTTGTTTTAGTTTCTGCTTACTCATGATAGAAACCCAATTCAGACCATGCTCAAAGAGAAGTGAATCACACATAACCCAATGGTACAGTGAATTTGGACAGGGCTTCATCTGGGGACTCAGATAATATCAAGCAAGCCACCATCCACTAGTCTCTTTCTTTCTAACCTCCTCTCACTCTAGGCTCTATTTCAGTCCCAGCATAGTTCATTCTCAGACAGTTTCTGCCTGCATGGTGGAAGAGCAGCCACCATCTGCTCTGGGCTGATGGAATCTTCACCAGTAGCAGATAGATATCTTTTTCCTTATCGTTCCAGCAAAAATCTCAGGGAGTGCTCTATCTGACACCTAACTTGGGTTATGAGCCAAATCTCAAACCAAAAATATGGTCAGCGGTACCTAGGATATAAGCTGACCCTTAGAGTTAGAGGGTGAGTCACCTGTACTAAAAAGAGGTTGTGGAGGAGTCTTCTCAAGAGGTAGGGTCAGAGGTTCAAAATGACCAAGTTTCCAAAGCTGAATAGGATTCGTTTAGAAAGACATCTCAGTCTCGTCTATTTAATGTCACCAAACAACATTAGAATAAGGACACACACACACATATTTGTTCCATTTCATTTCATTCATATAATACAGCATTGAGGATCTACTCTGTGCCAGATACTGTTCTGGACACTGGAAAATAGCAGCGGTTAAGACATACAGGGACTTCCCTGGTGGTTCAGGGGTTAAGACTTTGCCTTCCAATGTAGGCTGTGTGGGTTCAATCCCTGGTCGGGGAGCTAAGATCCCACATGCCGTATGGCCCAAAAAAACAAAGCATAAAACAGAAACAGAAGGAAAAGAAGGCATCAGAGGATGAAATGGTTAGATAGCATCACCGGACATGAATTTGAGCAAACTCTGGGAGGTCCTGGAGGACAGAGGAGCCGGGTATGTTACCAGGCTCGCAAAGAGTTGGACAGGGCTTAGTGACTGAACAACAACAAAAACAGAAGCCATACTGTAACAAATTCAATAAAGACTTTAAAAATGGTCCACATCAAAAAAAAAAAATCTTTAGACAAACAAAAAAGACATACAAAATTCCTGCTCTCGGGGAAATTACATTCTGGGACATGGGTGAAGATAAGAAGTCAGTAAGTGTATGTCAGGCCAGTGATAAATTATATTTCAGAAATAAATTGAAAGAGCACAGTAAGAAGCAGTAAGAGCCAGAGGTGGGAGATAAGCACTGTTTTAGAGGGACTGGTTAGGGAAGACCTCACTTTGAAGGATAAACCTGACTGAAGTGAAAGAGCAAGTCACAGGAATAACATCTGGAGGAGAACTTCCAGGCAGAGGGAAAAAAGAGTGTGAAGACCCTGAGACAGAGCCAGTGACTTCTGCCTGAGCGATGCATGTACATTTAGTAACATATACATTTGCACGTATGTGTGAACATATTAGTCCTTTATTTTCCTACATTAGAACATTCATCAGTGATATTCTGAGGGTGATTTTAAACTGTGAAATCCTTGGAGTCTTTCCGGTATTGGTTCAGCTACATGAGACATTGACGAATCTTGCTGAATGTGCAGAGGTGCCTGCCCTGACAGTACCTCGAAATGAGGGCTTCTATTTTACCCCAGAAACTGAAGGCAGGAGAAGTTCAGTGAATGGGGCAGGTGGAGAAATGAGCAGTGTGCCACAGTGAGTATCAAGGCTGATGGTAGAGATCCCGGTGACCCTGCCAGAGCAGGGTGGGGAGACTTTCCCTCCAGGAGTGTCCTTTTGCTCTAATTGCTGTGGACGTGCCAGGGAGCACAAAGTGGCTCCTGAGGGTGGTTCCTACTGATGCTGGGTAAAGGTCCCTAATTCAGAATCAAAGACTAACACAAAGTAAGACTTCCTCTGATCTTGAGCCTTGGCAAGGGTTATGTTGCCTAGAAGAGGAAAAGTTTGAGGTGGGGCATGTGTGTGATGGGTAGAAGGGAGTAGAAGAAGTCAGAAGGCAAGAGACCTTCCCTCCCTAATTGTTCAGTAATAGTTTCCCTGAACTTGAACCCCCATCACTTACCAGGCTCTGCTTGGTAAGGTTCTTTTCCTTGAATTGCAGTGACTTCTAACATGCTTGATGTTAATACTTTACTGTCCATTGGTCCACCTCTTCTTTATTGTCATATAGATATGTCCTTTGCTTATCTGCTTATATTCATTTTCATAGAGTGTGAATTCTTAGACTGTGTTCATGAGCAATACGTTCTAAATTTATTTCAGTGTCTACCTTAATTGCTCATTGCAAGGAGGCCCCAATAAAGGCTTTTTGATGATTTTGACTGCCAAGATTACACTAGAAATCAAAGGTTACTTCTTGTAATTTGGGGATACTGCTCTTCTCTTACAAGTCTTCTCCCACAACTGGGCTTGCCTGAAACCTTCTAGTTTGATGATAGGAGACCTGGCTCTTCCTTAAATTCACCAAGAACTTCTATGTGACTCTTTATGCTTCACTTTCACAGTCTTCTAGTCCAAGACAAAAAAACCTCACAGGGTTTGAAGGTAGGGGAGAGAGATAAAATAAGAAAAGAGATGTAGAAGGACTTTAAAAGTAGGACATAACTGGAGGGTAATGGATATATATATATATATATATATATATATATATATATATAGCTGAGTCCCTTTGTTGTTCACCTAAAACTATCACAACACTGTTAATTGGCTATGTGAAAGTCACTCAATCCTGTCTGACTCTGCAATACCATTTCATACAGTCCATGAAATTCTCCAAGCCAGAATACTAGAGTGGGTAGCCTTTCCCTTCTCCAAGAGATCTCCCCAAACCAGAAAGAGAACCCAGGTCTCCCTCATTGCAGGCAGATTCTTTACCAGCTGAGCCACATGGAAAGCCTTAATTGGCTATATCCCAATACAAAACAAAAAGTTAAAAAAAAAAAAATCATAGGACATAGGATCCTATCTCAAGTCTACACATCCTTTCTTTCAGGGTCCGCCCTCTGAAACACTTCTTTCTCGCCACAAGCATAATTCTTCTTCCAGGAATCTTGGGTTCCTAGTCCTGGTGTTAAGGATGAAGAAGGAGCCACCCAGTGTAAGTCAGTGTATCATCTTTCGCAGAGATGCCTCTTGATGTCTCCTTTTACCTCAGGTTTGCCACTTCTTCTTTACAGGCTTTCAAAGAGCTAGTTTTCTAAACCTGGATCCTCACTTATGTTCCCATTCTGTTGTTTCTAAGAGAAAGACTCAGAGGGAGGAGGTAAAATGCCTAGAGTGTCAGATTTCACACTAGAGAGAAATGTGGTGAAGAATCAAATGGTGAGCGCTAAAAGTTGCAGAAGACAGAAAAAGCACAGGCAGAATAAACTCTAGATGAGTGAAAGACCTAAAGTTGTAAAACAAAAACCTTTAAAATTATCTGAAAAAAAAGAAAGAATATCCTCATGATCTAATTTCTTAAATCAAATTATGAAAAATGGGCAATTTTGATAAAATTTATTATAACAAATTTAAAACCTCCTACATAGAAGACATCTTAAGGTTAAAATATGTGACAGCTGTGCGTGAAATGAGACAGTCGCTGTGGACAAGAAGGCAGCTAGAGCTGGCAAGGTCACCAAGTCTGTTCAGAAAGCTTAGAAGGCTAAATGAATATTATCCCCAATACCTGCCACCCCAGTCTTAATCAGTGGTGGAAGAACGGTCTCAGAACTGTTTGTCTCAATTGGCCATTTAAGTTTAAGAGTAAAAGACTGGTTAATGATAACAATGCATCATAAAACCTTCAGAAGGAAAGGAGAATGTTTTTGTGGACCATATGTTTTGTGTGTGGCAGTTTAAGTTATTAGTTTTTAAAATCAGTACTTTTTAATGAAAACAACTTGACCAAAAATCTGTCACAGAATTTGAGACCCATTAAAAAAAATTTAATGAGAAAAATAAATAAATAAATAAAATATAAGTGACAGGGAAATGGGGAGAAGTTATCTGCAACATACAAGTATATTAGAAAAAGATGAATATATGTAGAGGATTCCTACAAACCAGCAACAACAACAATAATAAAGACGATGAACAACCCAATAGAAAAATGGACAAAGGTATGAATAGATAATTTCCAGAAGAAGAATTCCAAATAACCAATAATATATCGGAAAACCTGCTCTACCTCTCTAGCAGTCGGGAAAATGTAAAATCAACAATGAGATTCATTTCACATTTATCGGATTCACAATAACCTAAAAGTCTGACCATTTTAAGTGTTGGTGCTGATGTGAAGAAACTAGGAGTCTCATATCCTGTAAAACAGGCACAATCACTTTGGAGAGCAACTTGACAATATATATTTACTGAAGGTGAAAATGCACATATCTTTGGAACCAGAAAATCTGCTGCCTTACAGCAGTATTTTTCAATCCATTAATAGGTCATGAATAAACTTATTGGATACATTCAACATTTTACACAAAAAGAATAGAACAGAAAATAGAGTGCATGTAGCAAAAGTAGGTATCATCTTATTAAATATTTATTTCATATATGAGCAGGGTCTTGATATAAAAGATGTTTCTCACTATGAGTTATAGTTAAATAGAAAAACATTCTAAAAACACTGTTTAAGATAAACTTGCATTAATAAAACAAAAAGACATGTTAGAGCCTGTTCCCTGTAATGTAGAGTTTGTAATAATGAAACATTGAAAACGAAGTACATGGCTTTCAGCAGCAAATAAACAAATTGGAGTGTATTCATGTGATGGAACACCATACAGCAGCTACAATTAATGAACTTGGTCTATGTGGATGAATTTTGAAAGCAGAATTGAGGGAAACAAAACAAAAATGTCACACTAAACAAATTATAGGAATTTTACAAACATTTAAAAATACTGTATATCCACAAATATACACACACACACACACACACACACACACCCCACAAGTATTATATAGTACATGTATTTTTTTAAAGCATTAGAAGTAGACTGATATAAAAGGGATACCTAAAGGAAGGAAAAGAAGTGGGACTTGGGAGGAAAAAATAGATATGATACCATTTATTCATTTTAGGTGGTGGATATATTGATCAATATTATAATATTCTTTGTTCTTTTCTTTCAAAAATTTTTACTACGTAAGAAAAAATGAATAGAATTATCAAGTTTTTAATCTTGCTCTGAGTATCATAAAGTTGTATTAACCACTGGTTATTAAAATTCTTTCATCCCGCGATTCTTTTTTCCAGTGCCTGAAGAAGAATAATCTGCCCCACATCAGCCTGTCAAACTCAATAAATTAGTATCTAGAGGCGGCAAATCACTGTGTCTATTATCTGTACTAGTGTTGCCAAAATATTGTCTCCCTGTCCACTGATGCCGAGTAGAAATACAGAGAGTTTGGAGACAGTGTCCCCTTCTCTTGGTAATAGGGAGAGGTTTTTTATCCTCATGAAAGTCTTGCTTTTTTTTTTTTTTTTGGCAAAGTTTCAAAATGGCCACAGCTGGCATCCGACAACTCACAGCTGGGGTCTGGTGTCACTAAAGCTACCAGCTCATGATCTTTTTTGAAATGTAGAATGCTACAAGAGAGTATAGGAGAGAAAAGAAAACCAAGTGCAGAGTACAACTCACACGTAGTCAAGAGAGCGATTAGCTTTGTTTAGCTTTTTGAAGGACAAGTCCATCTACAAATGTTTGTTAGTAGTAATAGCTCAAAAATAATGAAGATTGCTTAACTCTTGCAGGCCTCTTGGGCTGGTATTATGGAGTCCCATACCAGAGTCACACCAAGGGCACAGAAGCAAAGCCCAGGACTAAGGCCCCTCGAACTGACTGAGCCCCATTGTAACCATTGCCAAAAGCCCCCTTGCTTCTTGCAGGTCAGCTTCCTGATCTCAAATTAGGCAAAAATACCCACTCCTGTACTCACTCTATAGCACCCTAACCAATCACCTAATGCCACCCTTCCAGCAGGAATTTTCTGTCTTGAAACTATAAAAATTGGCTACTAACCCATGAAAAGTGTTGGCTCTCTCTTGAGCTGGCCTGCTGTTCTAACAGTATCTCCCAGAAATGAACTCTGTTCTCTCTTGGGTCAGCTCTCCCTTGAGCTGACCACTGTTTTAACAGCATGCCATCGGCTCTTCCTGGCCTGTGAGGAGGTCGGCCTGCAGTGCTTGCAGCAACCACATTATCTCTGCTCTTTGTTCTTAATAAACTCAGTCCTTTCTGCAATAATCTATGCCTGGAAATTCTTTTCCAACACGAGTTTGGACTGCCACAATAGGTGTGTGCTGCCAAAGGCCACTCACTCATTTCTGAGTGAGGCCACTCACTCACTCATTTTGCTGTAACACTAGCAAAAGAGACTTTTCTTTCCATGAAGCTTCAGTCTTTGGTCTTCACATAATCTATTCCTTCTTCTCAGAAAGTCCTTCCTCCATGGTCTTCCTACATTATCTGAGTTGGGCACTGTATTGGATATCTTTGCAACAGGAGTTAAGCATTTTGGAACATGGAGATTAACAGCTAGAATAAAAGGGATGGGTTACAGGCTAATGGTATTCACTACATATAGTTTTCAAAACTATTCTAAAAATATATATGGTAGTGGTTTAGTTGCTAAGTCATGTCTGATTCTTGCAACTCCATGGACTGTATCCTGCCAGGATCATCTGTCCATGGGATTTCCCAGGCAGGAATGCTGGAATGGGTTGTCATTTCCTTCTCCAGGGGATCTTCCCAATCCAGGGATTGAACCTGGATCTCCTGCTGGGCAAGTGGATTCTTTACCAACTGAGACACCAGAGAAGTCCCATAAATACACATATATGTATAAAATTTAATAGATGCACTTCTTTTTTCTCCTTCCCTTCATCAACCCCTGGGAATGAGCTTCTCCTGTTCCCTGAAAAAGATAGTCTTCATGGAGGACCTTGTCATCAACACAATTTAGCAATTTACTACTCCTTCCTTTAACTTTCATTGTACCTTGATGTTTCTCTGTTACAGCATCTATTACATGAGAACATAATCATTTTTGAATGTCAGTCATCTCTACTAATCCTGAGCTTTCTTACAAAAATTTTATTTATTCTTGTTTTTCTGCTGGGTCTTTGTTGCTTTGCATGAGTTTTCTCTAGTTGTGGTGAATGGGGGCTAGTTACAGTGCTTGGGCTTCTCACTGAAGTGGCTTTGCTCATTTGCAGAGCATGGGCTCTAGGGCATGTGGACTCAGTAGCTGCAACTTGCAGGCTTGAGGGCTTAGTTTCCCCAGGGCATGTGGAATCTTCTCGGACCAGGGATTGATGTACTCTACATTGCCAGGTGGATTTTCAACCACTGGACCACAAGGGAAGTCCTGTTGCTTTCAAAGACTTATTAGCAACAACATCTAAAACTTAAAACTGTGAGGTCCTAACCCCAAGATAATTCATTAAATTTGTGTTAAATTTTTTGGCCTTTTTTCTTTTTTTTGTCACAGTGCCCACTTGCAGCTTGTAGGAATCTTAGTTCCCTGATTAGGGACTGAACCTAGGCCACAGCAGTGAAAGTGCCAAGTCCTAACCACTGGACCACCAGGGAACTCTTGCTCCTGTCTTTTTAAGTGATTCCATCCAATGACGTTTATAAGCTTGCAGAACTAGCACTGACTGAGGTTGTATCAGGCTGCATCCTCCCAAGCAATATTTTGATTCAAAATGAAATATCACACACACACACACACACACACACACACACACACACACACATATATATATAGGACATCATGGACCTATAAATAGGACACTTTGTAAGAACAAAAAATATAAGGAAACTTCCTTTCAGAGGAATTACTATATTTTAAGTTATTTGTTTACATTTTTTACTACGCTGGGTCTGTGGACATGGAACAACAGACTGGTTCCAAATTGGGAAAGGAGTATGTCAAGACTGTATATTGTCACCATGCTTATTTAACTTTTATGCAGAGTACATCATCTGAAATGCCAAGCTGGATGAAGCACAAGCTGGAATCAAGATTGCTGGGAGAAATATCAATAACCTCAGATATGCAGATGACACCACCTTTATGGCAGAAAGTGAAGAGGAACTAAAGGGCCTCTTGATAAAAGTGAAAGAGGAGAGTGAAAAAACTGGTTTAAAACTCAACATTCAAAAAACGAAGATCATGGCATCCGGTCCCATCACTTCATGGAAAATAGATGGAGAAACAATGGAAATAATGACAGATTTTATTTTCTTGTGCTCCAAGATCACTGCAGATGATGACTACAGACATGAAATTAAAAGACACTTGCTCCTTGGGAAAAAAGTTTTGACCAACCTAGACAGCATACTAAAAAGCAGAGATATTACTTTGCCAACAAAGGTCCATCTAGTCAAAGCTATGGTTTTTCCAGTAGTCATGTGTGGATGTGTGAGTTGGACTATAAAGAAAGCTGAGCTCCAGAGAATTGATGCTTTTGAACTGCAGTGTTGGAGAAGACTCTTGAGAGTCCCTTGGACTGCAAGGAGATCCAATCAGTCCATCTTAAAGGAAGTCAGTCCTGAATACTCATTGGAAGGACTGATGCTGAAGCTCCAAAACTTTTTCTATCTGATGGGAAGAGCTGACTCATTGGAAAAGACCCTGATATTGGGAAAGATTGCAGGCAGGAGGAGAAGGGGATGACAGAGAATGAGATGGTTGAATGGCATCATTGACCTGGTGGACATGAGTTTGATGATGGACAGGGAGGCCTGGTGTGCTGCAGTCCATGGGGTCGCAGAGTTGGACATGACTGAGCAACTGAACTGAGCTGGGTCTTTGCTGCTTCTTGCATGCTTTCTCTAGTTGCAGCAAGCTGGGGCTACTCTCTTGTTGCAGAGCATGGTCTCTAGGCATGCGGGCTTTGGCAGTTGTGGCTCAAGGGCACTAGAGCACAAGATCAGCAAGGGCTTAGTTGCTCTGTGGCATGTGGGATCTGCCCAGACCAGGGATTGAACTGGGGTCCCTTGCCTTGCAAGGCAGATTCTTAACCATTGGAAGACCAGGGAAGCACTCCTGAGGAATTATTCTGAGAGGAAAAATATTACCTTATATTCAGGTACTTGTTCAGTTGCTAAGTCACGTCCAACTCTTTGTGACCCCATCGGCTGCAGCATGCTAGGCTTCCCTGTCCTTCACAATCTCCCTGAGTTTGCTCAAACTCATGTACATTGAATCAGTCACGGCATCCAGCCATGTCATCCTCTGTTGTCTCCTTCTCCTCTTGCCCTCAATCTTTCCCAGCACTGGGGTCATTTTCAATGAGTCAGCTCTTCCCCATTAGATGGAAAAAGTATTAGAGCTTCAGCTTCAGCATCAGTCCTTCCAATGAATATTTAGGGTTGATTTCCTTTAGAATTAACTGGTTTGATCTCCTTGCTGTCCAAGGGACTCTCAAGAGTCTTCTCCAACACCACAGCTCAAAAGCATCAATTCTTTGGCACTCAGTCTTCTTTATGGCCCAACTCTCATATCCATACATGACTACCGGAAAAACCATAGCTTTGACTACATGGCCCTTTTTTCACGAAGTAATGTCTCTGCTTTTGAATACACTGTCTAGGTTTGTCATAGCTTTTCTTCCAAGAAGCAAACATCTTTTAATTTCATGGCACCAGTCACCATCTGCAGTGATTTTGGATCCTAAGAAAATAAAATCTGTCACTGTTTCCACTTTTTCCTCATCTATTTGCCATGAAGTGATGGGACAAGGTGCCATGATCTTAGTTTTTTGAATGCTGAGTTTCAAGCCAGCTTTTTCACTCTCCTCTTTCACCTTCATCAAGAAGTTCTTTAATTAAGGTATCTATTCATTTAATATTTAATGAGCACCGCTTGTGTGTAAGGCACTGTGTTAGGAACTGGAAATATAGTGAGTTTAGACTCTCACAGGGAGGAGTCATTAAATGTATAATGCCACCACTAATTATGATTATTTAAGTACTATGAAGAATAAGTTTAGTTAGCTACAAGATGAATAACTGGGGAACCTAAGTCTGTGGGGTTAAGTCTCCTATAATCATGCTGCTTATGTACAGTGCAGCAGTAATTCATGTGCCCTTTTGGTCTGGGTTTAAATTTTAACTCAAACACTGAGTAGGTTATTTAACCTCTCTTTCCTTATTTATAAGGGGCTTCCTTGGTGGCTCAATGGTAAAGAATCTGCCTGCCAATGCAGGAGACAAGGGTTCTATCCCTGGGTTGGGAAGATCCCCTGGAGAAGGAAATAGCAACCCACTTCAGTACTCTTGCCTGGGAAATCCCATGGACAGAGGATCCTGGTGGGCTATAGTTCATGGGGTGAGAAAAGAATCGAAAACAACTTAGCAACTAACAACAACAATAGCACTTACCTTTTGAAGTTATAGTGAGGATTAAATGAGTTTATATACTAAGAACAATGATGACACACGGTACCTACCCAATAAATGTTATCTGTTGTTACCATTCAGTTGAAACCTGAAAGACAAGCCAAGAGGAAGAAGGAAGAAAGAAATGCTAAGTAGAGAGCTACATTTGCAAATTCTAAATGAAATCAGTCCTGAATATTCATGGAAGGACTGATGCTGAAGCTCCAATACTTTGGCCACATGATGCAAAGAACTGACTCACTGGGAAAGACCCTGACATTGGGAAAGACTGAAGGTGGTAGGGAGAGAAGAGGACAATAGAGGATGAGATGATTGGATGGCATCACCGACTTGATGGACACGAGTTTGAGCAAGCTCCAGGAGTTGGTGACGGGCAGGGAAGCCTGGCGTGCTGCAGTCTGTGGGGTTGCAAGGAGTTGGACACCACTGAGGGACTGAAATGACTGAACTGACATGTGCAAAAGCCCAGAGGCATAAGGTTGTCTGGACTGTTCTGGAACTGAAAGGTCAATGGTTCTTAGCTTAGAGAGCTAAGGGGAAAGAGATACCATGAGATATGAGATGAGGCCGAGAAGGTAGGCTGAGATCAGTAATGCAAGACCTTGTAGGCCAGGTTAAGGATTCTGAACTTTATCCTTGGAGTCAGAGGAAACTTGAAAGGTATTACAAAAGGGTGCGACAATCTTAGATTTGCAACTTCAAAAGCATTCTCTGGCTACAGCATAGAGAACTAATTGGAAGCAGGCCAAAATAGATTAAAGGGAAACCGGTAAGGAGGCTACTCTGGCAATTTAGATTAGAGGTTTGTCACTTAGACTAGGGTAGTGGCACAGAAGAGAGAAGAAAGCCGGATGACTGAAGAAAGAGAAGACGGAGCCAACAAGACTTAGTTTGTGCCACGTTAAGGTGAGGGGGCATGGAGGGAGAGGCACTATTTAGTAAATAAATATTTGAGGAAGGAATGAATGAACTCCTTTGTGTGCCTGTCATATTGTTTTACCACATGAAACATCTTTTTTCGAGTCCATCCTTCCAGGCAAAATTCCTTCTCATTTCCTCCACAAACCTGTCTCTGATTGATCTTAGCCCCATCTTTCTGGGATATTCTAGAATTTCAGAGCTGAACATTTTTTTTTTTTTTTGCCACAACACACAGCATGCAGAAATTCTGTGATCAGGGATGGAATACATGCCCCCTGCAATGAAAGTGCAGAGTCTTAACCACTGGACCACCAGGGAAGTCCTAGAGCTGAACATTCTTGAGAAATACATTGAGGGCTGTTGAGAGGACTTAGGAATTGTCTGAAGATGGAAATCATGCATTAGTCAGCTTTCTGCCTCACCCATCCCCATCTTGCAGAAATACACTCATTTATAGAAATTTTCTTCTGATTACATGAATCGTTCAAGCATAAACAGTCTATGTGACTATAAAACTCTGTGACCCATAAAGCAATACACACTGTGGGAACATTCACAACCATCTTCTTCTTGGGTCTTCAAAGAAGTCTTATAAAAATAGGCACCATTGTAGAGGAAATAACCTTATAACTAAAGTGACATGTCCAAGGTCACACACGCACTAAAGGAAATGGCAGGGCTGAGATTTGAACCTAGACCCCTGGTCCAAACGGGATGGACTTTCTACTACACTGCCAACCCTCCCATGGTAGGTGAATATTCATATGAACTCAGGGGGTTTATTAACTCTTAGAAGCAACTGAATGCCACTGTTAGGGGAACCACTGACCAAAACAGTTCAGTCAATGGCCACTGACCTTCAACACCCCCTGAATGGAGTTCAGGGTAGAGATCAGGAATGAGGCACTCTGTGCTGTGAGAAAAACTGGCAGAACAGACCTTGAGATAACTATTTTCAGAAGATTTTATGAGCCAAAATTCTTGCATTTTCTATATCTAGAAAGGCACAGAGACTGTTAATAGTGACATCTGTTTTGGCCATCGAGGAAGGAAATGTTAATACATTCAAAAGTCAAAACAGAGTAACTGGTCCAGACGTTCAAGGTAAAATTAGGTGATCACTGTGGATTTCAGACACATCCCTGTATTGCTGAGAACTCAAATTTTCTGAGCTATGTCAGACTAACTTAGAATGGTATTAGCCATTCTCAAATCAGTATCCACTAGTAAGTAGCTCCAATCTTATGGTTTCAAGGTATCTGTCAGGCAAATGTAATCTCCTCAGTTCTGTCTCATCTCAACAAAAATTTGAAGTGACGGACATTAAAGCCCTCAGCACGTCACAGCTCTTGGACAAACAGTGTTATAGCTCTCGGTTCTTGAACAGACCGTGTTATAGCTCTTAGACGGATCAGTGTTACAACTCCATGTTATAGCTCAGTTTTATTTAGAAAATAGCAAAAAAAAAAAAAATACATCCTCGAGGCATGAGGGAACGCTGACCCAAAGACTCGAAAAGAAGAGAGCCCCAGCCCTTAGGCTCCTCTTTTTATATGTTTTCTCCTCCCCCCTGGGCCTGCCCTATGTAAATTAGGCTAGCCAGGAGTGCTGTTTGTTCTACGTGAGGTCCTCCCTCTGACTTCCCTTTGTTCTATTTTCGTGGGCTTTTCCCTTCCTTGTCTTTTAGCCACTGCCATTTTGGACTCCTGTTTGCTATTCTAATTACCTAACAGTATCCTCTTGTAACTATTAAATATTTTAGAGAATAAAATTGTTTTAGATCAGATATTAATCAAAAGGGAAACATATGTAATGGCCAATAGTTACTGTTATATATATGTTAATACTACATCAGGAGTTAAAACTTGGATAAAGTTAAGACAACTGGCAGGACTTCCCTGGTGGCATAGTGGATAGGAGTCCACCTGCCAGTGCAGGGGACACGGGTTTGATCCCTGGTCCAGGAAGATTCCATATGCCTCAGAGCTACTAGGCCCTTGTGCCACAACTAGAGCCCATGCTCCACAACAAGAGAGGCCACTGTAACAAAAAGCCTGTGAACCACAATGAAGAGTGGCCCCCACTTGCCTGCAACTAGAGAGAGCACGCACACAGCAACACACACCCAGTGCAACCAAAAATAAATAAATAAAAATTAAAAAATATACAACTGGCTATCTGGTTCCAAGTCTCCCTTGAAGTGCAAGTCCAGACTGAGTTTCAGGCTTATTCTTTTAAATTCCCAAGGGATTGGGATCTTAATCATACTAAACTCAGATTCCAGGACTTAGAACTCAGAAATACTTCCAATTCAGTGTTTATTCTCCAAATTGAGGCAGGACTATGCCTCATTTTAGCGGGAAATGGCCAGAGCCATCATCACCCAGTTTCCTAAATTAAAACTCTGCAGGACTCCCTGGGGCTCCAGAATACAAATCCTTTCTGTGTCCCGTTTTTTGTTTGTAGGATATAAACTTCATTCAGCCTCCTGGACCTTCCCTGAGCTTCACAAAGTTCACACAGTTGTTAATCAGGGAAGAAAGGCGATGTAAAAACTGGGGAGGAACAGTCAAATAGTGGTACAGCCTTGGGGCAAAGTCCTGGTTCCTCCTCAAGGAATACACCTAACAATACCTCTGAATTCTTCTGCAGAACTGGAGCCCCTATCCAGGCAGAGGATGATAATGTCTAGCTGAGCACGAGATTCTTGAAGCACTGCCTTGTTAACTGCGGCACCAATAATCAGAGGAAAAGTCACACAACTTACAGCCCTCACCCCAAATTTTGTCTTCCTTTGCTTGGCCCAGAGATGACCATCTTGTTAGAACTCATGCATGGCCACTGTCTGCTTCAACTGTTTACATGGTTCATTTCTGACAGGGTCCAATAGCTTCAGGCTCAACTGTTATTATTAGGATGAATGCTAATTTCAGGCACAGAATACCTTGATTTAGATCAGGTGGCAAGGGCTATGCCCACTCTCGGCAGGAAGTAGTTTCAGAACAAAGAGACTCATGCCCCAGTTCCCAAAGAATATCTTGATAATGAATTCCCAGCAGGGGGTTGTTAGGGGAACCGCTGACCTGATCAGGCAAGAGAGTAACCACTTGGATGAGTTATCTTCCAACAGGAGGTCCTGGTAAGGAACGTGGAACCATAAGAATTCGGGAAAGGTGAGAGGAGATGCCCGGCTGTATGATTTTGGCAAGGCAGCAGTGGGTGGTGGTGTAAAGTGAGATCTTAATTCCTTGCCCAGGAATTGAACCTGAGTAGCCTGGATGAAAATCTGGAATCCTAGCCACCAGGGCTAGAGGTAGAGCTATTTTTCCTTGGAACTTTGCCCCCAATGAAAAAAATGCATTTCTCATGGAGGCAAAAACTAAACACAGGTACAAAGTTTATTTTTAGAGATATAGCACAACCACAAGTGGGAGGACACAGAGAGACATAGTTTGTTAAGATAGAAGCAAGGCAGAGATGCATACTAGGTAAGAAAGGGTGTGGGGTGTCTCCCTGAATAAGGAGGAGTGTAGTGTAGTGAAGAGATGGTTAAGTCATTTTAATATAGGTCCGTTCTTGTAGGTCTTTGTTTACCTTTAGCCAATTATCTGGTTTCTTTTTCCACATCTGAACTGTCTTAGGACCCTCCCCACTGAGTGCGCAGCACTCTTTTTTACAAGATACATTTCAGTCCAGGAGCCTATGGGATCACGTATTAGCATCAGGTATTATGGAGTGGCACCCCCCTCCTTTTGACCCCCAAGGAGAATTTCTGCACATGTGACATGTCTCCTTTGTCTCAAGGATGGGAGGTGTTACAGTCTTTTAATAGGGTTTAGTCCCATGCTGTCCCTGCCATAAAAATGCCTAATATCTGGTTATTTACACTATTCTTGTTGCTGAGATTTCAAAATATAGACAGGAGTCCGGTCATAAATATGTAGTAGTCCTAGAGCCCATTTGTGTTTTGCTTCAGGAAATGTATAGGCGGCTGGTGATGAATGGCACTCTCATCCCAGGAAGCGTGAACAGGAGCCCAGCTGTAAATGCCTAGACTGAAGCCCATCCATCTCCTGCCTCACATATGTCCTACCAAACTCCCCAAATCCTTCTCACTGGAATCCATCTTAGCTGGGTGATGCATGTGCCACTAGAAAGGACCCTTAGAGTAATTTGCGAGACAACCGGAAGACTAACTCTATCATCATAAAACCTGAGGCTGAGCCAGGTGGCAGAGCGAGCAGTTCTGGGTTCCCTTACACTGCTGTTCTCTGTCCAGACGCCCCTACCTAATAAGGTCTCTTGCTTTGTCAGCATATGTGTCTCCTCTTTTCTGATTATTAGAGGAAAACCCACTCTCTAGGCCTAGCTAGGGTTCCCCCTTCCTGTCACATCACTTCTGGCAATCCTTCCCAGTTTCAGGTATTATTAATAAATGCAGTCAAGCATGTTTATTAGGCAACTACTAATGCGGGAGACCCGGGTTCGACCCTTGGGTCTGGAAGATCCTCTGGAGAAGGAAATGGCAACCCACTCCAGGACTCTTGCCTGGAAAATCCCATGGACGGAGGAGACTGGTAGGCTACAGTCCAAGGGGTCGCAGAGTCCGACACGACTGAGCGACTTCACTTCAGGCGACAGGCATGACACCTAGCGGTGGCGGTACTGTACAACAGTAACTAAGGCAAGAAGGCGCTTGCCCTCAGGCTGGTTCAGGGAGCTGGTCAAAAAAAAACCACAAACGTATAAACGACGTGGTTAAATGCTATAAAGAAAATACACGGGGGGGTGGGTAATGGGAGAAAATGCATGTCTTTCTAGCCAGAGAGAACCTCTCACAAAAGTGATATTAAGGTTGAGACCCAAGCTTGGTCTTCACGAGGCAATTAATGAAAGGCATTATCCCCACAGACCTACTTTGAAAAACGCCCACAAAAGGGAACGGTGAGAGTGGTCCACGCAGGGGCCGCGCCCAGACCGCCAACCTTCGCGGCCAGACCTCGACTGGCACTGGAGGGCGCCGGGGGTGCCCCCAGGGCCGAGGTGGGGCCGTGGCCGGAGGCCCTGCCTAACCGACCTCTGCACCTGCCGCGCCGAAGCGCCGGAGCCTGGCGGGACGCGGACAGAAAACAAGGGCGGCGGTGCCGGGAAAACCTGGAGGCCCAGAGCTTCTCAAGGGGTCCCCAGACCCTCAAAGAGAGAACTTCGCAAAGCCACAACCCAGCCCAGGGCAGACGCTCCCTCGCTCCCTCGGGGAGAGCCGGGTTCCGGGGCCTCTAGCCCAGGCAGAGCGGCAGGCGTCCAAGGCTCAGCCTCCTCCCGCTCTAGCCTCCGCGTCCGGGGCTCGCCGCGGGGGCGCGCGCGGCGCGCGGCGCAGCGTCTCCAATGAGCGCTCAGGAGAGGCGCATGCGTTGTCGAGGGAGCGCGGCGGACGGGAACTTTGACCCGAAGACGACTTCCCCCCGTCTGCCCCTCCTTCGCCACGAAGATGGCGCTCTCCAGAGTGTGCTGGGCTCGGGCTGCTTTGTGGGGTTCGGCGGTGCCCCCTGGACTATATGTCGTCCGGAGGCTGCAGTTTGTTCGCTCTGGCCTGACCTGGGGGGCCCCTCGGTGAGGGACTTGGAGAGAGGAAAACATTTTTGACGTTCAGGCCCTGCCAGTGTCTCAATATTGTTTGCATGCTGTCTTAATTCTCAGGGCTCTGCGCCCTGGCCCCTGGATTTTTATTTTTCTGCTAAGAAGTCGCACCCGTATCCCTGCTAGAGACCTGGCTTCCTGACCCTCTCAGTTCTCAGCGCCGCGTGTTGTCTGAATTCTTCACGTGTCCTGAGCCTCCCTTTTTCGGCTCCAGATTTTACTGCTTCTTACCTGGATCTCAGCTTTTGCCTGCTGCTCAAATTGTCCCTCAGACTTTCTGCTTTCTCCAGGCTCACCACTTCCCCGACATCCATTCTTGTCTGGCCTCTATCTGTCTTATCTGTTTTTCTCAATCTAATTGCTTATCTCTCCGTGATCTCAAGATCGTCCTCGGATATCAGAAGTTTCAGGTCTTAGCATACATTCTCTGAAGCCTGTGTTTTACGTTTACGGGCCCCTGAGGAGAAGCGGCTTCCAGGGCTGGTTCCCAGATAGTCTCTTTCATCTTCTTGTAGGTCTTCAAAGCTTCACGTTTCTCCAAAGGCAGATGTGAAGAGCTTGATTTCTTATGTGGTGACCAAGACAAAAGTGATTAATGGGAAATACCATCGTTTCTTGGGTCGTCATTTCCCCCGCTTCTATGTCCTGTATACAATCTTCATGAAAGGTAAAGACAAAACTAAAATAAAAATCCATTGAATCAGCTCTTGGGCAGTGTCAGAATAAGTAAGATCATTTCCGGCCCTGCATGGGGGTGTGAGCTGGTGTGTCTTGTGTTTCATAAATGCTTGAGCATTAAACTACTTCTTATAAGTTAGAGCTTCTTGAGGATGTTTCTAGAAGGGTAATATGAGAAACAATTTCTCACGACACTTAAGAGGAATATAGGTATTTTTGCACTTTGCTTAACCGCACATCTGCCTATAGTAGAAATTATTTGTCATGCTCAAGGCAGAGATCCATAGCTGCACAGACCTGCCCTGTGATTTATCAGTTCACTTGGCTTGTAAGAAAATGTGGTTTAATGTTTGTCACAGATCTTTCCTCGGTGGCATGTTGTGAAAAGAGCACTATATGTACTTGGTTTCAGAATGTTTCAGTTAAAATCAGAGCTCTGCTAGTTACTAAGAGATGGTATAATGTCAAACATCCACTCTGAAGCCAGAATGCCTGGATTCAAATCCCAGCTTGTCACTAGCTGTGTGATTGTTAGCTTGTCACCTAACCTCTCTGTTCTTTGGTTTTCTTATCTGTAAAATGAGGGTAGTAATAGAACCTACCCATTGACTGCATGGTTATGAAAATTAAATAAATTATTACATGTAAGCTCCTCAGGACCTGATTCTTAGTAAGTACTCCGTAAGTGTAGCTATAACTATTATACTCTGTACTTCTATTGTAATACCAATTATAGTTAACGTTCATCTTGTTAGCCCTGAATATTATCATAATTACTACTAGCTTTATGGACTTGTAAAAGCTGTACAGTGGAGATAAGAGTGGCTGCTTTGCTCCCCAGTTTATACTAGAATCAAATGAAAAAGTCTGAAAGCATTTTGGTTGTTTGTTTTTAAGCCTTATATTCTGGAAATTTTTAAACATACACAGAAGTAGATTAATATAGTGAACTTTCATATTCTCAACCTCACTTCCACAATTATTGACTCCTGGCCACCAGTCTTATTTCATTTATATATTGGCTTTCTCCTATATTACTTTAAAGCTAACCTAGATATTATACCATTTCGTTCATAAATAGGAAAGCATTTTTATTATTTTTTTCTCTTTCTTTTTTTGGCTATGCTGTCTTCGGTTCTGTGCGGTGGGCTCAGGAGTTGTGGCTACCGGGTTCTAAAGCACAGGCTCATTAGTTGTGCACAGGCTTAGTTGCTTGTATTTATGGGATCTTCCTGAACCAGGGATAGAACCCATGTTCCCTGCATCGTCAGGCAGATTCTTAGCCACTGTATCACTGTTCAGTAGCATTTGTGTGTGTGTGTGTATAATAAAGTTTTATTAAAGTATAAAGGAGATAGAGTAAAGCTTCTGACATAGTCATCAGAAGGGGGCAGAAAGAAAAGCATTTTTAAAACTAAAGTCCAAGATCAGTATAAGGATTATCTTGAAATGGAGAGAAAATGCAATCTTAGAAGTATGTTGAATTCTTGTAATTATAAAAATGTTGTAGAGAGGAAATAAGTTAATATCTGGTTGAGAAATACACCAGATAAATTGGGCAAGACTTACTGAGGTTAAAGAGCATTGAATTTTTATTTTAAAAAGGGAGTGAGTAATGAACCAGAAGAGGGAGACCATTCCCTGGTAGATCACAGAACACCAGCTTGGCAGAAAGAGAGGTGATACTCTAGGGGTAGATGTTGATAGGGAGCAGAGGTTGGTAGGAGGCAGAAGGGAGAAGGATAAGAAACAAAATATAGGTCAGCCTCACAAGAGTTTCAGGTGACCTAACCTAGTTTAAAAGCTTTGGTGTAGAGTAATGTTGGGGAGGGAGGGACAAGTGTGTCTTGTTGGTGAACTTGGAGCAAAAGTCTGTGGTAATCAAATTGGGATAACGTCACACTCTGTCCTCTCCTTTAATGAGGCAGGATTGCAGATGTTATGGGCTGATGCCAAAAAGGCTAGAAGAATAAAGACAAATATGTGGAAGCATAATATAAAGTTTCATCAACTTCCATACCGGGAGATGGAGCATTTGAGACAGGTATGCACCAAGGACAGATATCCAGAAGTTCATGGTGAGATAATTAAAGTTAACCCAGATCTCAAGTTTTTTCTTTCCTATTTTCTTCACTACTGACCAAGCTGTTGCCCCTTGCCAGAAGATCAGATCATTTGGCAGAATCAGTTTATTTGTGACCACCGCCCCCCTACCCCAGACACAGCTCCGTGGAGTTTTTGGCACACTTTCTGGATAGAAGTTGTAAACAGTAAAATCCAGTTTGTTTCTGAACATACAAAAATCTGCACGGAAGGATCCAAAAGACAGCAGGAAAGTGGTATTTGGTGATGACTTGACGGTAGACTTAAAGCTGAAAATAACAGTCTAGGACCCATTCTGTAGATCAGGAAGAATTTACTGAGGGATTTGGTCTAATGTCAGGCCCTGTACTAGACAGCGGAATACAAAGGTGAATAGACAGATCAGGGCTTTTGTCCTTAAGGAACTTACCAACCAGAGGCAGATAGAAATAACCTTGACCTTTATCTGGGGTAAAATAGAAGTTTACTGCATAGTGGGGTGGAGGGACTGTCCATTGTATCAAACAGTTGGGTTAAAACTGCATCTGTGTTTATTTCTGCTTAGTTTCGTCGAGACGTCACCAAGTGTCTTTTCCTAGGTATTCTTTCCATTCCACCCTTTGCCAACTACCTGGTCTTCTTGCTAATGTGAGTACAGAGTTCTGTCTCCCCAGCATGTTGAAGATATGTAGATTTTTTAAAAATTAGAAATTAAGAGCTTTCCATTTCAGAATCTAGGCAGAGGTTATCAAACTTCTGCTCTAGTTTTCTCATTAGGCCAAAGTTCATAAAAGCGACCTAGGTTACTGGAACGGCTGTAGGAGTAGGTGTCCTGGCCTCTCAGCTGTTCCTGTGTGATGTGAAATAAGATAATGATCTTTTCCATCATCCCTAGAGGCATAACCCACTCCCTGATAGGCATAGCAACTTGGGACAATTTTTTTTCCCCGCTTCTGGAGAAAAATGCATTTCTTATTCTGATAATATCAATCTTTATTACTTTACCTTATATCCAAAGATGACAGTTTTAAACTATGACCTGACATGCTATGCTAGTTATGTATTGCTAGATAATAAACAACCTCAAAACTTAAAAGCTTGAAACAGTATTTTCATGATTTTATGGGGCAGGAATTTGGGCAGGGCTTAGGTGGGTAAATGATTTTTCTCCCATGTGGTATTGACAGAGGTCCCTCAGTAATACCTAACTGGTGAATGGACTAGTCAGGACAGTCTAAGGTCACTCTTAGGCCTGGTGCTTTAGCAGGGATGGCTTTGGAAGACGGACTGTCAACTTAGGTGCCTACCTGTGGCCTCTGTAGTGTGGTGGCTTCAGGGTACTGGGATTTCTGACATGGCAGCTCAGAGCTCTGAGAATAACTGTTTCAGCAAATAAGAATCTGCATGACCTTTTATAATCTAGCCTTGAAAGTCACAAAGACTGACTTCTATTCTATTCTCTTGGTTGATGCAGTCACTTGGATTTTAAGAAACCAGGGACATTGGACTTCACTTCTCCATGAGAAGAGTGCCAGGGAATTAGTGACAATGTTTTAAAACTACCACCTTTGTAGAGAAATGAATTAAAGAAATTCCGTTTTGTATACACATATAGGGACTCTGAACATTTTGAAGTTGTCAGCATCACAAACAGTGTCCAGCTCTGAAGCTCTGTCCAAAATATGTTCTTAACATGCTTTGGCTCAAAAGGAGTCATTTGTCTGATTGCTGTGTGCAAGGCTAGTCCTTTGCACTGTTTCCTTTTACGTAAACCTCAAGTTACTTGAAATTGGACTTCAGTGTATCTTTAAACATTGATCTGACTCTCATTTTCAGGAAAGAACAGTAAGGTAGGGAAACAGTGTCTCCATCTCTTCCTCCTAGCATTCATGTCTGCTAAATGCTCTTAGCTCACTTTGAACGATGCTAGCTTCAGCAAGTGACTTTGTGATTCCTTCTCTTTTCAGGTACCTGTTTCCTAGACAACTGCTGATCCAACATTTCTGGACCCCAAAGCAACAAATTGATTTCTTAGATATTTATCATGCTCTCCGGAAGCAGTCCCACCCAGAAATCCTTTGTTATTTAGAAAAAGTTGTCCCTCTCATTTCTGATGCAGGACTCCAGTGGCATATGGCAGAGTTGTGCACCAAGGTACTCCTCCAGTTAACTCTTCCTGCAAACCGAGAATCTTGTTAGATGCACTGTGCACTAAAACTAGGTAAAAGGGCTAGTCAGGACCTTCCTAACATCTACCCGTCTCTTACTTCTCCCAAGATGCAACATGGTACCCATCCAGCAGTACATGATATCCTGGCTCTGAGAGAGTGTTTCGCTAACCATCCTCTGGGCATGGACCAGCTTCGTGCTTTGCAGATGGTGAGCACTTTTGAGGCTTTCTCTCTTCCACGGCCTCACCTCACTCCAGGTCTTGCAGTAACACCGAGTTGACTTTCTCCCCCTATATTGTTGTGTCACAGAAAGCCTTGAGTCGAGCCATGCTTCTCACACCCTACCTGCCTTCTGTCTTATTGAGACACCGTTTAAAGACTCACACCACTGTAATCCACCAACTGGACAAGGCTTTGGCAAAGCTGGGGGTTGGCCAGCTGACCGCTCAGGAGGTGAAGTCGGTAAGTGCTTCATTGCAGTACCAACCCGCAGTCCTTGGTGGGCTCTCGGGGGCTGGGAGTTTCCAGAGAGCTCCTGTCTCTCTTGTTACATCAGAGTCCAGGCTCTTCATTCTCTCATTTCATTTCTACATCTTTTTTCTTGACTGAACTTAACTCGTTGGTAGGAAATCCCCACAGTAATTTTGGTTGATGTGTCTTTTCTTCTGGTCCTTCAAAAATCAAGAATGCTACATTTTAGATCTACTGATTTAGATTGTATAGGCCTTTCCACTTTTCATCTTGTCCATCGGAGTTCATATTGCCATGGTGAAAGGTTTCTTTGTGTGTGTGTGTGTGTAATAAAGTTTTATTAAAGTATAAAGGAAATAAAGAAAGCTTCTGACATAGGCATCAGAAGGGGGCCAGAGACGAGGCTTGATCGCTCAGAGCTTTTGTGTAATAAAGTTTTATTAAAGTATAAAGGAGATAGAGAAAGCTTCTGACATAGGCATCAGAAGGGGGCACAAAGAGCACCCCCTTGCTAGAGTTAGAGTGGAGTTATATACTGAATCAAAACAATGTCTGGAGGTTGTAAAGACCTCATCAGACCTACTCCCATAATTTACATTTTAAAAATAACAAGATTAGAAAGAAAGCTCAGTTGTGTCCGACTCTTTGCGATGCCCTGGACTGTAGCCCACCAGGCTCCTCCATCTATGAGATTTTCCAGGCAAGGATACTGGAGTGGGTTGCCATTTCCTTCTCCAGGTGGTGAAGGTTTGTTGTAGGGTTGAGGTTTTAACTAATTTAGAAGGGGTTTGGGATTCTTTGTGGGTTCACACTTTCTTGTCATACTCACCCTGTGATAGTTAAGGATCATTTTCTCTTCTGAGTGGTATAGGCTTGTTATCTTCGTGGCCTGAATTCCACCCATATTGCTGAAGAGAGGTGTCGAACTTGGCTGGGAGAATGGCTACAGATTTCCTGCAGCCTGAAAGGTAAGACTGGGAGAATGGCTACAGATTTCCTGCAGCCTGAAAGGTAAGACAAATCCCGATGGTTAATGCAACAAAAAGCCAAGTCGTTTTTGTATTCTATTCTAAGGTAATTTAGGAGTTAATTATTAGTGTGAGACCCTTATCTAACTTGTGTGTCTAATTGAAAGGGCGCAGTCACTTGCCTACAGGCAGCTAACGAAGTAGACTATGCTAGACGAAGAGGGAGGACTGGGGACTGTGGGAGTCTGAGCATGAATCAGAGTTTCTCAACCCTGGCGCTGTTGATGACTTTGTTGTGGGGGGCTGTGCTGTGCATTCTAGGACAACATAGCGATATTCCAGGCCTCTGTCCACTAGATGCCCGTAGTGTCCCCTGACCCAGTGCTAACAACCAAAAATGTCTCCAGACATTGCCATGCAACTTGGGGAGGGAGTACAGAGCAGAATTGTTCCAGGACAGAAGTACTAGTCCAAAGGCATTCAAATTCAAAACAAAGACACTCACCTAGCTAAATGAAAAGTATCCTCGGATGGGTGTTAGGTCTCCTGTTTGGAACCTTTGCCTAATTATTTTCTAAGCCTCTGAACATCAGGGTAGGCCTCCTAATCTCCTTGTGGCTGAGAAATGTCCCTTGAGGACCAGCTTCTACCAGAAAAATTCTGAGGGTGACAATGGTGTTAAGTACCATTACCATTAATGAATTTTCTACTGCCACCACATGAGAATCAAGTAAATACAGGTATACTTGAAAGAAAGCAAACCTGCAGGGACTGGAACCAAGCAGTGGGACTTTGAGGACAATGGCCTCTTAGTGTCACACCTCCCTGCACTTGGCTTCGCGCCTCTGGCATCACGCTCTGCACAGCATGGTAGCTGGAAGGCAGACTGTTCCCTGGCCAAACCATTATTGTTGACGGTGTTTTCAGAAACTGAGCTGTCTCTCTTGCTACACAACGTGGTCCTGCTTTCCATCAACTACGTTGGGTCAAGGCGCTGAGTGGACGTGCAGTGGCTGGCGGCGTCCTGCAGTCACAGCCCAGCAACGTGGGACCAAACAGCACCTGTCAGCCAAGTCTGTGTGCACTGTTAGGTGTGTGGGAGATGGAGGAATCTGTGCCATGGGCTTCACGGCGTGGTGCCCACGTGGGGGCTGGAACTGAAATAAACCCCCTCAGCGGGGTGGCCCATGAGAGGTGTTCTCCCAGCTTCCTCAGAATTCGCTGGAGCTGGCAGTAGCCTCTCTACTGGTCTTAACTGTGGTGTTTTAAATTCAGACCCTAGAAGACTGAGCTTTTGCCTCAGGAGGTAATCCTCATTTGGCCTAGGACTTGCTGCTCTAATCTTCACAGCTGTTTTTTGTTGAAGAGAAGTCCTGGCTGGCGAGGGAAGGAGCACTGCTTATACTGGTATGAGCCTTCACATCCGTGCATGTACTCGGATGCCCCCTCAGCACTTCGATATGACCAAAAGCAGGGACTTGTTGCGTCTGTTGTTCCCCTCACTGGGACTGGTATAACCACTTCCCATTTTTTCAAATCCTTTCAGCACCAACTTACAGGAACATTCTAATGGAAAAGATAAAAGGAAATACAAGTGCTTCTTGACTTTCTCCCCAAGTGTTTACAGCCTTCACTTCCCTTGTCTTAATTTCTGGGCTGTACTACAGCCCCTGTGGATCTTAAACTCTTTGCTACCTCCACTGTGTTGCAGCGATCCATCTGTAACTGACAGTGGCTGCCTTCTTTGGTCCATGGATCAGTCCTGTTAAGGTACTAATCACCGCCCAGCCCCAGAGGCCTACACTGAGATAGTTAAGTTGGGCTCAGCTTTCTCTGTGTATGTCAGTGACCTGTAGTAACTTATTGTAAATGCATGAAGCACTGTTTTTAAACTCAAGTAAAGACTGCCTGAAACCAGTTGCTGGAAATTACTTACGCATCCCCCAATGACTAATGCTCCTTTTACAGGACTGATTGACATAACCTAACTAGTGGAGAGATAATTGGTTGGAATAGAACCTTCTGATGGGATGGAAATAACAAAGAAGCTGATGTGAAGTTGATGCTCTTGCTGGATTTTAAGACAGTAGGCAGGAATATATATATACACACACATATAGAAAGTCATGGAATTGAAAAGTGGGCCCCAAGAGTAGGGACTGAGTCAGAAAAGCTCCAGCAGGGCAGATGGAGACTTGCTTCAACTGAAGAGGCGCCTGAGGGCACGTGATGCAAGTGAAGCTCTTGATGCTCCAGAGAATGTTCTATTTTTCCACTGTAAAACATCCCTGTTGTTACCATTAATCCTTAACTGACCTAATTGGTTTTATATATAGTACTAGAGAAGCATCTTTTCTCTAACAAGTAACTGAATTGTGGTCTGCCAAGATAAAGAAGAAAACCCCATTCTTTTGAATATTTCTTTAATATTACATTTAAATATTTTCTTTAAATACAGCATTATCACAATGTAAAGGACCTAAAAGGCAAAAAAAAAAAAAAATTTTTTTTTTTTCAGAGAACCAGACAAGCTTTGGATTCACATTGAAAATACTACCTGTGTACAGTATGTGAGAAAGGAAATTGGAAAATATTAAGAGTTGTAATTTCTTTTATCCCACCTAGTCTAAGCAGGACTGAAGCTCTGCTTTTGTGGTCAGCAGCCTAGCCTTTCTAGCAACCACGCGCTATAATTCTGTCTGTCCAGCTCAAGTAGCACCAGAAACGAGATGGACTAGGTTGCAGAAAAGGCCCTTTGCTTGACAAGATTTTTATGTTAACATTTAGCATTTAAAAGATTGGGACAGGTGAGTCAGAACTGTAGTTAATGAAGGGAAGGATTTATTATCTTGGGGGTTGGCAATGAGTTTGAGATTCTTGGTCTGATCTCAAATGTCTTATTAAACAGGTGAATCCACTTCCTAGCTTAGGCTGGAGCCCTCCTAAGGAGGGAAGATATAGCACTCACCCTCCTCTTCCAACACAAACTTTCAGAAAGATTCATCTCCAGAGTCAAATTCCCAACTAAACTTCAGTCGTGTATCTGAGGGGACCAGTCTAAGGTGGCGGAGTGTAGCTCAGTTGAAGACAGAACCTATTTCACAGGTGCTTAGGAGTCTCACCTCTGTTTTGTGAGCCCAGAGGAGGAGAGAGAGAAGGGCCTATGGCTTATTAGTTCACCTCCAAATGTAAAACCAGCAACAACAGGAATGAACAGGAGAGGCAGAATAAGTTAAAAGGACGTATCCATGTTGAATATAAGGCCTTTCAGGCTCAGTTTAGGTTTGATAGGTGAAATGCTACTGTGATATACATAAAGGTTGCTTTCAGACACCGGGGCCTTAAGATCCCGGAAGAAAAGGCTTTATAAGCAAGATAAGTAGGAACAGTTACCTCCTCCACCAAAAAAAAAAAAAAGGTTTGTACTTTTTTCCTGGTTAATAAACCATACCACTACTGAAGCATGGTGTGAAGCATGCTAGTGTTTTGCTCCCTACTGCCTCCCTTTTCAAACAGAGGCAAAGAGCTATTAAAAACAAACAAAAAAAATGAATTAAAACAGAGGCAGTGATAACTTTGCTAGTGAAAAGAATTCGGTGTTCAGTGGAGCACATGCTGGAACATAAGCCGGACATAACAGAACAGGAACCATGTCCCCCCCTAATAAAGGTACAAACAGAATCTGAGTTCCACTTAATAGACCTCAAAAGGTTACAGTTAGAACTTGACTTATTAGAACCTGGGAGCTGCAGGAAGCATTTAGGAACTGGTTTGGTTTCCAATCTTTATATAAGATGGAGGGAGCCAATAAGCATTTGCAGTTCTTGGAAACAGTATGTGAATATAGTGTAAGAACTCTAACCCTGTATATCCAAGAGGGACCAGGAGGGTAGACCAAAAAAGGGAAAAAACAAAAAAGGTAACACAAAAACACTAGTTGGTGAACTTGCTACATCCTACATTCCTTTAAAGCTTAATTTTTTTGGGGGGGAGGGGTGGGAAACAGGGCCGGCTAAGAACCTAGGTGAAAAAGCAAGCATGGCACAAAGAAAGTCATCTTTCCAGACAGCATCCTGTTCCTGCCGCCTCTTTTGGACATAGGTTAATGCTCCACATAGGCCTCCCATGGGGTGTGTGAGCCCCAGATTAAAGCTGCCTGATAGAGCTGCGGTTAGACACATAGGGAAGACTGGCTCTTGATGCCACATCCCCAGCCAATCTGGCTCTTTGCCTTCAAAGGCAAAAGGACAAAGTGGGGCCAGGGGGGAAAGACAAATTTAACTCTAGTACCTAAAAACGTGTGAAAGAAACACTTCAAGTTAAGACCAGGAATCCCCAGTGTGGGGAACGGGTCAGAGAACAAAAATGTCAAATATTAACTTATTTACCAAATAAGGGGGATGGGTCAGGGAAGGCAGGTTCAATTTTTATAGATCTTAGAGGTTTTGTACAGAAGCAGAGACACTTTCACCCCCTCCTCAACCAGCTGACGATTCCAACTGTATCACTACGATACACTAAAGTGGGGTATCAGAGTAAATGCTGAGGAAAGTGAGCTTAACCCTGCCTGGAGCTCAGGAGAGAGGAAGGGGCTTTGTCACACTGTTCAAATTGTCATGTTCTGGTCCCTACGTGACTAGCTGCTTGAATTACCCAGCTCCTCCTGTGAGATCCTAGTTCTTTGTTCTGGAGGCCCAGAAGGCTCAGGATGCAGCCGCCTCTGCCCCAAGACTCTGTCCCCTGATCGAGCTGGGACTGGTCTCCTTGGTTCTGTTGGCTCTTTAAAAAATACTTGTATAAACAATCCTTTCCCACCCTTTCCCCAAAGACCCCAATAAAATAACATAGGAGCAGCAGCTGCTTCTACAGTTTTGTTTTTGAAATGGTGTTAGATAAAATAAGGGAATAAATAGAGAACGGGTACGAGGCAGAGTCTCCGTCCCTGCGTCACACTGCCATAGGGAGCTCCAAGGCAGGCTCCTCCGGGGGCCTGTCCTCACTCTCCGGCGCAGTCTTCTCCACTGCACAGCCCTCCTCACTGTCCGCGCACATGGGGAGGTTTGAGGGAGACCACGAGGGGCGAAAGTCTTCGCTCTCAGGCTCCTCAGGGTTACAATCTTCGGGCACTAGTGCTTCTAGAGTGGATGTTTTCCCCACCTCTGATTTACAGAGGGCAGCTGGGTCTGTGGGGCCACAAGCCACCAATGAGGTAACAGGGAGAGAGAAGACATTCAGATCCTTCTCCTTGGGGAAGGAGGGTGGGACCTCTTCTGTCCCAGGCTCTCCTTTGACCCCCAGGACTGGCCTCTGCTCCACCTGGTAGTAGACCAGGGGCCCACTGTTCAAGTAGGATGGGTTGTTCACGGCCGAGGCAGTCGGGTGGTCCGAGTTCTCAGCAAAACACAGCACGGACGAGCCTGGGGGCAGCTGAGCCTGGATGAGAATGGGGGCAGTGAGGCCCGGACATAGCTCTTCCGGGACAGCCAGGGGCTCCTCCAGGATGCACACGCCCAGGCTCTCAATGCCAGAGTCCAGGCTGGCACTGGAGCCGCTGGAGTCCTCCTCTGCCTTGAGCCGCTCCAGTTCCTCCGCGCTCTGCAGGTGCATCACTGCCGTCTCGTTCTCAGCAATGAACTCCTGGAAGTCCTGTGTTTCCGCACCCTGTGCTGCTGCCAGGCTGCAGCTGGTGGTGGGAGAGGGCTCCTCATCTGGGGCTGGTGGGCGGCTCACCTGCCGCTTGCTCTCCAGCTCCAGCTTCATGATGGTGTGGAGGTAATGAGTCCGGACCCGGATTGGATTGAATTCAATGCGCCCAGCCATGTTGCCACAGCCATCCCGGGAGCAGCCACACGGAAAGGACATGCGATCCACCTGAGGAGAAGACAAGGTGGTTGAGGCCAGATGAGATAGAAGACGTTAGTTGGCAAACACAGGGAGTCAGAGTTTGAGGTCTTCCTTAGAAGAGGGACAGCTGATTCAAAACATAACCTCTTGGGGGAGAATGAATACATGTATACAATGGATACATGTATATGTATGGCTGAGTTTCTTAGCTGTTAACCTTAAACTATCACAACATTGCTAATAGGCTATACCCCAATACAAAATAACAGAGAAGGCAATGGCACCCCACTCCAGTACTCTTGCCTGGAAAGAGGAGCCTGGTGGGCTGCCATCTCTGGGGTCGCACAGAGTTGGACACGACTGAAGAGACTTAGCAGCAGCAATACAAAATAAAAAGTTTAAAAATACTAAAAAAAAAACCCTGCCCTGTGAGCTACCACACCACCTGCCTTTTAATTCCAGCTCAGCCACTAATTAGTAAGTGTGACCTCAAGAAAAATCATCTCCCTCCTAGGGCTTTGTTTCTTCTGAACAAAAAATAAACAAAGATCATGTCAAAGAGTCCTTCCAGTCAGAAATCCAGAGAGAACTCTGAAAGCTGACAATTCTCAGAGAAATGAAATGCAGGGACCCCTGAGACTCTTCCATAACTTAACTACTTTATTAAGAAGACAAAAGGCCAGGGCCCAAGCCTGCTCTTTGACGACAGGGATGGGAAAGGACGTAGAGGACCTAGCCAGTCTAAGGCAATACATTGTTGGGAAACTAGGCAAAAGTGCCTCTGCTAAGATGCTAGAGTGATGGTTCAGACAAAATAATGGCCAGTTTTCCCTCCTTGCTTCATTTTCCCCTGATGGTTGGCCAGCTTGGTTTGCAAGCAGTCATCAAGACAATTAACTTACACACCAGGGATACCTGGAAAAGACTTGCTTTCTACCTCATCTCCCCTCTGAATTCTCCAGATGAAAAAACCCCACATACCAAAAATAAAATTAAAAATGTGAATAGACAATAAGTATGTACAAATACATAGTGTCTTCCTATGATATCAACTTGTAGAACTCTCCATTCCAGTTTTTGGGAACAGTCCATTTCTTATAACTATCCTCAGCTCTGTGTGTAACAGATCAATTTGTTATGGCACTTAGTCTGAAAAGCATTATCTGGTCAGACCTGTTATAGTTATCTGATACCAACCTGAAAATAAGAGTTAGGATAAATTCTACCCCAAGGACTCAGGACTGATAGCCTCAGTATATAGGTTCCAGATAAATATTCTTTGCCATTTTCCAGTTGAAATTTGTCTTCCAAACTGTCTGTCAGAGGCTCTCTGGGAAACGATGCTTTCTATCTTTCAGGATGCTATGGATTTCAGCCCAAATCTGATCCTGAGCTACAGATTCTGAAGACTATTCTGCTTTTTACAAAACTGGACTAGAGGTACTATGAGGAAGTGTTTGTAGGATAAAATCTAAAGCCTACCTCAGTTCTTTGCTTCTGTTTACCTCAAGGAAACAGTATTTAAGGACAGCTACTAAATGTGAAACTTATAACCCCGTTCCTCCAGGTGCTGACAACTGCTGCTTATCATCTCTCAGGTGAGAGATACAGAAACAAAAATAAGGCATCCCTATCTCCACAGCCTAAGAATCCTGCCATACTTGTTTTCTTTGTTGGTGGAGGAGGGCTGTAGAGTGGGGAGTGCTCCCCCCTGCCCAGGGACCCCCCACATTCACTGGCACCCACACCCGACAACACCCGACTCTAGGGTGCCAGGCGTCACAGGTCACCTGGGGTCAGGTGATCACACTATGGTCACTATGCCACCATAGGTCAGGGAGGACTGACCTGGCATTTAATCCCAGCCTGGCTGCAGGCACATGCTTCTGGGTCACAATACAGTCGACAGTCACAGCCACACTCTTCCCGTGACAGGCGGATGGCTCGAAGTTCTTGCTTCTCTTCGGCATCGATGCGGTGGACCCCAGAAGCCCGCAACAGGGCACGTCGCCGCTTGGTGGGCAGAGGTTGCAGGAAGAAGTAATCATCCACCTCCACATTTTCCACATCAATATCTTCATCTGAAACATCATCCAGCGTCAGGCCGTCGGCCTCCACCGACTCCACCGTCCCGTTCTTGGTCAGCTGCCAAGAGACAGGAAGGAAGGTCAGGTGCCAGGGCAGTATCAGCAGGAGCCTCCTCTCCGGGCACAATTAGAGCAGTCAGGCCGAGTGAACCTGCTGCCACGATGCAGACATCCACGCAGCCTGTCCCGGCGCACATGTGGCTCCTGAGCACAGTAAAAGAGGCTAGTGCAACTGACAAACTGAACTTTAACCTTTATTTCATTTTAATTACGTATAAATAGCCACTAGTATCGGAGAAGGTAATGGCACCCCACTCCAGTACTCTTGCCTGGAAAATCCCATGGACGGAGGAGGAGCTTGGTGGGCTGCAGTCCATGGGGTCTCGAAGAGTCTGACCCGACTGAGTGACTTCACTGTCACTTTCCACTTTCATGCATTAGAGAGGGCAATGGCACCCCACTCCAGTACTCTTGCCTGGAAAATCCCATGGACAGAGGAGCCTGGTGGGCTGCCGTCTATGGGGTCACACAGAGTCGGACATGATTGAGGTGACTTGGCAGCGGCGGCAGCAGCAGCCACTAATGTGGCAAGTGCCTACCCTACTGCACAGAGCTGGCAGAGAGGATCAGTCCAGAGCAGGAAGCCTACGTAGCGCCAACACCAACCCGGCAACACAAGGGATATCACCTTTCTGGCTCAAAGTTTCTCCAAACCTGTCTCACCTTCCCCCCCAGAAGATAATTTCCCCCCACAGTTATACCCTCCATTTCCAGCCTTGTGCCCCTTAGCTTCAGCTAACCTGCCATCTAATATATGGACGAAGAGAAGGCACTTCAACGGATGGATATTCCTTGGATGTAAAGTGAAGTTGCTCAGTCATACCCGATTCTGCAACTGCATGGACCGTAGCCTACCAGGCTTCTCCGTCCATGAGATTCTCCAGGCAAGGATACTGGAGTGGGTTGCCATTGCCTTTTCCAAAACACTTGCAAAACACCTGTTAGTTTGCACTTCAAAGGGCCCAAAACCACAATTCTTGGAAGAAGAGTACATTAAAGTATAGTACAAGGCTCCCTATCATGTCTTTGTTAATGAACCTGAATCCTCACAGCCTGAGTGATCATCTGAGCATACACAGAAGAGCTTCATTTTATGGGGAGGAGAAAAAAGTGAGCAAGTTGTCAATGGCTATCAAGAAAGCCCTCACTTTCCATGGCCTAAAAGAAATACATTCTTCTTTTTTTTTTTTTGGCCATGCTGCTTGGCTTCAGGAATCTTAGTTCCTGAACCACAGATTGAACCTCGGCCCTCAGCAGTGAAAGCGCTGAGTCCTAACCAGTGGACCACCAGGGAATTCCCTTTCTCCCTTCTAATCCTTTTTATTTGGTTTCAAAGGAAAATTGCATGTGAGGTAGGGTGGCAAATATAATACTGCATGTACTCTCTGCAGGCAGGAATCTGGGTTCTCTGGGTAAGAAGGACAAAGAGGCAGGAAGGGCGATCTGAGTGGAAGGACAGGCTGAAGACAATTTGTGGCTGAATGAGTTCTGAAAACCCACTTGAGAGTTCAGGTAAAGAAAATGAGGCCTCATGATCCCCAGGGCTCTAGAAGCTACTGGCAGGATGAAAGCCAAGCTACTGGTGGGTTTGGCTCATTTCATCAGCCAGTCAGAAGAATGCTGGTAAACGAATACCTCCTGGGAGAGACGTGATGCAACAGACCCGGCTAATAAGCTACGAACCTGTTCTGTTGTTTGTTTGTGGGGAGGTGAGAAGAGGAATGAGAGAAGTGGTGCTTCTGGGGAACCCCACGTCTATCATTTCCACTGCAGGCAGGCCAGCTACGAGGGGCCTTCCTGCAGACGGAGCCTTGCTCCTGCCCATTTCACCAGGGTCAGCCTCCTCCAAAGCACCGCCCTCCCCTCCTTGATATCCTATCAAAGGAAAGAGATCAGAAATGCAGTAGAAAGAAACCATGTAGACAGATAGGAGAATTTAATATAGCCTAATAGAAGAACACTTCAAATCACTGAGAAAGATTCTAGTCATTAAATGATACTGGGACAACTGTCTATTATTTTGGGGAAAAAAAAATTAAGTTAGATTCCCAATTCATGCTGTTTGTAATGAATTCCATATGGATAAAAGGCCAAAGAAAGTAATAAAAATGTTAGAAATTACAGGTACTAATACTGATGCAAAGCACCAGTGTTTTTGTTTTTCTTGATGGAAGTTCAAAGGGAAAACAAATATTAGATGGCATATGGAAGATGCAAAATATATTATTTTTGAGAACAACTGCCTCTTCCATAAAGTGCTAAAGATAGATAAGATTTTTAAGAAAGAGTAAACTGGTCCAAAGTAAGGGGCGCTCTCTTAACACAGAAGGAAAGGGAAGAAAGCCTTCCTGGCAAATGATGACAAGTTTATTTGCTCAGCTGTTGCTATAGCAGCAGGAAGGTGATAGGTCAGTGATGGAATTCCTCAGAAGACAGGGAAGCCTGAATGTCACTGTAGTTAGAAAAACAGGTGTAAGGTTTGAGGCATGGACTGCGGGCAGCAGACAGAGCTCTCAAAGGGACAGAGCACTGAGATCTAGATCATACACAACCTCTGTCACTGGTTCTCCAACCTTCCTGCATTGTATATCTCATCAGGATTTCACCCATGACCCTGAAAATAATGCAGCCACCTGTTTTAACATGGGTCTGCATACTTTGAGCCTGTAACAAACTTGGCCAGGCCTGAAGGTGTGTTCTCAAGCTCGGAACTAGGAACTCTGGGGGCAATATTTTGCAGACTGGTGGAAACCACAGCTGTGGAGTGCCAGGTGGTGCAAAGAGCAAGTGTGGAGCTATTAAAGAGAAATTTGAGGTGGGTCTTCCAGCTCTGCTCTCCTCCTAAACTTGAAGAGCAGCATCAGACTACAGACCCAGTACTATATAAATCAAAATAACTATTTGGTCACACTATTGTTTACACCTGAAAACCTATCAGCTAGAAGCAACAGGAGGTACAGAATTGGCAGCATCCATCCTTTCAAAGGATCCAAAAGATCCAACACCTGTTCTGTGCATCAAGCCAATGGACAATCATTTGATGGGAAATGGAGACACTGTGCTTCCTAAGGGTCCAGGGGTGGCAGACCTGAATGTCTTCAGGTAGTCATTCAAACTTTAAACACTGACAGATGGGGGAAGGGTAGGGAAGTCTAGGGAGTCTCGGCTAGACTCCCCACCACAGACAAGAATAGTGTCTCAGACTGAGATTTGATTCCAAATCTGAGATTCTTCATTAGAAAGATCTTCATTAGAAAGATGTGGATGTTACCAAAGACAACAGTCCCAAACCAAACTAAACCAAACAAATAAGAAAAACACTGTAGACCTAGATGGTTTTCTGCTTTTTCTTAGCACAGGGGAAGTAGCAGACCCCAGACCCCTTAGGCACCTTCATCTTCTTGGCATGGAGTTTCTCCTCCTTCAGGTGTTCACGAAGAATCTCCCGATGGTTCACCTCCTGCTCCTGAGCAAATTCACAGAGTGTGTAGCTTCGTACAGAGTTATGGCGCTGGGCCATGCCCAGAGAGCTACCGCCCTGGCTGGGCACGCTGGTAAAACCCTGGCGCCGAGCAAAATAGTACACAGTCACCTGGTCGAATCGCACATTTTTCCTCCGCAGCTGCTTCTGCCGCTTCAGGATGGATGTGGCTGAGAAGGGAGCACAGAAAGTTTTTATTAACCCAGAGAGGGCCTGCTGGAGGACCTCATTCTTTCTCATCCATCTAGGCTCTCAACTCTTCTGCAGAGGTGCTCCTTGTACCTTGAGACCTTCCAAACAAATCTTCAAACCTTAAATACACAATTGGAAAGGACCTTGACCATCACCAGGTCCATATCACTGCCTCCTGGCTGACTTCATTCAGCCAAACAGATGACTACAAAATCTATTTTTAGAGATCAGTTTAGGAAGAGAACTGTAGGTAATCTTTTTGGGATTTAACAATCTATACAACTTCACTGTCCAATACAGCAGCTACTAGCCACATGTGACAACTTAATTAAAATGAAATAAAAACTTAAAATTCAGGTCCTCAGTTATACTAATCACACTTTAAGCATTCAATAGCCACATATGGATAATGCCTACCATACTGGACAATACAGATACAGAACACTTTATTGTAACAGAAAATTCTTTGGGACCGCATTTTTTTGTTTTGGCCATACGACACAGGGTGTAGTATGTTTGGCCTACATGGGTTGTAGGTCGGTTTCCTGCCCGGGGATTGAGTCTGGGTCACAGCAGTCAAAGTGCTGAATCCTAACCACTAGATGAGCAGGGAACTCTCCCTGGACAGAGCTGATCTATAGCAGTAGATGGCAAACTTTTTCTGTAAAGGTCCAGGTAGTAAATATTTTAGGTTTTGCAGACCACAAGGTCTCTGCTGCCAACTACTGAACTCTGCTGTTGTAGCATGAAAGCCACCGGAGACACTGGGTATTGTGGCTGTGTTCCAATAAAACTTTATTTACAAAAATGGGCAGTGGGCCAGATTTAGCCCGCAGATAACCCGATTTATAGAATCAGAAGTTCCTTCCAAGAAACTAACTGGGCTGTAAGAATTAAGAAGCGTTGAGATGCTCCAGCTCTCCAGCCAGTAAGCATTTACTTCTTGCTAGAGCTACAATTTTGTGGAATTATATGGGATTCTGGTGGGAAAGGGTGAACTCCTGGACGACTCCTCCTTCAGTTTAATTCGACCCATTTTGGGGACCCCAAAACCACAGCCCAAGTAAAATCAGCTAGAATAAATCCCACTTAAGTCTATGATATTAGAGCAATGAGGTCCTCCAAAGAGCAAGATTGAGCTAAGAGTGGAAGAGATTACAACTAATGACAAACCCCCAAGCTGGACAGAAGCTGTCGTGAGAGCTGCAAAGGGCTCCAATGCTTGGGGGACTTGGGTGCAGGCTGGGAGGGAGAGGGTCACTCACGTGTGAAGCTGGCGGTTGTAGGAGGATTGAGGCTGTCGCAGCTGTCGGCACTGTCACTGCTGGAGATCTCATCATCGGAGTTGGAAACTGATGAGCCCACATCCACATCATCAAACTTCCTCTTGAGACCCGAGCCCGTGAATGCATCCATTGGTTTCAAAGGGGTTTCCTTGGGGAGCCCACCACGTCGGCCCCAAAGCCCCTGCTCACCAGCAGGTAGCCAGGTGCATTAGGATTCTGCCCAGGGGAGAAGAGGAATCAGCACTCCAGTCCTGAGACAGACCGCTCCCAAGTCTATACACACGGCTCTCCAAGTGCAGAAAGTAGGCCCCTGAGTCACTAGCACAGACATCTGCTCTCTCAAGACGAGATCATATCTTTACTTATTCCAGTCAGCACCCTCCTACTTCTGTTTCTCCCTAGCCCCTCCAGCCTCAATCGCTCTTAGAATAATGAGATGAGTAACAGCAGCACCTTTCCCAATGGAGTGAAGGCCTTTGGTTCCAAGCCAGCTGGGCTCAAGGCTTGATTAGCCCTGGGATAACAGTAGTGTTCCTCTGCTCGCCCAGGAGAGCTCTCCATGGGGCCCGCAGGAGGGACTGGGGATCAAAGGCAGAATTAGGCTATGCCTCAACCTATACTAGATCCAATTATTTTTCTGGACACATACCCTGGCATTTCCCAAAGTGTATCCACTAAATAAACTAGTTCCACAGATATTAATTAATAGAGGCCTGAGGTGTGTGTGTGTGTATGGGGGCGGTGTCAATGTGCCTCAGTTTCCTCCTCAACAACTGAGTTTTTATAGTATCTGAAAATTGGAGACAGGGGTGGGGTGGGGGGCTTCCCTGGTGCCCTCAGGTAAAGAATTTCAGACGGTAAAGAATTCGCTTGTAATGCCCAGGTTCAGTCAGCTTCCGAGAAGCCCCTAGTGGGCTACAGTCCATCACAACTGAGCGACTAACACACACACACCACCCCCCAACACACAATATTAATGTATTAATAGCTTTTACGTGGAAACAGGGCTGCTGTGTCAAAATACTTAAGAAAACTGCTTTTACGAAGACCTTTTAGAGACTTTGAATATGTTAAAGAACCTGGTGAAGGATGAGAGGAAACAGAACGCAGGGCTTCCGCACATCTGTAATCCTTTGTTTCTAGAGTATTTTGCAGGGCAAAGGATTCGGAACACCCTTTGGGAAATCCTGCTATAGACTTTCAATTTCAAAGTACACTGACAGCCAGGGAAGTGCTTTACCCAGATCTTCACAAATGTAAAGTGTCTCACCAGGCTCCTGAAAAGAACAAATTAGATTCTAAAGAATGGACTGAAGGGGGGTTGGGGTGGTATGGAGGGAAGGGATGGACTGAAGACTAGAAACTGCACTGGCTTCAAAACCCAGACTCTTTCCCAACTGCCTACTGCTCCATAAAACTGGGCTCTGTTGACCTACCATCATCCTCTCTGCAAGGAAGACTTCCCTTTACAATCCATGCCCTCTATAAAGAAACTGGCAAGGGCATGACAAACAGCAAAGAAGTGACGATTTACTCTGGTTACATTATTACAGCAGGCAGTGTTTTCAGCGTGCTGCCACACAACCAAAGAGTCTAGGATAGTCCATTTCCCAGGGACAAATCTTTCTCCTCCATCTTTGGACTTGAGTTCCCAAGGATATGAATCTGCTCAGCAGAAACGCTGTCAGAGCCCGGGCCACATGTGATGACGCGAAAGCTCCCTGCTCTGCCTCAGTAATGCCAGAATCTCCCCAGACTATGATCTCACTAGTTGCTAATTATGCAGCAGGAATAACAACTGCCCAGAAAGCCAGGGCTGCATGACTGCAGAGCAGCTCCCCAGAATACACTGTGGTGTCAAGAGGTGCCTGCTACAGTGCTGATTTTCTAGACTGTGTTTTGGAAGCAAATTGCCTGCTCTTGGTTCAGCTCCACAGTCAACCAGTCCTAATAAGTACTTTAGGTATTCTTAATTTACCTAGCCAGATCTCATAAAAATTCAAGTCACAAGATGCACCTAAAAAACCTATCCTCCATAGGTCTCAGACCAGCACATTCCTGAAATAAACTGGCAAGGAAAAAAAAAAAAATCAAGTACTAGATACAAATTGTAATTAAATTAAAAAAATGAGCCCAAAGTATCAATTTTGTTCTTCAGATTACTGATTTTAGGAGATCATATTCTTAGGACATGACCTTAGGCAGTCACATTGCTAAGACGTGGGTAAGAATGGAGAGAGCCATGGACTTTTACTTAGGGTTAAGATTTCAGCTGGGCTTAAAGATGCCTATTAACTAACAAATCTCATTCCATTCTATTATTGGAGGAGGTGAGTCCCTTGCTATGGAGTACTTATGGGGGGGAAGGAATAAAAAAAGAAAAACAATGTTGACCACTGAACTCCATATTTCCTCCCCACCAAATAATCTTATTGACCACATAAAAAAGCTGACTTGAGCTCAAAATCCTTCTTAGAAAGGATTGAAGTCCAGCTTCAGTTTTAACTGAGAACCAGTTAATACTGCTACTAGGATAGTGCCTTGTTCCTAAGCCTGAATGTACTCATCAGTTCAGTTCAGTCTCTCAGTTGTGTTCAACTCTTTGTGACCCCATGGACTGCAGGACGCCAGGCCTCCCTGTCCATCACCAACTTCCGGAGTTTACTCAAACTCATGTCCATTGAGTAATAGGTTTGTTTTTAAAACATGAAGTTTTTAAACAAGTCTTATTTACTTATTTATATATTTTTGGCAGCATCCTGTGGCATGTGGGATCTTAGTTCCCCAATCAGGGATTGAACCAATGCCCCCTGTATTGGTAGGCGGGTCTTAGCCACTGGACCACCAGGGAAGCAAATATGCATTCCTGTCCTCTGTTCTGGGGTCCCTTTGCTTCCAGGAGTGTGGGTTCCTTTTGAATGTTTCTCCTTAAGCCCTGCATGTGATTGAGTCTGGTCCAAGATGGTGTTTTTATATAACCCTCCACTGTCTTAGCCAAGGTGCCCCCAGAGTATCTTTTCTCTTCAGGTCACTTTTTGTGCACTCCGGGCAGCCAGGATTGCTGGCTGCTTTCTCTATTCTCTTTTTTTCTATGTCTTCCTCACTCCCATTTCTGGAAAAGAGGTTTCTGGGCAATGATAGGAGGCTAGTAAGAAAGTCGAAAAAAAGATGCAAAACCTAAAGAAAAATATTTTCCTTAACATGTCTGAGAATCATCTGAATGGCTATATATGTAAGTAATGTGCATACCGGCTGAGCTCTCTTCACCCTACCCAGGATATTAGCATCACTTTTTCTGCCATTAACCCATTCTTATAAAAAAAAAAGAAAAAAAATCCAACAATTCTGTCCTGAGAACCAATATAACTTAAAATTTCAACCCAGCTTTCCTCATCCAGCTCTCTGGAGTGAACTTGACTTGTGATAAAGATGTCCACTGGGCACCAAGAAACCTCCCATCCACTTCCACTGTGGCCTGAAGAAATCCTTCTCTGAAATAGCAATAACAACAATGGGTTCCACTTTTCAATTTATCAATTCAACTTCCTTTCCAACAACAGTTAGAAATCAGTCCTCCTCACCTCTCTCAACTATTTATTCTTTGGCAGAGGATCAATGCCTATGTTCAGGAAAAACACTTCTAACTTATATTCCAAGCACTTAACCATACAGAAATAATCAAGATAAGACTGGAAAGGCAGGTTACAACTGACGGTTAACTGTCAAAATGACCAACTCAAAGAATAAATGCTTTTGAAGAAAATAATGCAAACCTCTATAAAAGCTTTTGTGCCATAAAAATGAAAGGTCAGCTGACACTTTCTAGCTGCATGCCTTACTGTCTTTTCTTAAGTATTTCTGCTAGTTGAACATTTCCCAAAGGTATACAAAATAATTCAGATCTATAGTATATAGAAGAGATTAGAGTAGCGCCAAATAAAACAGGTTTACAGCATATATGTAATTTAGTACTAAGCTTAAGCCTTTTCAGGCCTATGAGGTTTCCTATAACTGCCCTCAAACCCAAAAACCCAGCATATGTGAGACTAGCAAGAAAGGAAGTGCCCCTCCTCTAATTCTGTGGATGCAGGATGTATTGACAGTTTAGGTAATGAAATCTCCCTCCTAAATGAGTCCAAGATAAGACGAGGTACCTCTCACATCACATTTCTACTCGACTGCAACCCAACCTTCTGCTAAAGGTCAAGGGCCGAAAATCTCTAGTAAGATGTGCTACCATGTGTAGCTGGATTAGACGAAGGAAAGCTTGATGCTAAGTGTTAGGATCAACCTAAATAAGATGACCAGTCCTGTTTCTCCTTTTACAAAATATTGTGAGCTGCTCCTCAAATACTATGAATTTTGTGGCTCCATGTGTCCTTGTGATAATCAGGATCATAAACTAACAAGGTGCTCAAGTGAAAACATCTTGTTTAAACCAGGTATTTCAAGGAAGCTTTCCCCCTCCAACTCTCACTCTCTGGTTTCATCCCTTTACCGACACAAGGTTAGAATCTGGCTTTCCATGTCTAAACCCCCATCCTATGAAGGACACAAGATCTTTGTGGGAGAACTGGAACATGATGCTGCAGGACCCATGAACTCTCAAGGATATCCAATCATTTATAACTCCGGCACACATCAATATCCTCCTGGCTCTGGACATTTGCAAAATGGAAAGTCGGTAAAAGAAAAGGAAAATCTGAATTAACTATGGATTTACCTTGAACTGAAAACTGCAAGACAAGGGAACACTGTGTCTCTTGGGATAACTTCTAACGTTTCATACTGAAGAACCGTGTATGTGTCACATTGCCACTCTAGTCCCTTTAAAAGGATAAATCAAGACCGTGGCACTAAAAGGAATGGATGGCAGTCGGCTGCGTGTTTGGGCCTGTGAAAAAAGATCCAACTAGCAACTAGGGCAACTGATGCTTTCGTTTTCCCACACAACGCCACAAAAAAAATAGGAGACCTCAGGAACCTGGGTTGAAAGGACATGTCAAGTCACCAATTCCCCTTCATGGACACCCCCGTTGAACCTTTCAGCGCTGGGGCACCTTTTCACTCTGACTCCTGCTAACCTTCCTGCTCACTCCAAGCGTCTGCAGCCCCTACCCAGCTTCCCATCCTTTCCTGCCTGCTACCCACAAATTCCCAACCACTCCTCCCACATTTTCTTCTATTTCCCCCCTCCCCTTCCTTCACTTCCCTCCATCCTACATCATCACCACTCCATTCCGAACTCAACCCGCCATCCGAATTCCTGCCGGCTTCTAAGCCACCCGTCGGTCTCCCTTAGGCTGCCCCCGGAGTCCGGGCCCGCGTCCTCCGTTCCCCTCGCTCCCACGCCTCTCCCGACTCTTTCCCTTCCCGGCGACGACGCTCTAGCTCCCCGCCCCCCGACCGCTGCCGTCCGTGCCTCCCTCATTTCGGACCCCTCCATCCGCGCGGCTCTGGGTTGACCACTCCTCCACAGTCGCCCCGGGGCCGATCCCGAGAAAGGACGAGGAGACACCCTCCGCCCCCCAGCCCTAGGCCCATTACCGGCTCCGCCGCAGCTGCCTCCTCCCGTGATGGTCTCTGCCGCCCCCGCTGCCGCCGCCCTAGCCCAAGTGGGAAGGAGGGAGGAAAGAGCGAGTCCCGGGGCCGCACAGACGGTCTGGGAGTTCCCAGGGCGGCAGGGCGGGGAGGGACGGTGGGTGGGCAGGTCGGCCGGCAGGCGGCAGAGGGCGGGCGGCTCCGACAACTCGGGCGCCCCCCCGGCAGCAGCCGCCCAGAACCGCCCCGGCTCCGGCTAACAATAGGCTACGGCCGCAGCGCTCTGGCTCTTATAGGCGCCGGCACGTCCGGACCGAGCCCCGGAGCAGGCTGGGAAATGGAGTCTACGTGAGAGCCCTACGCCCAGCGGCATGCCGGGAGTTGGAGGCGGCTACCTGCGCAGAGCCGAGACTCGCCGGCCGACTCTGGAGGCGGCGATTCCGCTGCAGCCTGGGAAAGCGAGTTTGACGCCGCTGCAGCCTTTTGAAGTGGATGAGGGGAGACCCTCAGCTCTAGATCTTCCATGACTAAACAAATTCTCGTCGCAAACTCCCCTTTTCCTTTCATCGTACCCACACTTCCAGGTCTAAGGAACGTAATCCCCCTTATCCTCGCTCAGGGGATCTAAGTCTTAAGCAGCGCTACGTGCTGCAGCCTGCCCAGGGTATAAAGAAAACAGAAGCAATGCAGAGTAATCTTCAGTGTGTATTGATGGATTGTTTTCTTTCCAAAATTTTCTTACGTGATTTCTGATCTTCATAGTTTTGCATCTCATTTTTAAAACGGAGAACGGAATGTTGTACGGCATTTGCCAAGGACACCCAGTCTTGGTCTTGTCTCACTCAGAATGGAAGAACAAGTCTCCTTTGACCTGTAAGGCCCTGTAAGATACAGGTGAATGCTCTCGCCTCACCAGCCGCCATCCTGTATGTCAGCTTGTCTCTTACTTTTCCCCTCCCTTTCTCTGTTTTAACTGCCCTGGCCCACTGGATTCTTTGCAACAGGACAATCGTGCTCTCATCTCGGGGCCTTTTCCCTTGGAACACTCTTTCACCAGCTAGACCCATACTTACTTCTTCACTTAATATTTGCTCAAACGTCCCCTTATCAGAGACACTTCGTTAACCATATTTCTAAAATGGGGCTTTCCCTAAGATTCTATCCCCTTGCCCTATATTTCTTAAGCATTTACCTTTGGACATATATTTGTCCTTCAGTCTTGTATCAATTGAGTAAATTCCATGAGTAAGAAGTTTTGTTTACTGTATCCTCAGCACCAGGTACAAAGCATGGTATTTGGCATTTAGGAGCTTTTTATTTATCAAATGGATGGATGGCAGGATTTAAACTCTGGTTAGGCTGGTTCTAAAGCATGATGCACTTACATTGCCACCAAGAACTATGAGCCAGATCTACTGGGTACTAAGCCATCTCAGTTTTAGAATTGAGAGGTTAAGTGCTTGGAAAAATGCCAAGAATTCCAATTCTCTCTCCTAGGTGATACAAGAGACTCTGAAAGACCAAGAAACAATGCTGCAAAATGAAAAAAAAAAAAGCAGTCCTTAGAGTACTGATCCTTAGACTTCCTTAGACTTCCCTGTAGCTCAAATGGTAAAGAATCTGGCTGAGAGGCAGGAGACTAGGGTTCAATCCCTGGGTTGGGAAGTTTCTCAGGAGAAGGGAATGGCAATCCACTCCAGTATTCTTGCCTGGAGAATTCCATGGACAGAGAAGCCTGACGGGCTACAGTCTATGGGGTCACAGAGAGTCAGACACGACTGAGTGACTAACACAGTCCTAGAGTACTGATCATCCACCTATCTGCTAATGTTAGGCATGATATAACGTGTAACCGAGAGCATGAGATCTGGAGCCAGATGGCCCGACTGCAAGCCCCCAACTCCTCTTACTAATGGTGTGACCCTTGGCAAGGTAGGTAACTTCCCTGTGCCTTGGCTTCCTCATCTGCAAAATGGGGATAAAAGTATGTATCTCATAAATGTATGTATCTCATAGGATTTTGTGGAGGTTAAATAGTGGTATAAACTGTTGACAACACAGTGTGATATAAATGTTCATGATTCTGTTTGTCCTGGACACATAGGAATCAAAAAGGAAGAGAAGACCCCAGAATATTTAGAGTCAGTGGGATGAGTAACAAAAAATAGCCCGAAGGCCATGTTGGGTAGGCTAAAAGTGTTTCATATACCAACACATCTGGAATCTGAGCAGTCAGTCAGTGAAATTTGTCAGAGTACCGTCAGCCTCAATAACCAAGCTTTCTTGGTTAATGACACCAAATTAGAAGACAGCCAAAGCAAAGTTAGCACATCCTTTGAGAAGACAGCAGAGTCCAGTTTGCCAGTAAGCTGTAGATCAGTCAAAAAGATCATCTGGATTGTTAGAAGAAACATCACAACCACTTCTCACAGAGCCACTTATTCACCATATTTCATTGTCTTGATAGAATCACTAGGTAAGTTATTACAATGGTGCCAGTTCACTCATAATAATTGCGATTCTGCTTCCAGCCCAAGCAGAACCTCTGGAGATCAAATGACCAGGAGTGCAGTAGAAGTTATAAGGAAAAGTAAAAAAGAAATGCTAATATTAATATGTAAATTATAACAATGGACATGGCATCTAATTCTAAATGTGACTCTTTTATTCCAGACCATGCATGGCTGGGTGGGTTTTAGGGGCACAGACTCAAGTAGGAAGGAAAGACAGATGATCAAGAACAACAGACAAAACCCAAAGGTCAAATTTTATATCCTGGTCAGTGTTTATACCTATCTCTTTTGGTCATATCTACATGTAGAGGTGATTTTGCCTTCAGTAGTATCCTAAATTTATTAAGCAAGGGAATAAAACTGCAACAAGATATAACTGTTTTATACTTATTATCCCTTGCAATCTCCTTAGCAACCCTATGAATTAAGAATTATCTCCTTTTTAAGATGAGAAAATTGGGGTTTAAGAGATTGTTTTGTCCAAGGTCACATCCAGGAAAAGCAAGATTTGAGATTTGAACAAGGGTTCATCTGACACCAAAGTATACATTTTATCAACCACTCTTTACCAAACAAAAGATAAAAGAGTACACTCTCCTGGGAGGCTGAAAATGAATAGATCAGAGGATATTATGTGCTGAGATGCTTAGAGAAAAAGAGTTAAGATAAAAATCCAAGCCACTGTTATTTGTTTTTTGATAGGGAATCTGTAGATTTAGCCCTGAGGCTGTATGTTACTTTCTAATTTACATTTAATTAGAATCCAGATCTAGAGAGACAGGCACCTTTGTGACTAATTTCACACTAACCAAAAGAGATCAGTAGAGCAAATCTGGGAGAAAGACAGGGCCATAGCAATTGAAAAACATGAACAAGAAGAACCTGTATGTTTTATCAAGGAAGGTTTCAAAAAAGACATTCATAAGGTGATCTACTTAAGTGTATAATACACACCAAAACCTATTAATAAAGCAAAACAACAACCATTTTTGAGGAGCTAGAGTGCCAGGATGAATTTAGAAAAGTCAAGCTTAGTAAACATAAAAAAGGTGCATGAAAGGCTGAAGAAAAGTTATACAGATGTCTAAGGAAAGATATTAATTAAACCCTTAAATGAAAAATTAGACATTAGAATTCAGAAAGAGGGAATCCTTTGGCAATTCAGTGATTTAAAAAAAAAAAAACTCCAAAGAAAACAGCAGTCTGCAGTGATTAAAATGAGGAATGTGTACCTCACCTTATGCAAATACATGAAAACATAGATTCACAGAAAAGAATAAACCTAGGTTATTATTCACGTCCCCAAAGATCCCACAAAATACAAAATAGTACTGTTTTGGTGAGGTACACATTCCTCATTTTAATCGCTGCAGATTGCTGTTTACCTCCGGAGGGCTTCCCTGGTGGCTCAGACGGTATAGAATCTGCCTGCAGTGCAGGAGACCCGGGTTTGACCCCTAGGTTGGGAAGAAGAATCCCATGGACAGAGGAGCCTGGCAGGCTACAGTCCATGGGGTTGCAAAGAGTTGGACAGGACTGAGCGACTAAGCACAGCATAGCACATAGTTAAGTAATACATTAGTATCTTTTAAATACCAAGTTCTCTTATAATTGATATTAATCCAACTGAAAATTGTAATTCATATACAGCTTTTCTTTTCTGATGGTTGTGCTGGGTCTTCAGTGCTGCTCTGGCTTTTCTCTAATTGTGAGGGGAGGTTACTCTCCAGTTGCAGTGCACAGGGCTCTCACTGTGGCTTCTCATGCTATGGAGCACAAGCTCTAGGGCAAGTGGGCTCAGCAGTTGCGTCTCCCCAGCTCTGGAGCACAGACTCTAGTTGTGGTGCAAGGGCTTAGTTGCTCCACAGCATGTGGGATCTTCCCAGATTAGGGATCGAACCCACATCTCCTACATTGGTAGGCAGATTCTATACCACTGGGCCACTAGGGAAGCCCATAAACAACTTTAAACCTCTGAATTTGAGAATGCAAATGCTAGATTTAGTTGCAGTTTCCAAATTAATTTGTTCAACAGGCCAGTATTTATAAAGAAAAATATAGAAGAGATCTGGAAGTGAAGAGGAAAGATGAGGGAAAAGGGAGGAAGCAGAAATAGATGGGAGTTTAAGGTCAAAGGTAAAATAAAAGGTCATTAAAAGAAGGAGGAAAAATAAAGTATTAATAAAACAGAAAACAAGTACTGATGCCATTAACCTCACATCACAGAGTATCTTTCTTCCTCATTTAAGTCTTGGAGTTTGTACAATGAAACAAAAACTTAATCACAAATAAAAATAAATATATTTTAGCAGGAAAAATCTTAGCTCACAACTGAGAAAATATGAGCAGTTTTTAGGAGAAACAGAAGAATGAAGCAGGACTATTTTATATATCAGTAAGAAGAGAGAGCTAGATGGGAGCATTTGTGCCATTCCTGGTGAGACTGGAGTTGTCATAACAGACCAGCAGAGGCCATAACAGATCAGATTGCCATAATCTGTAGCCAAGAAAGCTGACTAAAAGTTCGGAAAAATGATACAAAGGCTCAGTTTGAGCTCTTGGGTCCCAAGTTACCTGGAATTATTAGGTATTGGCCAGAGAAAAAAGCTTCAGTGGAGAACAAAAAACTCAGTCCTGAAGACTTCAAGTATCTGCATCTGAAATTTGTGTTACTTTCAAAACTAAACGCTGCAGCTTTAGCCAATACATCATGGAAGTTTGAAGATAACCCAAATCTCTGCAGCAACCCTTTACAAAAGACCTTCTCAGAACACTTGGGGATACAAAGGGTTGTCAGAACACTCTTTCATTAGGCCTAAATGAGACATGGCTAGTTCCACTATGCCAAGCCTTCTCCACTTGCCAAGCTTCCCTTTGCTCCTCCATCTCTCAGTGGTCAGATCATGCTCTACCCCTCACAACATATCCAGAGCCTGACGGTGCCAGACTTCCAGGAATCATGTCCACCCCGTCACAAGGACCTCACTTTCTCGGGTCTCTCAGACCCAAGTTGTCTTGTATTTGTCATATTGTAACCTCTTCCCAGACAAAATGACAACCTCCATTTCTGCTCCCTTTAAATGGTTTCTTAAATAAATCATTTATGTGGGCAAACGTTCTTATCACTGAGGCATAATATGGGACCTCATTATTTAGTAGTCACATTTTATGTCGTAACTGGTATTCAATCCTTAAGAGTTCTGCAATGATCCTTTTACTTTCCAATGTCTCCCTTTTAACTATAAAGTCTTTATACTATAGATTCTTCTAGATGGAAACTATTACACTTCAAGGTAACAGTACAGACAATGCTAAGTCAAATAGGATGCTACTACAGTTCTCAGGAGGGTCTAAAAATATAACCCTTCTCCTTCTCATATAGCCTCACTCTAATGGAAATATTAAACCATCTTCTTTATTTTAAATACCAACTGTCACATGGTTAAAGAGGTAAAATCCAGCCAACTTTATTTCTAGGAACGTATCTTAGAAATAAATGCAAAAAATTATATATTATATATATATATATTTATATTTATATATACTTAAATGGACTTAGCCTAAATGCCATTCATAGGGAATGACCATTTTTCAAAAGAATGATATCAAACTATACATTTTAATATAGGAAGATGTTCAAGACATGTTAAACACAAAAAAGAAAACTGCAGACTATTAATACTACATGAGCCCATCTGCATATGTGTGTGTGAGAGAGAACTTTTTGCAATGACTACCTGTATAGAGTGGGACTAGGAGATAAGTAGAAAAAGCTATACTTTATTATAAGTTATAATAGTTATTATAAGTGGGAAAAGTTATTGTTTGAATTTATCACTTTGTGTATTACTTTCATTATGAAAAAGCTAGTTTAAATTTTTCATTTAATTGAAAAGATCGATAGTGAAGAAATGAAATTTGTAAAGGAAACTGAATAATTACAATGTTCTATCACTATACCAATTCTTACCAATTATATAGCACTGGCACTATAAATATTTTTTTGGAGCTAAAGAAGGCCTAGGAGATGTTCTAGTTAATTTGAGGATCTATGATTACAAACATATAAATTCATCTCTATATAAATCTGAGTACTCTTAAAAAATCCTCTAATGCCAAGTAGAAATTACCAAGTATAAAATTTATAGTAAATATATTAATAGAATTCTGTGTATCATTTACAGTAAATAAGAGTCACAGATTCAGATTTAGAAAGGACCTTAAAAAGTCCAACCCTCCCAGCCTAACATTCAGAGGATTGGAATAAATAAATAAAAATAAAAATCAGCAATCTGCTGGGGAGACAGCTGACTCCCTTGAGGCTGACAACCAGTCTTAGGAACATAACACAATTAGAAATGTCCCCCCCAAAGAAAAATAGAGACATCCAGTAATCAGTTACTAAAAAAGTATTTTGGCCTAATATGTCAAGCTGTCCAGGCCAATTTTAAATAAAGTCATTTGATTTAATTTTCCAGTTTCAAAATTTTCAATTTCTTTCAAATCAAAAGAAATCAAGACCATTTTGCAGGTTGATTTTAATGAACAACAACAAAAAATCTCTGTATAAAAACATTTAAACTTTATCAAATGCTTAAAAATACACACACACACACACACACACACACACACACATCCAAATCCAATACAGAATCTTTTGAACATTACGTTTTTCACCTCAGCATAACATGGAGAGGCATTTCTCGATAAAACTTTACATGTGAAAAAATGACCCACAGTCTTGCACATGCACACACACACAAGCACACACAATTACAATCAGAAGAACTAAAGCATATGGTAAGAATGTGAATGGGGCGGGAATGAATTGTAAAGCTTATATAAAAGAATACTACATGAGTTAAAGAAATTCCTATCCCAAGAGAAGATGCGGAGAGGGGACAGAGAAAGCAGAGGTTAGTCTAATTCATTAATAGTTTGAGGTCATTCAAGAATAGTGAATTTGGGGAATGACAGATAATCCCTGGTTTTCACTGCCTTAAATTCTGTGAATCTGAAAACTAATGACGCTTTGAAAGTGTCTGTGTTTTCATTCTTTGTAGCTCTTGATTGGTTCATCATTATTTTGGTGTGGTTTGTCTCTTTGGGTATTAATTCGTCAGTTCTTGCTCACTGTTATGTGCAATTCACCAGAAGAGTCACAGTAAGAAATGATGGCATGCACAGAATACTGTGAGGGTGGCAGTCATGGATGGCAGTGATTAAGAGTCAGCCTGCCTAGGTGTGCACTTCATGTCACTATCTACTAGCTGCCTGTTCCTCAGCAAGCTCCTTAGCCACTCTGTCTCCATTTCCTCATCTTCAATTAGGGATCATTATTACCTACTTCATACAGGGTTATTAAGAGGATTTAAACAAGATAACCCATTTAAAGAATTTATCACACTGCCTGTACAACTAAATATGCAATAATTGTTAGCCAAAATTACTATTTGTCATCGAATTATGGGGGAATTAAAAGAAGAATTTTGTTTTTTCTTCACATTTCTCTTCTTTGATGACGTTTTCACAGGCAAAAAAGACTGAGGATCTAGTCTTATGAATACAGATGTTTGCTTTTATGTTAGAAAAAAAATTATATGGGCTGCATACCACAAAATTTAACATCTTTCCATTAAACATCACACAATTCTCATCATCATTATGCCCTACACACACACTCTAAATGATGTGGAGTTTCTATTGATATTCAACAACAATAGAATCCAGAAGTGTTAACTAAGAAACAGTTGCAGAAATGCATGTCAGGCAGAAATCTGTGTGTGCTCCAACATAGATGGCAGAGTTCTGCCTCTGCCTCTGCCTCCCCCACACAGTCAGACAGGTCAGTTCCTACAGCCATTCAAATCTCCATTTGTGATTCCCTCCAAGAGGAGAATTTCCTATAGGTGAAGGAAGCAGCAGCCACATTTACTTCAGTATGATATGATAGCTATCATTGGTTTCTGCTGTAAAAAAAAGAAAAAAGAATCATCTTTAGTCACCTCCAAAACAAAGAAGGAGAAAAATATATGTGCTAAGGTTCTTTAGAGAAAGAAAAATCAGGAGGACAAAGTGTAGTACACTTACTAATTATCACAGAACCCGTGTAATAAATATACGCTAGAAAAACAACATTTTTGCCTCAGTTTCATCACTTGTCCGTGGAAGGCAGAAGATGAAGGCAGAAAGTCAGACTTTGTCTACTCCGACAATGGCAAGAAGTCAATTCATACAAAGAAGGAATCTCCAACAATGTCATATTCTTTATCTCAAATATGGTGGTTAATATTTTCCCTCTCTCCTCAAAGAATTACTATTTTAAAAAATCCTCAGACTCCTTCAAAAAAGACATTTACCTTACTTTTCATTACCTTTCATTGTGTCCAGAATAAAACAGGCTTCTTCCTGAAAGTTCTGTATCATCTGAAAAAAGTCGGAAATTTTGCAAATCATTAAAACCCCTGGTTTGCTGCGTTTATTTCGCCTACATGGCTTCTTACTACATTAGATATAATTGAGAAACAGTCCTTTGTTTTGTTTTCTCTCCTCTTTAGTTGTCAAAAGCTTTAAAAGCTAAACACTCTGAAACAGCTTTCTTAAAGTTCGAGAATGCATTTTCCTGGGTTTACCCCTGGACTTTGCAAGGGGCACATAGATCCAGACAGGCCCATACGGGAGGAATTAAACATCTATATCTGTTCTCTCCTAAAACTGCCTGAGAACCTCTTGTTTTCCTTTCCCACTTCCCTTTTCAAACTCCTTTCCCCCATTTTATAAAGTAAAGGCAAGAGTTTCACCCTCCTGAAATCTTATGGAGATGCACTGCCCTAGGCTATGAAAGCCTTCAACATGCAAAAGTGTAGTTGCAAATGAGAACTAGAATGACCGGGTGATATAGTTGTGGAGCCATGAAGTTTTCAGTTATTTTCTTTCACCAGACTTGAAGAGTGACCTAACCACAAATTGTCAAATGACAGATGATTCAAAATAATTTTTGATACCATCACTATGTAATTTTTGGCACATAACCCAGAAGTTAAAAAAAAAATCCAGCAATGCTATTATAGCAAACTTCATCCATTCCTATCTATCAATTTATGTGAATCAGATGCCACAACACTTCTTATCTAGGGGAAAACAACAGGATGGAATTGATGTTGAACTCTATTTCATTCTAGCAATCAACAGGCAGTATTTATGAACTGACTGTGTCTGGGAGAAAGGGTAAGGAATCAGGCAATCTCATCCATCTCATTAATATATGAGATGCGCTTTCATTGCATTGTGTTTATTTGTTTATTTTTGGCCAAGTTACATGACTTGTGGTTCCTGGACCAGGGATTGAACCAGGCCTTGGCAGTGAAAGCCCAGAATGCTAACCTTGAGGTCACCAGGGAACTTCCCAGATGTGCTTTTAATAAATTTTTTCTTAATGTTTAACAATTACTTGTCAAAATATCAAAATATATAATACATTTATGTTGTTTTAATCAACTGTCTAATTATCGTGGTAATCTATTCAGAACAAATAATTTTAAATTTTTACTGAAACAAGTTTTTGTTTCAAAGAAATATGGTAGGAAAAACTAATAAAAGACATTCAAGCATAAAAGTAGATTATGGTAAGATGAAATTCTATGAAAATATCAGCTTAAGAAAACAAAGAAATGATATAAATATTCTGTTAAAAAGTATATTCATGTATTTTTTTAAACAGATGACAGTGGTATTAAATTACTCTTGTATTCAGGTTACATGAAATATAGTTAGAAAAGTGAAGCAATCATTTCATTTTTATATGTCCTATAATATGCCCCAAAATGAGCACATTTTTTGCCACTATTTAAACTGAAAACAAAAACTTTTAAGTCAACCTAAAAATGTGCAAGGGGATACACAGCTTTAAAAAAAATTGTCTTAGGAAGTAAACAAACAAAAATGTTTGAAAACGTCTTGTCTTGGAAAACAGAGCATGCTGCCCCCATGGAACAGCTCCCGCTCCTGTCATATGCCCAGATAGATCACTGTCATCTGGCGATTCAGCTGTGCTAACCATCTACCTCATCGCTAATGAGCACATGGATGCCTGTTGGGCCCTGCTTGTAGATCTGGCTGATCTGGCAAGGGGAAATGCTGAAAAGCTGAGCAATTTTTTCTGTCAGTTCAACAGCTGTCAGTTCTTCTAGGTAGATGGCATGGTAAACTGCAAAAGGGAGAAAGCAAAGACAGTCAGCACAGAGTTTCTCTGCTCTTAAAGGCAATCTGATCACTACAAATGCCCACTTTTTCTAAAGGACGCAGAAGCAGACTGCCTGAACGGAAATCCCAGCTCAATCACTTGCTTACTGTGCGACCTGGGGCAAGTTACTTAACATCCCTAAGCCTCATTTTCCTCATCTAAATGTTGGGGAAGAACAATAAACTCTATTGCAACGAGGAGACACCAGTTGTAAAAATTAAAACCCATAAAAATGCTGAGAATAGTGCCTGGTGTGTATTAGGAACTCAGTAAACATTAGAGCAATTACCATTACTTATAGCAAATCCTGACTCTGCTGCCTGATAAATTCCCATCACACATGCTCATAAGTCACCTCTTCGTTTTTCTTCATATCTGTCCTGGCCTGTCCAGAACGACCTACCGAAGAAAGTACCATTTGAGTCTCCATCCTCATGCTTCTGCTGATTCTGCTGCTGTTGCTGCTGCTCCCTTAGCTGCAAAGATTCCTGACAAACATAAATGGTTAGCCTTGGGCGTACCATCCTAAGGAGGAGGAAAAAAAAAAACACCTGTTAGTCACATTTCTCATGGTGAGCACATTTTATGGAAGAACCTGTGTGTCTACATTAATACTATAGAGCACAGGTTGAAAACTGGCAGCCCTTGGACCCGTGCAGCTCATTTGCTATGAATTATTATTCCTCACTGGGGGGTGTGTGTGTGTCTAACTGAATTCATTCCAACAGAAGGCATCATCAACCTCTGAATCTTTGATTTTCCTTGAAAAATCCAAGGTCCTCATTCTACAAAACAAACCCAATCAGCTTTCCCAAAGGCATGGTGCCCATGCATTCTTCAGCACACCCTAGACTTGACTGTCACTCATTTACACATGGCCTCTGCAGTCATTGAGTTTGTAACCTTTGATGTAAAGGTTAGAAGGATTCAGTATGTGTGAGACACTGTTTTGTAAGGTTCAAAGGTATAGCTTTTACTTAAGAGCACCAATGCCAGACTAGAAAATCTCATTTCCCTCATTACTGTCTCCTACTCAGCTTTAGCCTTTCTTCTGTTCTTTCTTCATAGACAACCATACTGAATTACCTCTTGCTCTGATCATCTCATTCCTTCTTAATTCTAAATGCTCTGTAGATAATACATTTAAAAATGAATGATCCGTTCTTTTTTGCCTAGTAATCAACCCTTGAATTTCACCTCTTTGCTTAAAAGTTTCCAACTTGATTTAATATCTCTAATAATAAACAAAAATACTTCATAATCTTATTTCATTATTTAGTCACTGATATAGTTCTATGGCACTGACCTATATTTTTTTCCCATCAATATTACTACTACCTATTTTAAACTATAAATACCAAAGACTTGAAATTAAGCAGACATTAATTACTCTGCTTAATTACTCTTAGGCATTACTCTTACCTCTGTATTAAGCAGACATTCCATGAATTCCTGCAGAAACCTAAGAATGATCTCTTCTCTAGTAAAACTGAGTTCAGGACCTTGGTACCTACTGTTTCTTCTGCATAGAACCTTTTTCCCTCATGACTCCAAAGCTTTCATCCTTCTCATAACTCAGTTTAAATAGCCCCTCCACAGAAAGGTCTTCCCTGACTATATTCTGAGTACTCTACAAGCTACAACTTTGTTTCTGTTTGTTTTTCTTTAAAACACTTATTACTATTCAAAATACTTATTGTATATCATCTTTATCTTTCTCTCTCCAGAAAGCTCATCAATGTATCACCAAAACCTAATGGATCATAATAGGGACAATGTATATTTAATTAAATGAAAAAAACTACCTGGAAATGAAAAATGAAATATCGTGAAGGATTTCTTGGATCAAGTACAGGAAAAAATACTTTTCATTTTTATTTGGTACACAGTTGGCATTCAAATAGAATGTTTTGACAAGATGTATTTAGCTATACAAAGAGTATCATGAAGAGTCCCTGAATTCAAATCCATTTGGAATTCAACCCCACTGATATTTTAACACTAATTACATACCGGCCTTTTAATGCATTAAAAAGTCTGATTCCATCTGCAGGGCCACAGATTTGAATCACATCATCTCTAGTTAGTTTCAATAAATCTGCTCCTGGAATAAATACAAGCAAGTGGGTGATAAAGGCAAAGATTCTCTTTGTTAGTGACTTTTAAAATGGACTCTTACAAGGATACCTCATTACCAGTAAGCTATAGTCATAATCTTTTGCATGGTATATAAAGCCTTTCATGACCTGGCCTCTGCATCCTCTCCCTTCTCAATTCTGACCCAATTAACTTACTCATTCAACCCTATGCTTTCATCATACTGATCATGCCTAATAAGTAAGTTGTTCCTCCTGCCTAAAATATCCTTCCACTGGCTAACAGACTCCTCCTCAGCCCTGAAGATTTACCTCATGCATCACACATGTTCCCTAACTCCAGACCGTCTCCAAATGCTTCACTTTGTCTACATTTATCTAATGCATCACAACTATGTGTTTTCCTTCTTTCAAGGTTTTATTTTGATTTGGATTTTCTTTGATACTAGATAGTGACTGAACAGAAACTATGCCTTATCTATTTATATATTCCTACCATACGTGGTACACAGAAGATGCTAAATAAAAGTGGCATGTGCAAAGAAAATATAATATAGTAATATCAGGGGGGAAATTTCAGACTACCTGCAATGCTCCTTGATAAAATACTATATGGATAATACATTTTAAAGGTGTTGTATAGAATAAATATTTTAAAATTAAAATGAGTTTGAGAGGGTTTTCTTTTTGAGTATTTCACAGCACAGTTGCAGCTGGTGAGAAAATCTGAAGAGTTCAGTGAAATTCTTTAATCAGAAAAATACATTAAGAGCCGCCCCTTCCTCCCCCAATACACACACAAAATAACAGAGAAATATCAGGAGTTCCTAGTATAAAAGAAATCCCATGCTGGCAAAACAGAGGACAAGCAAATTTAACCTGAGAAGTTTGTAAAAAGCCTCGTGAATGTGGAGAAACGGTTTCGATGCAACCACTGCTGAGCCTCCTGAGGTGTGGTTGTTGGCAAGAGGTTCTGAAAAAGGGAAAGTATTTTTTTTGGTAACTAAGCAGACTCAACTTTAAAAAGGTAAACATTACAACAGCCAAATACACCCACATTCAGACAGAGTTTGCTCAGAAGCTGTTTATACATCAGGTCTTCTTTCTTTAACCATGCAAGATATCCGTGACATCCCATCTTTATCCTCCCCACTAGACCGAAAGTTCCTTAAATACAGCACAGTATCTGGTTCTTAGTCACAATTTCATAAATGTTTGCTTCGTGCAAGAATCAATAATATTCTCTAAAAGTTGAGAATTTCTACTGAATCACACAGTCACCAAAGTATTATTAGACATCGCCAGTAACTGACATTTAACTTTGGACTTACATCTGTGACTGGAGGGGGTGGCTCTGGCTGGTGGTTTGGTGAACCATTTCTAAAGAAACATTTAAAATGAAAGGATGAGTCCATGAAATGTAGTAGGGTTTGTCATCTCACTCTGCATCACTGTAAGTCTTAAAGCTAGAGATTTAAAGGAATTTGTACTATCTCATAAAACATTCGTAACTCCTGGATTCAACATTTCTTTTATCTATTATTTTAGCATAAAGACTTTGGGGTGGGAAACAGTAGAAACTATATCATTTTTTATTATTGAAGAAATGAAAAAAACATCAAAAATCCAGTAAGTTGGGACTGATTAAATTATAGCATAAACAATACTAACATAAGCCTGCTGCTGCTGCTAAGTCTCATCAGTCGTCTCCGACTCTGTGTGACCCCACAGACGGCAGCCCACCAGGCCCCTCCGTCCCTGGGATTCTCCAGGCAAGAACACTGGAGTGGGCTGCCATCTCCTTCTCCAGTGCATGAAAGTGAAAAGTGAAAGTGAAGTCGCTCAGTCGCATCTGACTCTTCGAGACCCCATGGACTGCAGCCCACCAGGCTCCTCCGTCCATGGGCTTTTCCAGGCCAGACATAAGCCTATCAGACTATAAACTAAAAATATCAAAATATAAAAGTAATCAATATATTACTACTATGTGAAACATATAAATATACACAGATACAAGAAAAATTAGAATTAAAAGTATACAATAAAATGTGATCACATACTTTTATAATAAAAAACTTAATAATTACTTTCTAAAAACCTTCAAAAATTAGTGCTAATTTGTGATCCAAGGGCTATCTCCACACTCTTGAGTTCTCCCTACACTTCATTTTGCTCAGTAGTTTGTCCCTCTTCCCTAATGCTTACTTGTTTTATGGGAGAAAAATTAGAGCCTAATATTGAACTACATGATAGAGACAATTTTAGAACTCTTTAAGTTTTGCATAATATTTTAAATTCTCTATAAGTAGACTGCATAATCCACAGGATGGTAACAGATTTTTCTTTCAAAAAATATCTTTTTCTTTTTTAAAATTTTGGCCTTTGCTGCAAAATTCAAATTTAGTTATCAACTTATCTTGGGGCCTTAGTTATCTATCTACTCCTTCTGCAACTGCTATCTAGTTTTATTCTTAATTGTTAGTTACATTTTGAATATCTTAGCTAACCAGCCCCCCTTTCTTTGGCTGTGCTGCACAGCCTGCAGGATCCTAGTTTCCTGTCAGGGACTGAACCTGAGCCCCCTGCAGTGGAAGTGTGGAGTCCCAAACACTGGACCACCAGCGAATTCTCTAAGCTACCTTAATTAAATACTTTCAGAAGCAGCACGAACATAGAGCCTAAATACACTCAAAAGCAAACATTACCATCAAACTAGTCACACATTTCACAGCCTATTTCAAATTTCAATATGGCCTATGTAGAAAATGTGTTGAATGCTGGGACTATAAGACAACTTTTTTTTAACTGGAGTAGGCATCTGGGCCAATTTTCAATTATCTTTGATAATAAAAGATAGTAAGGCAAGACTAAATACATCCCAAAGATAATCTCAAAACTTCATTTGAGCTCTCACCTTTGCCTTCTTCCCCCAATTATCAAAGACTTACAATAAGTTAGGTGTTAGGACCATTTTTTAATAAATAACCAAACAGATTTTAGTGTCTGTACAACTGTGTTTCAGTTCCCAATGACCATGCTATAATCAGGAAGTGAAATAACCTCAAGATAAGCAGTAAGAGGAAGAAGGGAAAAGTCCAGAAAATCAGTTTGCAAATCACTAAACGACCATAATGCTATTTTCTAAGAGTGGAGAGAAGGGAATTCCCTGGAGGTCCAGAGGCCTGGGTTCAATCTCTGGTTGAGGAACTAAAATCCTGTAAGTCTTGTGGCATGACCAATAAATAAATAAATGAAATAATGGGTGGGGGGAGGCTACATAAAACTTAATCTCTTTTGAAGATAATCCAAACCTCAGTTAATATATAAGTCCATCAAAGACTGACCAAATAGAAGTTCTTACTGTTTTGCAAAGATTTTGCTTATGGAGACATAATGAAATAATATATTTTTAGGACAAACACAAGCCAATTTCACTTTCTAGACTTACCCTTCACCAAGAGAAAAACTGCTATGGGAACTGTTAAAGCCAGGTGATGGGGAATTATTGACATATGTGATCTCAGGCCACGGAGAACACTACAAAAAAAGGACAATTTAGACTCAGAAAGAACATGACTCTAGAGTTCCACCAAAACACTGTTACTTAAATAGCCCATCTTTTTTTTTTTTGGATTCCCAGGTGGTGCAGTGGTAAAGAACCCACCTATCAATGCAGGAGACGCAAGAGCGCGTAGGTTCAATTCCTGGGTTGGGAAGATACTCTGGAGGAGGAAATGGCACCCCACTCCAGTATTCTTGACTGGAAAATTCCATGGACAGAGGAGCCTGGTGGGCTACAGTCCATGGAGTCGAAAAGAGCTGGATGCGACTAAGCATGTCCACACATGCACACACACACAGTTGATTTACAATATGGTATTAGCTTCAGGTGTGCAGCAAAGTGAGTCAGCTATACATATGCCATGTATCTCGTCTTTTCTTTAGATTCTTTTCCCATACAGGCCATTAAAGAGTATTGACTAAGTTCCCTGTGCTATACAGTAGGTCCTTATCAGTTATCTATTTAATATATAGCAGTCTGTATATGTCTGGAGAAGGGCATGGCAACCCACTCTGCATTCTTGTCTGGAGAGGGCCCATGGACAGAGGAGGCTGGTGGGCTACAGTCCATGGGGCACAGTCAGACAGAACTGAGCAGCTAAGCACAGCACAGCACAGTGTGTACATGTCAACCCCAGTCTCCCAATTTATCCTTCCCTTCCTGATCCTGATCGGCTGGTAGCCATAAGTTTGTTTTCTACATCTGTAACTCTATTTCTGTTTTGTAGATAAGTTCATTTGTCAAATAGCACATTTTTTTTTTTGGCCATATCGTGCGGCATGTAGGATCTTAGTTCTCTAATCATGTATTGAACCTGTACCCCCTGGATTGGGAGCGTGGAGTCTTAACCACTGAACAGGCAGAGAAGTCCCTCAAAAAGTACATCTTGATTAGCAAATCTTAATTCCTCATAAGTCCTCATAACTAAGAGGACAAATAAGTTTTGATCAGTCTAGAAGTGATGTTTCTTCTATTTTTTTTTAAATTGAAATATAACTGATATGTATTTATAATATTAGCTTCAGGTAGATAACATAATGATAATATGTATACAGTTGACCCTTGAGCAACATAGGTGTTAGGGGCACCATCTCCTTCTCCACAGTCAAAACTCTGGGTGTAGCTTGACAGTCAGTCCTCTGTATCTGCACCCCCTGCACCCCTGTACTCCACTGCAAGCCATGTAGCACTGTAGTCCACAGTGGGTGCGTATTCAGTCATGTTTGAGTCTTCACAACCCGATGGACTGTAGCCCGCCAGGCTCCTCTGTCCGTGGAATTTTGTAGGCAAGAATATTGGAGTGGGTAGTCATTTCCTCCTCCAGGGGAATCTTCCTGACCCAAGGATCGAACCCAAGTCTCTTGCATCAGCAGGCAGATTCTTTACTACTGTGTCACCAGGGAAGCCCTAGTATTAATACATATTTAGCAGGGGAAAAAAAAAAAATCTATGTATAAATAGACCCATGCAGTTCAAACCTGTGTTGTTCAAGGGTCAACAGTATGTTACAAAATAATTGGGTATTTCTTTTAAGAGTAAAAAATACTGATTGAAACTGTCAGCCAAAGAAATCCTTTTACCTCTGTGAGTATAGTTGTCTCATAGGAAGGTTGATATTTCTCCTTCTCATGAGGTGTTCGTTTCTCCATTTTCTCCCTATCTGTTTTTTGTTTTCTGTCTGCACCTTTGGGCTGAAAGGAGAAATATTCCATTTTAAACTCAAGTACTCACCCTTCACTTCAACATTACTTCTACAAACTTAGAATAATCACTTGTGAAACAAAAAGAGATATACAATGAGGTTTAACAATAAGATCCATTGTTAAATCTAAGTCTGAAAATGGGATATTTAAATGTGTAATGGAATTGAAGGCAAGTAAGAGATCTATAGCTTCAGACATGGAAAAATCTCTAAAGCACATAGTTAAGTTATGAAAAAAGCAAGCTTCAAAACAATTCATACAATACAATTCTGTTTATGTTTCAAAGAAAGAAAAATACGTGTATATCTATGTACATGTGTACATAAGAGCACAGAAGTGAATTAGAATACATATGAAATTTCTGACACTGGTTACCTCTGGGGAGAGGTTGGGGGGTCAGGTAGGAGTGGTAAAGGGGGACTTTATGTCATGCTGCAAATACTTTCGTGTTAATGAATCTTGCAATGAGAAGATATTTATTCATATGATATCCTTACGATCCCTTTTCCAAGTTCCCCTTCTCCCACCATCCCTATTTAAACTTCCTTACTGGGCAGCTCAGTACTTATTTCACTAACTCTAATTTTGGCTGGGCTTTCATAGTTTTTGAAAAGACACAAACTGACTTTCTCACTTGGTGACTAAGGTTGCAAATAAAAGACAAGGAAAAAAAGTCCAAGGACCAGCGCAAAGCCTAGGAATACCTTGAAGACTTTGATCTGGCAGCTGGCTGAGTGCAAGTGCTCAGTGTACTCCCCGTTCTCATTCTCCTTGAAGGTATCAATTTGTACTCGAAATGGCACTCCCTTCTCACCACCATGTTTCCTCATGGTAAACTCTGTGCTAATACAATGCACCTGAAAAGAATATACCATCCAGCCAGGTTTCAGTACTATTAGGAGCCAAACCAGTCAGCAACATTTTAGGGCAACAGCAAAACCTTTAAACACCTAAAAAAAAAAAACTTATACTCTCTTTCTGATCATGAAGAATTTATACTCTCATGAGGAAACAAGGAAAACTTAAATGATTTACAAATGCAAACAAAGTAAATGCACAGGTCTAATGTTAACAAAAAGCTGCTCTGAGGAATTCATTATTTCAGAAAAGATAGAATTAACATAAAAGAGAAATGGTTTCTGTTAATGAAACTTTCCTGAAATTTATGGTAGATTTTAGAAAACAGAGGCACCATCCATGCTGGGAGAATAATAAACATGAAAGCTCATGGGGAATAGGAAGAAAACTGTTTGCTAGACTACTGCATAAAGTCCAAGATCTTGATAAATCTTCATAGTGGAGCCCTAGTTGACCAAATACTAGCCTGGGTAAGTTATTAACTTATCTAAGACTCAAGGAATATTCTTACTCCACAGGATTCTTGTTGAACGTCTTAAAATCATGGGTAAAAAGTGTTAACACAGTGACTATCTGATGAGAAGCACTCAATAAACTACTGGCTATCATTATTACAAATAAGAGTTTTCAAGCAGTCTACCCAAAGGACATAATCAGATATGTAAATCAAATTCTAATTATGAAGATGTTCAAAATAACTTCTTTGGTAATACTGAAAAATGAGGACAATCTCAATGCTAGACAACTGTTAGGTAAGTTTATCTCAAGAATAAAATATTATGCAGGCATTAGCAAGTATTTTTGAGAGAAACAAATAAATAAATTGGGGAAATTAGAAGAGTAACTCAGAAACTCCTCTTTGCTTTCACATGTTGAGAAGTCTGCACTTGTTTAGAAGTTTACAGGTTGCAGCCCTGGAAAGATTTCAAATTCAATACGTTTTTATCCTTTAAGAACCAAACTGGTGGTAAGGAATCCTCCTCAAAACTGGAGCCCTGTCCACAGTGTCTTACCTGAATAAACACAGACGTCCTTTTCGCAGGGTCCCACAGGAACTCCACTGTGTTTAGTTGGTTTGGGTTAGCCCTAGGATCGATTATACCCACAGACATTGGGATATCTGAGAAATAAACGGTGATCATTGAACAATTCTGGGTGCTACTGGGTTTAAATAAGAAAGCACCAATTCTTCTGTCATTGGTCCTGAATTACCAAGATTTTTGTGTATCATACCCTAACCTTTTTTTTTTTTTGCCAAAAAAGTTCAATTAGAGTTCAATGAGAAGCACTTTCCTTCTGAGCATCTTTTTTCCACTTTAAAAAGTTTTTAAAATAAGACAACTTATGAGTAGTTTCCTTTTAATTTGCCAGAATTCTACTTAAAGATAAATTTAGTCTACACACTGGCTCTAGCATCATGAAAAATTTAATTTACAATCTGCTTCACTTACAGTTTTAAGGGCTGTGTTACTGCTAGAGAAAAACTAAGAGGACTGTTATAGAAGGATAAAGCAGAGTGTTTGAATAGACAGAAATCACTGCATCACAAATATAAGTGGGTAAATTTAACATAACAGTTGATGATGACTCATGAAGTCATCAATGAACAGACTTTAGAACTTTATTTTCTGTTCCATATGGCATATATTTAAATATTATTCCCTGACTGCTATTAATATGCAAATTGAGTGATGAGGCCAGCTAATATTTATTATTATAATTGTGCTAGAACTTCTCTACTGTTTTAATATTAATGATTCAAACAAGAAAGCATTAAGTGGGTCCCACTCCACACTATTAGCTGTGTCGAATTTATCCTAAAGTCAGTTTATCAAATGAATATCAAGATATCTGTAGGAGAACCAGTGTTTTCTCAGATAAAATTAGTAATACTTAGGTCTGTTTAGCAACTATGTTTACCAATAGGAGAAAATAACCAATAAGAGATCAAGGACAGATGCCAGAACTAAAAGTATATTCATGGAGAGAGGCTAACACTGTAGAGAGATTGGATGTATATATGTGTGTGCATGTATGTGTATCACATCTTCTTTATCCATTTAACTGTTGATGGACACTTAGGTTGCATCTTGGCAACTGTAAATAATGCTGCTATGAAAGTGCGGAGCATGTATCTTTTTGAATTGGTGTTTTTGTTTCTTTTGGATATATACCCAGGAGTGGAATTGTTAGGTCATAGGATAGTTCTATTTTTAGCTTTCTGAGAACCCTCCATACTGTTTTCCATAGCGGCTATACCAACTTAATTTCCACAAGAGTGTATAAGGGTTCCCAAAGAGAAGGAAACTATAACACATGCTACTATATGTATGAATCTTCAGGGTTATGCTAACTGAAATAACCCAGTCACAAAAAGACAAATACTGAATGATTTCATTTATATGAGGCACCTACAGCAGTTAAATTCAAACAGATAAAAAGTAGAATGGAGGTTACTAGGGGCTGGGGAGAGGAAGGAATGGGAAATTGTTGTTTCATGGGTACAGAGTTTCAGTTTTGCGAGATGAAAAAAATTCTAGAGATGGATGGTAGTGATGGTTTGTGCAACAATGTGCATGTACTTAATGCAACTGAATTGTATACTTAAAAATGGTTAAAATGGTAAATTTATGTTATGTATATTTTACCACAACTAAATTAAAAAACAAAAACAATAATCACCCTTTAGTGATGGATGTAGTTGTTATAGAACTGGAGTGTCTACACTTTCAACTTGATTTTGGAATCATTATACCAGTAATATTTTATGCTTAGTTCATGTTAATTGAGCCCCTGGAGCATTTTGAGTCAAGGCAAATGTCAAGTAAAGAAAACCAATTCACAGACTATAATTAAAAGCATTTCCTAAGCAATGGATTCTCTTAACTTACCTATGTCAAGAATTCTATCTCCAGGTCGGTTCCACCTCCAGCCCTCCAGCTGCTGATGTTCCGTGTACTGTAGCCGTCTGTCATGGAACACAACACGGAATATACTCTAAAAGGAAGCAACAAAATCAAATGATAACAGGATCCCTTACAAAATCAGTGCTGACAAAGAAAACTAGCAGTAGTCACCCCCAGTTGGCTTCCAGACACAACCTAAAATTATTTTTCTTGACACCTGTTCTACTTTAAAATCCATACCATTCTATTTTTCCAGGCAAACTTTATAACTGCTCAAATATAATCATCATAGTTAACTGGTACCATAATTAAAACTTTGCTTAAACATCAGCCCTGATTAGTAACTAGGCATAAAGAACTCCCACTGGAAGCATTACTACATGTGTCTACTGTTACCATGTAATGTCTGGCTCAGTTCTTTAGATGTATATGAAATTCTCACCAAGTCCCTTGCTTGCTAATCCACCATACAACCTGTAAACATTGAGGGTAGGTAGGGGCTGCTTCCATCAACTTTCCTTTTGTTACTCTTCCTTTGTGGAGGTGCCTGTTAACATCTCTCTCATCATCTTCTACAGCAGCTGACCAAACTCCTCCATCTCAAGTATACTATGAATTCATTACTGTCAGTCCAGACTAGGAAAACTGCTAGTCATCAACAGTAACTCCTGGTTTCCTTGCTACTAGACCAAGTATCCAAAGACACACTGGGACTTCTCTTAAGATCTCAAGGAGGCTACTTTATTCCACCCAAAAAGAACTTCATTGAATCATGAGACTCTCCAGACCTGGTATGCTAAGTTTTCTCTTTTGGTAGCTCTGAAAAATCCAGGTGAATAGGTGGGTTCATTCTGGCCCCTAAGAAATACCACAGCAGTTTACCACTGTGCCAACAAACTATAGTAAGTGAGAGATTACCAGCAAGCCCCTTAGGAAAGAAAAAATATTAATCCAAAAAGGGTCAGTACTTGTTTTCTTTTACCTTCACCAACTTGCCATTAATTTCTGGAAGTTCTCCAAGTTTCCTATTGTCTAGCATTCGGATTTCATAAGACTGTCCTAGAAGAAAAAAGTAACTATGTATTATATTTATCATGTGTTAACTTCCTAAGATTCACAAAGAATAAAATTCAGTTGTCTGAACACACAAGAGTGTAACATTATTAGTATTAATAGCAACTATAATCATTTACTATATGCTAGGCACAATGCTAAATGTTTTTCATAAATTATATCATTTAATTGATACAACTCTCTAAGGTATTATCAATTTCAGTTTCACATATAAGGAAACTGAAATGTAGAGTTTAATCAACTTGTCCAAGATCACACAACTGGTAAATAAAAGAGCTGGATACAGTAATATTTCTCAGACAGTAACAAACAGGGATGTTCAGGGAACAGGGATTAGAAAAAGGGAGATTGGAACTAAAAATGGGCAGGCAGAGGAAAAGAAACTGGTAATACTTATCAACTACAACCCTGAAACTCAAATTTCTAAAATAAGTTTTTGACTCTAACAGGTCACACTAGAAAGGTATAGTTTTTACACCTAAGTGTACCTAGTTAAATATCACAAATCCAGTAGATCTATAAATAATACTAATGAGTAAGACCACATCTAACCTTGATTGAGATACGTCAGAGTTTCATCATGGAGTTTCACGGCTGGAGAGGTGGCAGCACAAAGCACATATTGAAAAGGGAGGATTTTATTCTCATTATCTGGAGGCAAACTTGATTCTTCTTGCTTAAAAATGGGCAGTGCAAGGACATCACTAAAATAAAACAAATGCCTTACTTTAACATCTGACAATGGTGTAAGAGCAGATTTATACTGAAACCTTTAACTGCAGTTTGCTTTCAAAAACCATAAACATTACTCACTGTGAAGTTTCTTCCTAACCATCCAGTTCAGGTTACCTGCTGGGATATCCCTCTGACTCCAACAATGTGGGCAGTGACGGACATTCACTGCTAAAAATCACTTAAGTGTCCAAAGAGCGTTTCTAGGAATCACAGACAGGGGTTCCTAAAATGGCTCTGAAAATTGTATGCAGGGTTCCAAAATGTCAATTTAGGATGCTCAGTGGTGTATTTGTTCTCAGAAAGGCACTAACTACAGTATTTTTATAACTACATCAGCTCATCTACTGTAAGGATTTAAACAAGAATCAAAATTCCAAGAAACCAAATGAAAAGCACAAAGGAATGACCAGTATATATTTCAAGGTCAGCTCATATTCTATGGAATACAACTAACATGGAGATATCCCTACCAGCAACCTCCTCCAAGAAAAAGCTTCTTATATTTCCATCAGTTTATCTAAACTTGCAAACCAAACACACGTATCTGATGAATTCTAGTATGTTACTCCTTCTGATGTCCTAGTTAAACAGTACTGGACCAAGTTACAAGTCCTGGGTTTCAGTCTCTAAAACCCTTGGGCAAATCTTAGGCAAGTTCTTTTGAGTGTTCATCACTTCATCTATAAAATGGGAACCACATCTGATGTCAAGAATAAATATATGAGAAAGTATTTCGGAAATAATTAGGGGCTAAAATTGATGTAAAAGATTAGTAATAATTTTCCCTCAGAACCTCTAGCCATGGTTAGTGAGAAAGAATATCCTGGGTCCTGGAGACCAACTGTTGTGATCAGCATCCAGTACAGATCAAACTCGAAAAGGATTTTAAGAGCTGTATCAAATTAAAGAGCATTTTCTATTATCTCAAGACATGACACAAAACTCTCAAAATAAAATGTATTTTAATTTAAAGGCTATGTACATATACTCACTAGGACAGCTAAAATGAAGAGGAAGAAGAACCGAAGTGTTGGCAAGGATGTGGAGCAACAAGAACTCTCATCCTTTGCCAGTATGAATGTAAAATGATGCAACCACTTTAGAAAAATGGTAGGCAGTCTCGTACAAGTAAACATGCATTGGCCCCTTGATCTGGCAATTCTACTCATAGGTATTTATCCAGGAGAAATGAAAGTATAAGACCAGCCAAAGACTTACACATACATATCCATAGCATACAAGCAAAAACTGGAAAGAATTCGAATGTTCATAATTAAGAAAATGGATATAATACAAACTGCAGTATACTCATACAATGGAATACTACTCAGCAAAACAAGGAATTCAACAAAATGGTTGAATCTCACAGTGATATTGAACCAAGGAAATCAGAAAAAAGAATATATTAATATAATGCATGATATATGATGTTCTAAAACAAGCAAAATTAAAAAGTACAGTGACTTCTTACCAGGGCAGGGATCAACTGTGAAGGTATACAAGGGAACTTTCTAGAATATAAAAGCGTTCTATATTATGTTAGGTATATGGATTACATAGTTGTAAAGTACAGCTGAAATTCATTTTAACATATATAACTTTTACTAAAAAAAAAAAAAATTGGTAAGTGGAGGATGAGAAATGGTAGGGGCTTCCCAGGTGGTGCTGGTAGTGAAGAAGCCATAAAAGAGCTGTAACATGCAACATTTAAAGCTAGGGGATACGTGCAAGAGGATATGTACAAAATCATTATTTTCTTAATATATGTTTGAAATTTTCCATAATAAAGTTTTTTTTAATAGAAAAAATATGTTTAGGCCATAGTGTACTTGCACATATAAAAGAAAGGTAAAAGATACGTGACATAAACAGCTGAAACTAAAAGGTTAGAGGTCAGGGATCCAGTGACTTATCAACATTCTCCACATTCAAAATGAAACTCACTCAAACTTTTACCTATAATTTAAATATTATGCTTATATTATAAAAGAGATCAATATCAACTTTACTAAGCACAGATGGAAAGGCAATTCCTTATGTGTATCTACATCCCTCAGCAGTCTACATTATTTCCAAACATTAGATTATAAAATTATTACATTCAGGCAAAAACAATCATTTATGGAAAAATGACTATAATCATGCAAATCACATAAACATCATAATTCTTACTGGAATATAAAACAAGCAACAAATGTTCTGATTACTGATCTAAGAATACACATAGTACAATAAAAATTTAATGGTATAAATGCTAAAGAAAAAAAAGGATTAGAAAAGAAAGAAATTTTTCTTTCAACTGACATCTAATGTTTAGCAAGGCTATATGCATTATGAGTTAAATCCAGGGAGCCGAGATGCAAACCAGTATTCATGAAACACAGGTTTCTTATAGCTAAAAAGAATTTCAAAGGCAAGAAAAACAAAGTGTGCTTTCCGTTTCCTCAGGTCTGGAGGTATGTGCTTTGTTCACACCATGGTGTTAAGGGTGGAGAAGGAAGGGAATCCTTTGTGTCCATATTGATTTGTCAGGCGTACTACAGTACCCTTGAGATAATATAAAACGCAGAAGCACTGGGGTTTCTAGAAAAATACTCTGTCCCAGTACTACTTCTCAGGAAATTGAGAAAGTTACCACTGCTCCCACAGAAAACAGTATGGAAAGTAAAGCAAAATTAAGAAACATGACGTCAGTCTTCAGGAGACTTAGCTGCCTTACAATTCTCAAATGCATCATACCTGATGATTCCTTGAAAGATTACTGATGATTACCAAGAATCAAGGCCAATCAGATTTTGCAACATAGCAACAGCTGAAACACTGTGAGTGTAGGGTAGCTGTTTTGTTGTGTTCTCCTCAAGTTATCAGTGCCTAGTAAGGCTAATATATAACAATGTTTCTAGTCTTCTCAATATAGTGTGGCATTACACCTACCCCCTCTTGACTAAGCAAAGGGCTATCAACTGAGGCCAGTATTCGAAAACTGATTCTACAAGTTACACCTAAAATCAACCCAAAACAGGACAGCCAACCCAAGTAATCTCTCATTAGGGATTTTAAAATCTAAAATCCTTGAATATAATCACTCATGTTCTTGCCACGCTGAGCTGCTTTTACTCTGCTGCGGGAGCAAGAATCCATTCAGCTCCACATTCTTAGAAGTCAAGGCTAAAGGTCACCAATAAACACAGCTCTAGGCCCCTGCTTATCCCACAACAATAACAATTCAGCAGAAAACAATTTTGAAATACAGAAGTCTGTTCCTTAGCTGACATTAACTGAGTGCAGCTCTGGAAAACCAACTCTAGTTATGACCAACCTAGACAGCATATTAAAAAGCAGAGACCTTCCTTTATCAACAAAGGTCCATTTAGCCAAGGCTATGGTTTTTCCAGTGGTTATGTATGGATGTGAGAGTTGGACTATAAAGAAAGCTGAGCACTGAAGAATTGATGCTTTTGAACTGTGGTGTTGGAGAAGACTCTTGAGAGTCCCTTGGACTGCAAGGAGATCCAACCAGTCCATCCTAAAGGAGATCAGTCCTGGGTGTTCATCGGAAGGACTGATGTTGAAGCTGAAACTCCAATACTTTGACCACCTGATGCGAAGAGCTGACTCATTTGAAGACTGATGCTGGGAAAGATTGAGGGCGGGAGGAGAAGGGGACGATGGAGGATGAGATGGTTGGATGGCATCACTGACTCAATGGACATGGGTTTGGGTGGACTCCAGATGGTGATGGACAGGAGGCCTGGAGTGCTGCAGTTCATGGGGTCGCAAAGAGTCGGACACGACTGAGCTACTTTCACTAGTCTTTGAGCACCTACTATGTTCTGGGCCCCTTTTAGGTGGAAGAGATATAGTAATAAACACGGTATAGATAAGATCCTCTTAAAGAGCAAAAAGCATCATTATCATCTAAATTTCTCTTTCTGCACATCAACAAATCTTACTATTCTACAAACACCTTCTGTCTTTCTACACTGCAGTTCATTGCTCTTAAAGTATGACTAATACTTGAGGAAGCATAAATGAATTATTTAAAAATAAAGATTATGTAACTCAAAAGGGCCTACTATGTTTTCAGTAGGTTTTTTATATACAACTCTGCCCTCAGTAGCTTAACTCTACGCCTCTGGAACTTCAAATCTGAACTTCAAACCTGGAACAGACTGTTTGGTGTGACCTCAAAACACAAGTGAGCTAAATAAAACCACCACATGTGGATTTTATGCTGATGTTGCCTGTGAAAGAGGTATTGATCATCCAACAGTCTTTCTTTAGGAATAGTGTTTCTAGAACTTTTTCTCCAGATCTCAGTGCTGGGCTTAAGGTTCTTTAAGAACTTTAAGAATTGCTTCTGGGAATAAACCATTCTTCAATACAGTTAGGAGAGATTAGAGGTTTGAATTGTTGTCATTTATCAAGTACATCTCCAAGTTTCCCCCTCAAATGAAGCTAATTTCTTTTCTCCCTCCAAATCTTTGAATTTCTCTCATTTCTACTTTGCTGAATAATTTGCCAATTACCACTTATTTCCTTCTACAAGCAATGTGTTATCTTCCTTTAAATTAGAAAGTCACTAAAAACTTCTCATTTCAAATCTGTCTAGAAGCTTTACTTATTTTTGGAAGCTGAAAAGAATCTGACCAATATCAGAATCAAATTTACTTCCAGGGAGCTTGTAAGATATTAAAAGTTTAATCAGAGAAATCAGAATCAGCAAAGCCCTATCTCAGGAGATTTGCCAGATATAGGCCTGCTTTCTCAGTTTTTTTCCTACATTACAGGATTAGCTCTTACAGCCTACAAATCTCATTAAAACACTGCTAATTGAAAACATCACCTGTGGCATCATTAGTACCAGGCTCTTTTATTAAATTTCTGAAATCACTGACTCTTCCCATTTAGGTGATGAATGACAACCATGGTTTATATATTCCAGAGAATCTGGAAGTTTTGATATAAAAAATAGAGCTCCACTTTCAGTACTCAAAGATCTGATATCTAGCATTACATTATGACCTATCTGTGAAAACAATTTTTGTTTGCTTTCCTGTGACTAAGGGAAATCACACTTAGCCCCTTATATTGCCAAACTTCAAAGCTTCTTTTCAGGTCCAAAATGTCTCAAAGTTCTTTTGATTCTGTTTATTTGCAGTTAGACTGCCCTCCCTTTTCATTAGCAAGCATCACTCACCACTTCTGGGGTTCTTATTCCTTGCTCATTCCATTCCCACTACCAAGCCTAGCTAGTCCCCCATTCCTCTCTGCAGTGAAAGACAGACATTCTCCTCTTTGTAAACACTTTAACCACTAATAACTTCTGGGGAAAACCTAAAAGTATCAGAATCCTTATCCTATGAAATGGCCAAAAGATTTTAGCTACCTCTCTCCCCTTTATGCTTACAGTGGCAGGACTTTGTGCTTACAGTGAAAAGCTCTCTGCCTTCTCCTTCAGACCACACCTTTGATGAAGGTCTTTTCTTCTAAAAGGACCACATAGTCCCTGGAAATGTCCCAGGTTAGGTCTGATGATGCAATCAAGGCAGAACTGCTTTTGCTCCCTTTCTTTTATAGACAGCAGATATGTAGGTATGTAGATAGATGGATACACAGATGGTAGAGAATTACATTGCAGTTCTAAGGATATGCGGAACAGAAGACACCCAGGTCACTAAGCGTCAATCCTTTTCAGGAATGATATCTAGCTTTTTATTATCATCCCCCAATCTACAGTCAAGAGTAACTTTTAAAAATGTAAATCTAAAATGTCACTACTCTGTTTACAATGCTTCAGAGGCTTCCCAATGAAATGTTGATAAAACACTAGCTCCTCAACAGGGCACTCAAGGCCCTTCCAAAATGGATCCAGCTTACTTGTTCAGTTTCATCTCATTATACTTCTCATCTCTCTTTTCCCTCTTCTAACAGTTCCAGCTGACAAAATACAGCTGCTTTCCCTTGCTCTAACTCAACCACCACCACCACTGATTTTTCACATGTCAATTAGCATTTAATCCACACAAGGAGCAACTGTGTCCCTCTCCTTACCTGCCAGTTGAAAAAACTGATCAAGTAATTTGAAATGTTAAAAAATTTGCCCATGGTTAAATGGCTAGAAAGCAGCAAATATAAATCTAGGTCTACTTATCCATTCATTCAATATTTTGTGAGCATTTTAGGTCTGGTACCATTTCAGGCAGCAAAGAAACAGTAAACAAATTTTATCCAAGTTTTATCCTCCTTTATTTTTACTCAATGCCTGGCATGAATTTGCATTTGTTTAAAACATTCCTGAGGAAAATGTAATCAAGAGTTCCTATTCAGTGCTCCAAAGATATTTCTCAAGGTGATGCACACCAGCACTCTACAAATGGCTATTTGTGCAAGTCATACTAGTAGAATGATAGTATCAATGAACTGATTTCACTTAAAGGACTCAGAGCTTTTGCAACGACTGATTCCTGTGTCCACAAACTAAACTTCCAGATTGTTTTGCATCATTCAGGTCTCTGTTATACTGTCACGTCTACAGAGAAACATTCCTGGTCACTCTACCTAAACAGATTCTATGCATTTTCATCAGAGCACTTCCTTGTCTGTCTGCCTATCCACTTATCTACCATATACCTACCTATTTACTTCTCCTCCCATAAGAATACAAGCTCCAAGAGTGCAAAGACCTCATTTGTTTTGTCACCCTAGTATTAACAAGGCCTGGCCATAGTAGGTACTCAATAAGTATTGTTTAAATGAGTACCACCACAATAATAATAGGAATAGTAATAATTCTATTAGAAAATCCAAGTCTTTATAATTTAGGCTACTCAGCAAACATGACTGGGTTATACTTGTGGATGAATAGTCCAGAAAATGCTTCTATCATTTATTATAAAATCTCTATTGACAGGCTTCCCTGGTGGCTCGGCAGTAAGAATCCACCTGCCAATGCAGGAGACACAGTTTTGATCCCAAGTCAGGAAGACCCCTCATGCTGCAGAGTAAACTAAACCATAACTATCGAGTCTAGAGTTTTGGAACCGCAACAACTGAGCTCTTGAGCTGCAACTACTGAAGCCCATGTGTCCTAGAGCCTGTGCTCGGCAACAAGGGAAGAAGCCACGATAATAAGAAGCCCATGCACTGCAACTAGAGAGTAGTGCCCACTTTCAGCAGCTAGAGAAAAGCCCCAACAGCAACAAAGACCCAGCACAGCCGATAAATACATACACATTAAAAAAAAAAGTATTGAACACTCGGCTATCTGTCACTCCTGTAAAGAGTTTCTGAGTAGTTCCATGTTACTGACAATTGCCTCTCCATATACAATTTTACTAATTCAATCTCTCATACAATATTTCTAAGCATCTTTACCGACCAAACCTACAAACTTACTTACTCTTGAAACCACCTTCTCTTTTGCTCCTGACACAATGAAGGCAAAATTCTTTCTGCTGAGAAAGGCTAATCCTTATCTATGGAGTTAGAATCCATGTATTCTTAATTCCTAAGACCTTTATTCCCTTGACTGTCCCCAAGCATGTACCATCAATCTCCTTTTATTGGATTATAACCATTAGCATATATTTATGTTTGACTATCTCTCATTCATAAAAAAAAATTTTCCCACATCTCCCTTCAACTACTACTACACTTCTCTGTACCTTTCACAACTAAAATTATTTATATATATTCAGTGTCCATTTTCTCATCTCTGATTCTTTCCTCAAACCATGAGTTAGGCTTTCACTCCTCATAAAAAGTGACTGTCGTGGTCACCAGTGACTTCCATGTAGCCAAACTCAACTGTCACTTCCCTGGGCTCGTTTTACTCCAACCTTCAGCCGCATTCACCAGAGCTCTAACTCCTTCAGTGGTTACTCTCCTCTCTGACCTCCTAAATCCTCCCCTAATTTTCTCCCTACCTCACCAGCAATGCCTCCTCAACTGCCTTGTAGTAAGCCCTCTTCCTCCATAAAACCTCAGGATGTGATTGTGGCTCCTCTCTTTCTAACTCCCAGATGATCTCATTAATTCCCATATATTTTAATATCACCGTTAATCTGATGACTCCCAAACACACCTACGTCCAGACTTCTGTTTTGAACTCTAGACTTCATATCTAAATACCTATCTAATATTGCCTCTTTGATGTCGCTCAGGGATATCAAAGGAACCAGGTCCAAACGCGAACTTTCAATCTCCCTCCAAACCTGCCCAGCCTGCCACCCCATCTCGTATTCCTCCTTGTACCAGATGGCAAATGATTCATCAAAATGCTCTAACTAGAACACTTGAAGGCATCCTAGATTGATGCTTTTTCCCTTATCTTCATGCCCATTAAGAAGTCCATTCTTAATTTCATGCCCACTATGAAATTTTCTCTGTAAAACATATCTTACGTTCATCTTCCCTTCAGTAGAGTACAAGAATTAAGAAGATAGGCTTTGAAATCAGACACTAGAATTTAAGTCAAAGCAATAATAACAGTTAGCATTTATTGAGCATTTACTGCTTGCCTAACATTGTCTTAATTATTTTACATGTATTAATTATTTTAGTGTTCGTAAGAACCTCATGAGGTAGGTACTATTATTATTATTATTATTTCTATTTTAAATTATAGCAACAAAGGTTAAGTAACTTATCCAATCCTGACAGACCTAGAATTCAAACTCCTGAATCTAATTCCAGGTCTCACTGTGGTAGGCTGTCTCTTGGTAAAAAGAGACTAGAAATAAGGCCATCAGGAGGACTTCCCTGGAGATCCAGTGGTTAAACTCCAAGCTTCTACTACAAGTGGCTTGGGTTTGATCCCTGGTTGAGTAACTAAGATCCTGCATGCCACACAGCATGGGCAAAAAGAAAAGATAGGGAGATCAGTTCAAAGCTAAGGCAAGAGTCTGAGTAAATAAAAGTCTAAACCAGTAATGAAAATAAAAACATTTCAAATTTATAAAATGTTCAAGTAAGATCTAAATAGAGAGTTATATCATGTTCAAGGACTGAAAGACTGAATATTTTAAAGATGTCAATTTTCCCCAAACTGATCTACATATTCAATCCCATTCAATATCCCAACAGATTCAACTTGACAAATTGACTCTAAAATTTGTATCAATTAGCAAAACCAAGAATAGCCAAGATATTCCTTAAGAAGAAAAAAACATTAAGAGATTTAGCCTGCCAGATATCAAATATTATTTCAAAGCTTTAGTAATTAAGATAGCATGGTGTTGATTCAGATGGACAAATTAACCTAACTGAATACAGAACCCATAAACTGACTCCACATACAGAAAAATCTACTTTATGACAGAGCTCATATCACTGATCAGTGAAGAAAGGATGAACTTCTTAATAAACAATGTTGGAAAAACTGGATATCTACATGGGAAAAAATGAAATTGGGTCAACACTCAGTACAAAATTCAATTTTTAAAAAACCAATTTTGGGGAGTCCCCTGGCAGTGCAGTGGTTAGGAGTTGGCATTTTCACTATTATGGCGTGCGTTCAATCTTTGGTTGGGGAACTAAGATCCTGCAAGCCACATGGTGTGGCCAAAAAAAAAGAAATTATCTAAATGGATTAAAGATTTAAGTGTAAAAAGCAAAAATGTAAAACGTTTAGAAGGCAATAAAAAAGAATAACTCTGTGGGTTTCCCTGGTGGCTCAGTGGTAGAGAATCTGCCTGCCAATTCAGGAGACATGGGTTTGATTCCTGGCCTGGGAAGATCCCACATGCCTTGGAGCAACTAAGCTCATGTGCCACAACTACTGAGCCTGTGCTTTCGAGCCATGAACCGCAACTACTAAAGCCCACATGCCCAAGAGACTGTGCCCCACAGTAAGAGAAGCCTTGGCAATGAGAAGCCCATGAACTGCAACTAGAGAGTAGCCACTGCTCTCCAAAACTAGAGAAAAGTTCATGCAGCAACAAACTTTGTGTGTAGCACAGCCAGAACAAAAAAAAAATAACTCCATGGCCTCAGACCAGGGAAGAATTTCTTAGACATTAAAATCATATACCATAAAGGAAAGGATTAATAAACTATAATACACCAAATTAAAAACTTTGGAACCAGTGACACATGAAATTATAAGTCATAAACTGGGAGAAGATATCAGCTATACAAATAAAGACAAAAGATGATGATCAAAATATATTTTAAATTACTATAAATTAAAGACAAGTGATGAAAGGAAAATCAGAGCACCAATTTGTGTATCCAAAGTCCTAAATGAAGATTTCCCTGGTAGTCCAGTGGTTAAGAATCCACCTGCCAGGGGACATGGGTTTGATCCCTGGTCTGAGAAGATTACACATGCTGTGGGGTAACTGTGCCCACGTGCTGTAACTACTGAAGCCCCCTCACCTAGAGTCTGTGCTCCACAGAAAAGAAGCCACCACAATGAGAAGCCAGCGCACCGCAGTGCGGTAGCCACTGCTCACGACAACTAGAGAAAGAGTGCACGCAGCAGCAGAGACCCAGAGCAGCCAAAACTAAAATTAAAAAAATATATATATATATATTTTTTTTTAAAAAATAACTTTTTAAAAGTCCCAAAAGGGGACTTCCCTGGTGGTCACTGGTTAAGACTTCGCCTTCCACTACAAAGGGTGCAGGTTCATCTCTGGTCAGGGAGCTAAAATCCCACATACCTCAACATTAAAAAACCAAAATATAAAACAGAAACAATATTGTAACAAATTCAATAAGGACTTTAAAAAAACAGTCCCAGGGCCTTCCCTGGTGGTCCAGTGGCTAAGACTCTGAGCTCCCAATGCAGGGGAGCCAGGTTTGATCCCTGGTCAGGGAACTACAGCCCACATGCCCCAACTAAGACCCAACACAGCCAAATAAATAAATAAAAATAAATATTAAAAAAAACAGTCCCAAATGAATTTTTCTCCCAAATTCTAGCCTGATGATGCAAACCTCTGGCTACAATTGGAAACTACTGCCAACAAGGTAGACAAAGGCACTAGAGGAGGTAGAAAACAGAAGAGGAATGTAACAAGTGGGCTAAGTAGGGAATGGCAACATCACTGAATCCTGGGTCAACTTCCACCAGAATTATAAGAGGGCAAGAAAACTAAGGAAGCAAAGAAACATCTACAGACCTTTAGGAACAAAACCAACAAATGGAATAGGACAATTTTACAAGATGTGGGAAGTTAGCCAGCAACAGATTATGCAGTAGAGACTTTTCCCCCCAAATTATGCAGTACTTCAGACATATAAAAAGGTTAAAAACAAAAAAAAAGTACAACAAATACCTGTGTATACCCACTTAGCTTCAGAAACAGAGTATTTATAGTTAAAGCCCTCTGTTTACACCTGTTATATCCCTCAGTCAACTCCCAAAGGCAAGAGTATCCTGAACTTGAAAATAAACATGTTTAGTCATTTCTTTCTATTTTTACAGTGAGGTCATTTTTTAAAAAGTAGTGGATAAATTTTGTGACAAATAGAGGGATTTCATCTAAATACACTGTCCAACATAAGAGACTAGGAATGAAGGGGAAAGGAAAGGAGTGGGATCAACTTTTAAGACAAAGAGATAAAGATTTAGAAAACAGCTGAAGGGGAAAAAAGTGAAAGCAAACAGTACTGGAAAAGTAGCACAACAAAAAAGAACAAAAATTAGTGTCAATGAAGAGAAATAGAATATCAATAACCTCAGATATGGAGAAGACCACCCTTAGGCAGAAAGTGAAGAACTAAACAGCCTCTTGATGAAAGTCAAAGAGGAGAGTGAAAAAGTTGGCTTAAAGCTCAACATTCAGAAAACTAAGATCGTGGCATTCAGTACCAACACAAATAGACAGGGAAACAGTGGAAACAGTGGCTGACTTTATTTTGGGGGCTCCAAAATCACTGCAGATGGTGACTGCAGCCATGAAATTAAAAGATGCTTACTCCTTGGAAGGAAAGCTGTGACAAACCTAGATAACCAAAGGAGATCCAACCAGTCCATCCTAAAGGAGATCAGTGCTGGGGGTTCATTGGAAAGACTGATGTTGAAGCTGAGACTCCAATACTTTGGCTACCTGGTGCAAAGAGCTGACTCATTTGAAAAGACCCTGATGCTGGGAAGGATTGGGGGCAGGAGAAGGGGACGACAGAGGATGAGGTGGCTGGATGGCATCACCGACTCAATGGACATGAGTTTGGGTAAACTCCGGGAGTTGGTGATGGACAGGGAGGCCTGGCGTGCTGCAGTCCATGGGGTCGCAAAGAGTTGGACACGACTGAGCAACTGAACTGAACTGAACTTGCCTTTGAAACAAAGAGAGTGAGTTCAGTACATTCACTCACAGGATCAGCGGCTATTTTTTAGACACTCTTCTAAGGTACTAGGGATACAGCAGAAATCAGAACAAAGTCTCTGCCTTCAAGGAGCATTTATCCTAGTTGGGGAAAGAGGTAAGCATAGGAATAACTCATCAGATATTGGGGAAAAGACAAAGAAGACTAGTGAAGGCAGAGTGCTGGTGAAAGGAAGGAGGTGCCTGGTATGTAGAGATGGCCTCTCCGATAAAGTGACATTTAGGCAGAAACCTAAAGGAAGTGAGGAAAGTATAAGTCTTATCTCAGGAGGAGTTACAGCAGATACAAAAGGCCCTGAGGTGGGAGTGTGCATAGCATTTGAGGAATTGTAATAAGGTCAGCAGCAAGGGGAAGAGTCGACATGGACAAGATAGAGAGGCACCACATGTGGAACAATGCCAGAACTGAACCTTCTATTCAAAGTGAGATGCAAAATCACTGGAGAGTTTTTAGGAGAAAAGTAGCACGATCTGATCTACATTTCAGGTAAGACAATCATATAATTTGTCATTCAAATAGGGACACTTGGGTGAGTGAAGGAGAGTGCTATCAATAGTTATGCTAGGACAAAAGGCATCAACAAGATTTTCATTTTAAAAGGCTGCTATGTGGAGCCAACTTGAAGGGGTTCCTCCAGCCAAATCTGGAACTGATCAAAATATACACTGACAGTATTAATAAATGATTACTATCTATTAAGTAATGAGGCTACATTGATAAAAATAAGTTTAAAAAAGTGATTCAGATATATATATTTTTTTTCATATTCTTTTCTATTATGGTTTATCACAGGATAGTGACTACAGTTCCCTGCGCTATATATACTGTAGCTTATATATTGGTGCTTACCCATCATATGTAATAGTTTTCATCTGCTAATCCCAAACTCCTAATCCTCCCATCCCCCTGCCTTTTCCCCCTTTGCAACCACAAGTCTGCTGTGAGTCTGTTTTGTAGATATGTATCTGTGTCATATTTTGAATTCTACATATAAATGATATCATGTGGTATTTGTCTCTTTCTGACTTACTTTGCTTAGTATGATAATCTCTAGGTCCACCCATGTTGCTGCAAATGACATTATTGCATTTTTTATGGCTGAGTAATATTCCATTGTGCACATACATACCACATCTTTATCCATTCATCTGTCAGACATTTAAGTTGTGTCCATGTCTTGGCTATTGAATAGTGCTTCTATGAACACAGGGGTATGTGTTTGTGGAAAAGCTCTTTCACTGAGTGCAAAGCCAACGAACAAATTTAGAAGGAAAAGCACAGTTAGAAAATAATCTATTAGCAACCCTCATAACAATAGCTGATTAAGGCAAGAATAAACACTAAAATTGATAGGTAAAAGTTTGAAAAGTAACAGGACATTTACATAGTCTCAATGTATCTCCCCACAAGATATTTATCAATTACAAAAGACAATAAATTTCCAAAAAAGAAAATTGGTGTACATCACCTTCATGAGATGGCCAAAGTTGACACCGCCACTAACAGAATCAATCAAGCATGTGCTATGTAATATGATGGGGCTTCCCAGGTGGGGCTCAGTGGTAAAGAATCTGCCTGCCAATGCAGGAGACACGGATTTGATCCCTGGGAAGATCCCCTGGAGAAGGCAATGACAACCCACTCTAGTATTCTTGCCTGGGAAATCCCATGAACAGAGGAGCCTGGCAGGCTACAGTCCATGGGGTCATAAAAGAGTCAGACACAACTTAGCAACTAAAAAACAACAATGTAACGTGATACACAGGGAACTCAGCATCACTTCTTAGGTATTACTACCCAAAGAGCATAAACTGAGGGTTTCCCTGGTGGCTCGGTGGTAAAGAATCTGCTTGCCAATGCAGGAGACTCAGGTTCAAACCCTGGGTCGGGAAGATCCTGTGGAGGAGGAAATGGCAACTCACTCCAGTGTTCTTGCCTGTAAAATCCCATGGACAGACTATCTTGGCGGGCTGGTGGTTACAAAAGAGTCAGACATGACTCAGCAACTAAACAACAAAATGTATAAACTGAATTTAATAAGGAAGCAACAAACCTAAACTGAGGAATATTCTACAAAATAACTGGCTCATACTCATCAAATTGTCAGTGTCATGAAAATACAATGAAAGACTCCGAAGCCATTCTAGATTAAATGAGATACGAAAGACAAGTCAACTGAATCAACACATCATCTTGGATATTTTCCCTGCTATTAAGGACATTATTGAGACAACCGGTAGAGTGTGAAAAAGTTTCATAGGTAGATAATAGGGTTGTGTCAGTCAGGGTCCTGATTTTGATCATTGTATTGTGGTTATGTAAGAGAATTTCTGATCATTGTATTGTGGTTATGTAAGAGAATTTCTTGTTTCAAGAGATGACACACTGAAGTATTTAGGTGTTAAGGCGCATCATATCTGCAACTTAAACAGTTCAGAAAAAAATAACTGTAGGTGTGTGAAGAGAGATGGAGAAAGATAAGCAAATTTAGTAAATGTTAACATTTAAGAAATCTGGGTGAAGGGTATGCACAAATTCTTGGACTGCTTTTGCAAATCTTTCACAAGTCTGAAATTATTTTTTATTTAAATGAACAAAATACCCACACACTTACAAAGGTTTCAGTGTAGAGAATAGATTAGGTGGGGGGATGGTGGTGAGTGCAGAGTTAGAAACAGAGCTGAGCCAATTAAAAGGCTATTGTAGATTAAGGACAGGGGTCATGGAAGATAGCAGAGTAGGAAGCTCTAGAAATTGGTCTTTCACCAAAAGAACCATTTAGCTGGCAAGAAATGCCTGAAGCAATTATTTTGAAACTCTGGAATCTAGTCAACACTTTCAGCATCCAAGGGAGTGCTTGATGAAGAAAGAGGTTGGTAAATTTTAGTTAATTTCAGCATTTGGCATGGCACATATCATTTTTCAGCTCCCAGTCCCATGGCAGGAAGCAGTGGGAACAATAAATAGCCCAAGATCTTACTGCAGCTTGCTGGCGCTAGGATGTACAATACAGATCCTGTCTCCAAAAATCAAGGTTACGTGTCTTTTTTTCCCCTTTTTGCCACACTCTCAGCTTGCAAGATCTTATTTCACCAGTCAGGGATTGAACCTGGGCCATGGCAGAGAAATCTCAGAATCCTAACGACTAGGCCATGAGGGAACTCCCAGAGTTTTGTGTCTTGATCACTGTTTTTTATTGCTGAGGAGCTGGCAAAGAGGCTCACCACTGTTTCAGCCCCCATGGCTGAGTGGCTTCCCTAGCAAAATGAGACAAAGAGATTTAAAGAAAGAGAACATTCTTTTTTCCCCCCTTTTCTCTTCTCATTGGATCCAGGCATTTAAGGAAACCTTTGTCAAGTCACTGACAGGGTGGACACAATGACATAACAGAAGAGACTTCGGTGACTATATACAGCAACGAGTATACTCTCTACAAAAAAAGTTTCGAAAAGTCACTAAACAAATAGACAAAAAAAAAAGAGAAAAAAAAACCAAACAGACAATTGCAGCTTTCATTCAGTAACTAACAGTAATCTCTAGGGAGGGAGCAGAATCTGATTTCCATAGTTACCACATTATAATACTCAACATGTCCAGTTCTCAACAAAAAATTACAGAGCATATAGGCACATGAAAAAATGCTTAACATTGCTAGTTATGAGAAACACGAAAATCAAAATCACAGTGAGGTATCACCACACACCATTCTGAATGGCTGTCATCAAAAAGTCTATAAGCAATAAATGCTGGAGAGGGTATGGAGAAAAAGGAACCCTCCTTCACTGTTGGTGGGAATGTAAATTGGTGCAGCCATTATAGAAAAGAGCATGGAGGCTTCTCAAAAAACTAAAAATAGAACTATCATAAGATCCAGCAATCCCACTCCTGGACTATATCCAGAAAAGAAAACAACTTTAATTCAAAAAAGCACATGTACCTCAATTTTCATAACAGCACTGTTTACAAAAGCCAAGACATGATAAGAACTCAAGTACCAATCAACAGATGACTGACTGGTTTGAGAGGATGTGATATATATATATCAAAAATATATATAAAATAATGGAATATTATATATATAGTAACAGAATATTATTCAGCCATAAAAAAGAAAGAAATACTGCCATTTGCAGCAATATGGATGAACCTGTAGAATATTACATTAAGTGAAATAAGTCAAAGACAAATATTATATGATATCACTTATATGTGGAATCTAAAAAATAATACAAATAAATCTATATACAAAATAGACTCACTAAGAAAACAAACTTTAGTTGCCAAAAGGGAAAAGGAGGAAGGAGGGATAAATCAGGAGTATGCAATTAACAGATACAAACTACACATAAAATAGATAAGCAACAAAGATTTACTGTATTACACAGGGAACTATATTCAATACATCATAATAACCTATAATAGAAAGTGATCTGAAAAAATATATAACTGAATCATTTTGATGCATACCAGAAACAAACACAGTATTATAAATCAACTGCACTTCCACTGTTTTAAATTACAAAGCAGACAAGGACACAGTTGCGGTGAGTAGGGGCTACTCTTTCTAGAGATGAACAGGCTTCTCCCTGCATGGCTTCTCTGGTTGGGGAGCACACTCTAGGTGTGCAGGCTTCAGTACTGACAGTTGCAGCTGGTGAGCTCTAGAACATGGGCTCAGTAGATGTGGCGCACAGGCTTAGTTGCTCCACGGCTTGTGAAACCTTCCCAGTCCTGGGATGGAACCCATGTCCCCTGCACTGGCAGGCGATTTTTACCCACTGTACCAACAGGAAAGTCCCTGACATCATTCTAATTCAAACTCTTCCCAAAAAAGGGGAGGAACACTTCCTGACCTTCTATGATAACAAAAGCCAGAAAAAGATACAAGAACAGTACAGACCAATATCCCTTATGAATAAAGACACAAAAATCCCCAACAAAATACTACCAAAATGAATCCAATAGTACATTAAAATGAGTCTAAACTATGACCAAGTGAGATTTATCTCAGAAGTGTAAGGATAGTTCAGATAAGGAAAATCACAATGTAATACCCCGTATGATCATTTGGATAGAAAAGGCACAGGACAAAGTTCAACATCCTTTCATGAAACATTGAAAAAAACCTTGAAGTCACTAAGCTAAGTGGAAAAAAAAGCAATCCCAATAACCTCCAGTGCTTCCCAGGTGGCGCTAGTGGTAAAGAATCTGCCTGCCAGTGTAGGAGATGTAAGGGATGTGGGTTAAATTCCCTGGGTGAGGAAGATCCCCTGGAGTAAGAAATGTTCCAGTATTCTTGCCTGGAAAATTCCATGGACAGGAGTCTGGTCGGCTACAGTCCATAGGGCCACAGAGAGTCAGACACAGCTGAGCAACCAAGCACCTAATAACCTCTAAAAGAATAAAATATGTAGGAATAAATTTAATGAAAGATGTGAAAGACTTGTACATTGAAAACTACAAAATACTGCTGAAAGAAATTAAAGATGACCTAGATAAATGGAAAGACACCCCATGTTCATGAACTGATAAACTTGGTATCACCTAAGACAGCAATACTCTCAAAGCTATGTACAGATTTAATGAAATGCCTATCACAATTCCAATGGTCTGTTTTGCAGAAACAAGAAAGGCTTACCTTCAAATTTGTATGGAACTACAAGGGGCCCTGAATAGCAAAAAACAATAATGGAAAAGAAAAACAAAGTAAGAGGAATCACAGTTCCCAATTTCAGGGCTCTTTTACAAAGCTACAGTAATCAAAATAGTGTGGTGTCAGGGGACTTTTGGCAGGAGGCTTCCTGTGCGCTGTTTTCTGTTGTGCCTTATCAATCCCTGAATATTCAGAGATGAGTGAAGAGGCATACCTCTCCTGGGGACAAAAGGAATGCATACATTCTTAAAGTAAAAGTAACTATTTACGGCCTTCTTCCCTTTCTGTTATGGAAAGTGAGTTTTACAACCCCTCTCTCAATAAGATGGATTCTAGCCTTGTTTCCTGCATAAGTTGTAAGATTTTTGATCTTTATCTTTGCTGAAAAGGCTATCTTGTAAGACAGTATATATATGCCCACATTATGCTGAATAAACGCCTTTACTCCATCAGAGTCTTGGTCCCCATGTCTCTATTCATCTCTTTCTCTCCTTTCTCTCTTCCTTTATTTTCTTATTGTCGACTCTGTACCCCCAAGCCCTGGCCCATTAAAGGGCCATAACAGTGTGGTACTGGCAAAAAGATATATCAACCAATGGAACAGAATCGAGTCCACAAATAAATCCTTACAAGTATAGCCACTTGATTTTCAATGGGACTACAAAGAACATTCAATGGAAACGAACAAATAGCTGGGACAACTGGCTATCCAAATACAAACAAATGAAGCTGGACCCCTCTCTCACTTTAAAAGATTAACTCAAAACAGATCAACGACCTAAACATAAGAGCTTAAACTATAAACTCTAAGAAGAAACCACAGGGTAAATGGCAACAACTTGAATTCAGCAATAGATTCCTAACAGCTGAAATCAAAAGCACAAAGCAACAAAATGAATAAATTGGACTTCATAAAAATTAAACACTGTTGGGGGCTGCCCTGGTGGTCCAATGACTAAGAATCTGGATTCCCAATGCAGGGTTCAGGGTTCAATACCTGGTCAGGGAACTAGATCCCACTTCCTAAAACTAAGGAGTTTGCATACTTCATATAAGACCTGGCACAATCAAATAAAATAAATAAAAATAAATATGTTTTAAAAATTAAACACTTTTGTGAATCAAAGGACAAGGACATTGTCAAGAATGTGAAAGACAACATGCAGAATTAGAGAAATTATCTACAAACCACATATCTGATAATGATCTTGTTGTTGCTACTATTTAGTCCCTAAGTAATGCCCAACTCTTCTGTGACCCCATCGAGTGTAGCCTGCCAGGTTCTTCTGCCTGTGGGATTTTCCAGACAAGAATACTGGAGTGGGTTGCCATTTCCTTCTCCCGGGCATCTTCCCCACCCAGGGATCGAATCCACATCTCCTGCAACAGGAGGAGGATTCTTTACTACTGAGCCATCTGGGAAGCCTAGTGATCTAGTAATCGGAATACATAAAGAACTCTTCAACTCAACAATGTGAAAACAACCCAATTTAAAACTGGGCAAAGGACTCAAATGGGCTTCCCTTGTGGCTCAGCTGGTAAAGAATCATGCGGGAGACCTGGGTTCGATCCCTGGGTTGAGAAGATCCCCTGTAGAAGCGAAAGGCTACTCACTCCAGTATTCTGGCCTGGAAAATTCCATATACTGTATAGCGAATGGGGTTGCAAACAGTCGGACACGACTGAGCGACTTCACTTTCACAAAGGACTCAAATAGACCCTTTTCCAAAGAAGACACATGAATGGCCAACAAGTGCATAAAAAGAGGTTCAACATCATGGTCATCAAGGGAACATATGACAAATATCAGATCCTAGTTCATACTCACTGGGATGACTTTAATTTAAAACACAGAAAACAAGTATTGATGAGGATGCAGAGAAACATGACCCCTTGTACACTGCTGGTGAGAATGCAAAATGGTTCAGCTGTTGTGTAAAACAGCTTGGCAGATCTTGAAAAAGTTAAGTATACACCACACACCTTTTAGGAAGGCCAAAATCCGAACAATGACACCACCAAATTCTAACAAGGGTGGAGTAATACCAGAACTCTCTCATTGCTGGTAGGAATCGAAATGGGACAGCCACTTTGGAGGATGGTTTGGCAGTTTTTTACGAAACTAAACATACTCATACCATATGATCCAGCAATGGCATTCCTTGGTATCCGCCCAAAGATGAAAACCATCTGCACACAGATGTTTATAACAGCTTTATTTATAATGCCTAATAATATAATGCCTATAATGGAAGCAACCAAGATGCCCTTCAGTAGTTGAATGGATAAGTAAACTGATACAAAGATATATTATTCAGTGCCACCCCCTAGACACCAGGCTTCCCTGTCCTTTACTACCTAGTCAACCACTAATCTTTTTGTCCCTATAGATTTGCCAATTCTGGACATTCCCAAGAAACAGAATCATATGTAGTCTTTTGTGATTGGCTTCTTTTATTCAGCATGTTTTCGGGGAATTTACTTTAATTATAAAGTGTGTGCCATGTATTTAGACGTAAGGAAAAAATATGGAGACTATTAAAGGACCACTTATGAAAATAATACAGTTCATGAATGCAATGGCAGATGAAGAATCAAAACATCCAACAAAGGTAAATTATTTATAAAATATAAATCAACACACGTATAAATGAAACCATTTTAAGATGCAGTAGAAATAAGCAAATCAGGGTAAAACAAGTATGTCAGGAAAATATTTTACAAAACAAACTGCTGCTGGGACTTCCCTGGTGGTCCAATGGTTGGCACTCCACCTGGCAGTGCGGGGGACACAGATTCGATTCCTGGTTCAGCAGAATCCCATATGCCTTGGGGTAGCAGGGACTGAGGGTCACAACTACTGGGCCTGCCCTCTAAACTACTGAGGCCTGCAATGCCCTAGGGCCCAAGTTCTGCTTCAAGAGAAGCCACCGTAAACAGATGCCAGCTACTAGAGAATAGGCCCCGACTATAATACACCCTAACTATAATACAAAAAGCCCTCACATAGCAACAAAGACCCAGAGCAGCCAAAATAAATAAACACATAAAAATTCCTTTAAAAATTGCTGTCAGAGAGAACATTTCCCTAACAAAGGTTTAGGAAACGCAATCACAGGCTTGGTTAAAAAAAGAAAAAGGGAGAGTAAAGAATCATTGTCTTTGTGTATAAAACCTCCTCCAATCAGCGTTTCTCAAAATGTGGCCCATGGACTATGTGCATCAAAATCACCGAAGAACTTGCTTTTAAAAAATCAGATTTTTAGTCTGTGCCCCAGACAATCACCAAAGATGGGATACTGGAAACTATTTTTTATAAGTTTCCAAATGACTCTCATAAATACTACTAGTTTGAGAACTAATATCTCAAATACAAATTAACGCAAATGATTAAATGTGTGTAAGAGACAAGAGAGTCATGGCAATAGCAAAGTGCATGAAAAAGAGGAAGGTGAAAGAGGGCAAAGAAAAAAATACCTGAAAAATTTTTTTTTACACATTGTGCTATTGAGGAAAAATAAAGTGATGTTTGAAAACTATTGTGGATTTGATGTTGGAAAAAATTCCAAACGTGTAAATATACAAGGCATTCTACTAATACATGTGAGGATCACTCAGGGTATGAATAGGAAAGCACTCATAAATGTAAGATAAGGTCATATGGTAGAGAGAGCACACAGTTGATACCCAAATGTTTGCTAATGATGTTAAAACTATTTTTATACCAAGTACAGCTATATTCAATTATTTCCATCCTTAACAATGATAACCTAGACAAAACTTAACTTTTTGTGGTAGTAATCTTTATACGAACACCACCATGAATTGTCAAATATTATGTCAGTACTGACACACAAGCTCAGGGTCAGGACATTTACTTTCAGACCAGGTTAATCTCTATTTTTATGGTAAGACTTATTTCAACAAGAACAGACAAAATTTCTCAAGGCTAAGAGCACTGCATGATAGAACTCAAATTTCCCTGAAAATTACTAAAATATGTATTCAAGGATGGCCTTTACTATTCTAACTGTAAGCAAAGATTCCTGAAAATGAAGTATTAAGTTCTAACTCATAATTCTACCTCAGTGAGGAAAGTTCACTTTGGCTTAGCAGGGTTAAAGAAAGGAAGTTCACTTTTATAACTCTCAAAGACATTCACTAACAGAATACAAAATTTGCCCACTTTCACCATAAAAGGCATCCTCCCATTATAAACTCATAAACCTAATTAAAAGTGCTAAATTCTAAAGTCTCTTTGACTCACTTATTTAGATTAAGCCTTATTATCCATTTGGAAACCCATTTATACTCCATCAAACATTAAGAAGCAGATGTTTCAACATTTCCAGACATGGCTCTTGCACATCTTTTAAATGAAACAAACTATATTGGGGGAATGAAGTAGCTAAAGCATGCAAATAAATTACATGGCAGGTTATGTTGCTTTCACAGGAGATTTTTATTTATTATCAACATTTGGCTTGATACATGAAAGTCTAGAAGCATCTAAAAAGTTCTTGTTGACACTTTTTCATTTCACAGCTTATGTTTCAAAAGTCAGAAACCCCAGAATTGAGTAAAGCCCCAAAGCTGGTTAAGATACAGATGTGTCGACTTAGGATCTCACATTTCTTCTCCAAAAGCAGTCAACCAATATTTATCATTAAGTCCCAACTCCCTAAACACCTCACATGTTCAATGTGGCCTCTTACTCACACAAGGCCAGTGAAACCTAACCACACGTGTACACAGACACACACACACACCCCAACAGTCTCCAAATCACCCACACTGGCACAACAGCCTCTCAACATTCACTTGGTTGCTAATCAAGAGCCAGTCTTCTTGACACTGTCCTTAATCTCTCTTCCATTCCTACCACAATACTCACCACCCAAAAAAGAAACAAGTTCCTTTTCTCTAACCGCGGAGAGCTTCTCTAACTCCACACACCTCTTTTCTTCCCCCGTTATTCTCTATCCTGCCTTTGTTATTCAGAAGGTGCAGGGTCTGGGAAAATCTCACTCACCTCATGCTATAGGCACCAGCACCCAGTTCCTGGCCGATCCCGGATAGACTAGCATCAAAGTCCTGCACCAGCCCGGATTCAATCACCTCATCGGCCAGAGGCAGCTTCAGAGCCCAGGCCATTCTGGCTCCTTCCTTGCCCCAGGAGACAGTTTCTTGTACAAAGGCGAGTAGCGTGATTCTACCCAACCGGGGCAACACTGCAAGACTGTAGAAAACTCCAAACCAAGATCTCCTACGCAGCACCCACCAAGCCACCCCCAAGGCCCACCCACACTGCCCACACAACTAATCTCCCGTACCCTTGGCTCCTCGATCTCGGCTGCCCCGACTTCCAAAATCCCTCCCCCGCACCCACGTCTCTGGAGCCGCGCGAGGGCCCTTTGGCTTAACTCTTCCAGACTGTCCAGAGGCAACCCTGGACTCCTCGCACTGTCTTTGGGATCTCCCCTTGAGCTCGCGGTGGTCACTCGCTATTTTCCAAACAGACCAGCAGCACCGACCCGCTGCCTAGCCGGCACTCCCGCGCCGCTCTCGCACCTTTCCCCCGCCCCTTTCCGCTGGAAATCCCCTCCCTCCCGGGAACCACTTTCTTTCTCCTCCAGGCCTCGCTTCCGGTCAGTCCCAAGATCACTTCCGGTCACTTCTTCTCACTTCCACGGCTCTTAGAACCAAATCCAGGTTTCCACTGAGCCGACTCCCCGACCTCCGCGGCCTCGCACGGCCTCAAAACATGGATGGAGAAAGCTCAGCACCGGTTTGAAACCCAGGCTAGCCAGGCTCCTCCACCGCCCGCTGTCCCAGCGCCAGCCAATCATGGCGCCCTCTTCCTTCGCCAGAGCGGCGCGTGTGACGTCACCCTAACATTAGCCAATCAAGAATCGACTCCGCTGACCTCGGCAATGATGATAGGCTATCGACGCCACGGCTCTCCGCCTCCTGAGATGGACTGGGCGATCTGGGAAAGGACTGGGTGTGCGTCAGGTGGCCGTGTTTAAACGTCTTTCCTAGTTGTTCCCAGGCTCCTGGCGTACGCTAAGTAGCTAGTCAAAACCCTAAGGCGTGGGTGGAGCTCTAACTTTAGTCTGAACCTGCACCCACCCCTGGCTGACTGTTGGTTGTTACCCAAACGCTCCTAACAAGTGCTTGTATGCTTCTGAATACTCTCTCCTTAAACTCACCTCTCCTGGGGTCAAGAACCTACTTAAGTTCCACTTACCCGGATGGTCTTTTTATCTTCCGAAGTCTCCTTAAATGCTTTTCAACAGGAAAGCATGAGAAGGGTGAAAGTGTTGTGGTTTTTAAAAGGTGGTGATCTGAAAATGAGGATTTGTATGGCGTCTTCATTTCCTCGCTTGGTGACCAGAATAGTCAGTCGTTTAATCTTACCGAAATACAGCTTTTTTATATTTGAAAAAATGAGGATAAAACCATATGTGTTGCACCTTCTTCTACGTGCTCCATCTTCGTCTTTTGGGGTTTAATAATGTCCATTGTTTACTGAGCATCAACTATATACAAGGAACTTTTTTACATTATCAATAATCCTGAAAACATTTGTAAACAGATTTACAATTCTAAATATAAGTTTTAATGACCTTCATTTTTCCAATAAGGAGAGGAGGCCGAAGCCTTAAATTCGCCAGAACTAAATTGGGATGCCAGTCTCAGAGTGGATTATAAAATTATGTGATAATTTTTTTATAAAGTTATAAGGATAATTTTCACTACAAGACATTGCTTGTATGAAAGTATTGGTTCATTACTGTATTCAAGTACTTAATTTGTACAATGTTTTGAGATAGATTGATACAAGTAGATAGATGCCTTTATCACTAGACTATGACCTAAAGAAAAGAGAATACATATTTTTCAGGTTTGTGTTGTAAATATCTCCTAGTATAGTTCCTACATTCAATAGGGCTTTTTTTAAAAAAATGCTTTGTTTAATTTAAAAAAGGAAAGAGGTTGACATGAAGTTGACACAATGCTCCCAGTTTCAATTAGAGTCTTCTATCTTTGAGGGCTCTGTCTTATCCATCTTACTTTAGTAAGCCTGGCATCCAAGTCTTGATTCATTCTCAAGACATTTAATATCTCTTCAAGACATTTTTTTCCTTCCCTTGAGCCAGTTGTATCTCAAAATATGTGTTTGTGTGTAAAGGAAGGGGTCTTGAACTCAGAGAGGTGTCACAATCAAAATCCTTTATAAACAGGGCTTTATAATTTTTTGGCCGTGTGGGGTGTGGGATCTTAGCACCAGGGCTGGAACCTGTGTTCTCTGCAGACTACAACCTCTTTAGAAATTGTTCTGAAAATTATTCTGTGATTCCACAACTCCACTCTTCATACATACACTAGAGAACTCTTACACACACATACCAGGAAACTTGTATGAGAATGTTCATGGCAGCACTATTTATAGCAGCAAAACAGAACAAATGTCTGCCAACCAGAGAAAGGATGAGTTGGAGTGTAATAGATTATTATACAGCAGTGAACATGAATACAGCCATATGCAAATACAAGAATAAGTCTTAGAATTGTGGGGGAAATGCAGAAATGCTCATACAGTATGACATCACTTGATAAAGCTCAAAACCCAGCAAAATTAAATGATATATCATTTAAGGGATTATACATACATACATGTTCCTTTTAAAAGGAATGGAATGATTAACACAACTCTATTAATCAGTTCAGTCATTCAGTCATGTCTGACTCTTTACCACCCCATGGACTGCAGCACGCCAGGCTTCCCTGTCCATTACCAACTCCCAGAGCCTACTCAAATTCATGTCCATCGCATCTCATCCTCTGTCGTGCCCTTCTCCTCCAGTATCTCTCCCAGCATCAGGATCTTTTCCAGTGAGTCAGTTCTTCACATCAGGTGGCCAAAGTATTGGAGTTTCAGCTTCAGTATCTGTCCTTCCAATGAATATTCAGGACTGATTTCCTTTTGGATGAGCTGGTTGGATCTCCTTGCAGTCCAAGGGACTCTCAAGAGTCTTCTTCAACACCACAGTTCAAAAGCATCAGTTCTTCAATGCTCAGCTTTCTTTCTATTAATAGATGGTCACATCTAAGATGGAGAAGGGAATGGCAACCCACTCCAGTACTCTTGCCTGGAAAATCCCAAGGACAGAGGAGCCTGGCAGGCCATGGTCTGTGGGGTTGCAGAGAGTCGGACACAACTGAAGTGACTGAGCGCAGGCACATCTAAGAAAAGGCAATGAGGTGGGCTAGGGGATGAACTCAAGCTTTCACCCATGGTGGTAATTTACTCAAGTTGAATGGTAGATCCATGGGTTATTGTTTCATCATTATTTTTCATAACTTACCAAAACATGTATTCTTGAATATGTAACAAATATTACATAAATTAGCATCTCAGCCAGGGACTACAGTCCCAGGTCCCTAATTCGCTTAGCTGGCCTTTGCCTACAGTGATGCCTCACTGCTGGTGGTACAGTCCTGGGAACTGTACAGATACAGAGCAAATAATAGCTAATAATAATGACAGGCTACTATTTACTGGGCCCTTTCTAGGTACCAAGCCCTGACTAGATGCTTTGTGTAGATTATCTCATTTCATCCTCCCAATATCACCCCTGTAAGGAAGGTACTACTTTTAGATTCATTTCATAGATAAAGAAACTGAGGCTTTGAAAAACTAATTGACTTGTCCAGGATCACCCAGTGGTAAAGTCTGACTGACTGACCTTATATTCTGGGCATCTAACCATGGTGCCACACCCCTGTGGATGGTTATAACCTAAAAAAAAAAAAAAATCTTTCCATCATTTCTTCCTTTCAGAGATGTAGTTTGAATCTGTGGAGAGCAGAATATCAAATTTTAAAAAAATCGTTCCCATGAAGGAACATTGGATGAAGTAAAATAGCTCAAAGGGAATAGATTGAAAAATAAAACAAAGAGGGGCCTCCCTGGTGGTTCAGTGGATAGGAATCCGCCTGCCAATGCAGGGTACATGGGTTCAGTCCCTGGTCTGGGAAGATTCCACATGACATGCAGCAACTAAGCCTGTGTCCCACAACTGCTGAGCCAGCGCTCTTGGGCCATCAAGCTCCAACTACTGAAGCCTGTATGCCCAGAGCCTGTGCTCCAGAACCAGAGAAGCCACTGTAATGAGAAGCCTGTGCACTGCAATGAAAAGTAGCCCCTACTCGCCATAACTAGAGAAAGCCTGGCACAGCAATGAAGACCCAGTGCAGCCAAATAAATAAAAATCCCACATGCCTAAATAAATAAATATTAAAAGAAAATAAAACAAGAAATATATTAATATTTGGAAGAGAACCATATTAGACATTTGGAAGAAATAGCCATATCCAGAAATTCCATGGAGCTCTGTCCTCTGGGAAATACTTAGAAGAAGAAATACATATATTTCTTGGAAAGGTTTGAGGTTAAGTTTTAATTCTGAACCAAAACAAAGACTTCACAAAGGTCCTCCTTGGAATTCTAAAACAAACAGAGATGAAATGAAAAGTGAGTCCTAAAGCTTGGCCCCCCTCCAAGCTGGAGTACAGATCAGCATTGAGACTTAGGTTCTTGAGCCCAGGTCCACCTGAGGGGATAAGACGTCAGAAGTGTTTACCCCTGGAATTCTGTGACTTTCAGAAAGTGAAAGAAATTGAAAGTTGCTCATTCATGTCCAATTCTTTGTGACCCCATGGATTGTACAGTCCATGGAATTCTCCAGGCCAGAAAACTGGAGTGGGTAAGCCTTTCCTTTCTCCAGGGGGTCTTCCCAACCCAGGGATCAAACCCAGGTCTCCCACATTGCAGGTGGATTCTTTACCAGCTGAGCCACATTTCAGGGGTAAACACTTTTACCCCATGGAGTGGACTTTCCCCATTTTTTCCTTCTCCAGTGTAACTACTCATGAAGTTGGAATGCCAGGCCTGGAAACAGGAATTCCAGGGGCAGTCCTGGGAGCTCTCCTCCAAGAAAAGATCATCAGGTGTTCCCCTAGACATCCAGCAGCATCCATCAAGAAATCAAAATTTTGTACCCATAACAAAATCATGTTTCCTTTTAGACCATTACTCATAATAAATTTGAGTGATTAACCAGAACACCTGTGACCCAGAGCTCCAAATTCAGTATTCTGAACCACTGGGCTCATTGTAAAGGGTTCATTTCCCTAGACTAGGTCCTGAAACTGTTTAGATGGAACACAGCAAGACCTACCCTGGAGAGTGGAAACATGTGGAAATCCTACCCCAAAGATCGGGATAGATAGCACTCCCCAGGTCCCACCCTGTATGGGACAAAGTTAAGCACTCAGGCTTTAGAGACAGCACATCTTGATTTAAGACCTAGTTTCTGTTGTTCACAAACAAAGCAACCCTGAGTAGATGCCTTGTATTCTCTGTGCCTCAATTCCTTGTCTGTGTTAGTTGCTTAGTTGTATCTGATTCTGTGACTCCATGGACTGTAGCTTGCCAGGCTCCTCTGTCCATGGAATTCTCCAGGCAAGAATACTGGAATGGGTTGCCATTTCCTTCTCCAGGGGATCCTCCTGACCCAGGAATCGAACACAGGTTGCCCGCGTTGCAGGCAGATTCTTTACGATCTGAGCCACCAGGAGCCAGAGGCTTGAGGGCTCAAGCTCTCTGGAGGATCTGCACCTGTCCACCCCTGGGCTTTCTTTCTCATTCATTTAAGAGTCAGTCACTATTGCTGAGGTCCCAAGTCAATCACCAGGCACTTTCCTCCAGGTACAGGAAGAGATCATTATCCAGGCAGGCCTTTTTCAGGGACTATCCAGTTTTCATTCTTCCAGACGAAGAACCTTTGAGGCCCAGTCCGGCTTTTTTGATGGACCCAGCAGTTGAGAGAAAAGGCATCTGAACTGAAGGGTGGTCTTTTGGGACAGAGCCCTTTACCTGTGGAATCTGATGCCATCCAGGTAGATGATGTCAGAATTGAGTTGAATTTTTGGACACACTGCTAGTATCCGAGAATTGCTTGCTGATGTGGGGAAGCCTACACACACACACACATTCAGGAACCCAGAGGAACATCCCAGACTCAACACACACACACACACACACACACACACACACATTCAGGAACCCAGAGGAACATCCCAGACTCCACACACACACACACACACATGTTCAGGAATTCAGAGGAACATCCCAGACTCGACAATAGAAACTGCTGTCCCTCCACACACACACCCCTCTTCCTTTAAAGCCTTCTGGGGCCAGTTACCAGGAAATACCCTCAACTGGTCTGAGCCGGAGATAACAGCTTCCGCTGATGCTTCTGCCGGGAGCTGTTGGGAGATTCCCATCTCCATTCAGGGCCAGTTGCTGCCCAGATTCCGTTCACTCCCATGTGTCACAGTCTAAACCTTGCAGTGCTACCACTGAAGCCTCTGAACCTGCTTTCTCCCAGTACCTTGAAGTCAGGGACTCAGCTCTTAGGACTTCCTTGAAAAAGTGGGTAGAAAATGCATTCAGTCATCTGTCTGCTATTTATCAAGCACTTGTTTTGTGCCCTTGGCCAGGGTCCTGAGTCACAGCCTAGTATGGACAGTCAATATTAGGATCTTGAGATCTATGCAGAGACAAGTGCTGGCTTCTGTGTCATTTTGGCCTCATTATTTCAAAGTCCTGTAAAGCGCCTCTGATCCCGAAACCTAACATCAGTATCTTAGACATCTCTTGTCCCTTGCGTGTGGAAGGGATGGTAGAGCATGATTTAGAACCCAGCACAGTGCCTGACTCAGGAATTCTGGTTGGGTGGAATCAAAGGTGATGCCTTGTTCTCACCAGTTTAGATTATGTAGCCCAGACCTCCTCAATACCAAGAAGATGGGGCAGGGGGATGGGGGGAGGGAGAGTTCCAAGGAGGTATGGCATGAACCCTACTCCTAGGAGGGAGACCCTTTTTACAGCCATCCTTTCCCAGTTCTGAACTTGAGTGGCGGGCCTGCTTGTAATATTTGCTGGCCTGGGAAACAGGACAAAGGAAGATCCTCTTACCTATATCTAAATGTTTATAAAACATGTGGGTGCATGCTAAGTTGCTTCAGTCAGGTCTGATTCTGTGTGACCCTATGGAATGTAGCCTGCTGGGCTATCTGTCCACGGGATTCTCCAGGCATGAATACTGGAGTGGGTTGCCATGCCCTTCTCCAGGGAAAGCATAAATCAACCTAATTGTGACTATTCTAGCCTCTCATCATGCTAAGCATACCTTCATAATGACTCGGAAGGCCAGGTTTGAATTTGGACTTCTAGGAGAAGGCAGTGGCAACCCACTCCAGTACTCTTGCCTGGAAAATCCCATGGACGGAGGAGCCTGGTAGGCTGCAGTCCATGGGGTCTCGAAGAGTCGGACACGACTGAGCGACTTCACTTTCACTTTTCACTTTCACGCACTGGAGAAGGAAATGGCAACCCACCCCAGTGTTCTTGCCTGGAGAATCCCAGGGACGGGGAAGCCTGGTGGGCTTCCATCTATGGGGTCGCACAGAGTTGGACACGACTGACGCGACTTAGCAGCAGCAGCAGCAGCAGGACTCCCTGAAGTTCTGTGCTAGAATGTGCCTCAGTCCTGGCCCCCAGTCTGCCTCCTCTTCCCCCTCGCAGCTCCACCTCACACCATAAAGGGCTTTGTGCATATGTAGAGGCGTCCAGCCTGCACAGCCAAGCTCTGTCCACCCAGCTTTCTGACAAACAGCTGCCCCTTGGCAGGGAATTCTGGGTTTCTAGGTATCAGGGGTGGTCTGGAAAGAGAAAGGTCACATCCCCTTGACCCTGTACCCCATAGGGTGATCATGGCAGGGAAGCAGGAGTCCAGAGCGCTGATTCTCTTCCTCTTGCAATGGGATTTTTCAGGCCACAGCTCTGCCAGCAAAGGCAGCTCAACCTCTGGTCTTTAACCCTGATTTTCTTACATCACTCTGAGAGGTAAAAGAGAAACAAGCAGACCAGTACAAAAGAAAAAATACTGTTTATTCCACACAACTACACCAAGTGCTTGCCCCTCCACCCATTCTCCCTGCCCTAACCCTCACTCCAGCTCTCAGCAGACTTTGTCCATGTCTGGAAACAAAACCTCGGTGTCAGAGCCTGGCTTGTGAGACAGGAAGGGAATCTAGGCATAGGAAGGTGATTGGATTTCCAAGGACACACAAAAATGCCAGGGCCTCTCATTCCAAATTCAAACAGGTTCTTTAATCCACTTGGCTGAGTTCTCTCTCTGAACCCCACTTGGATAAAATGCCATGATTAGTGCAGGGTGAAAGGCCCCAGCCAATTCATTAAGCCATAGAACATTTTGGTCTTTGAAACAAAAACAAAAACACATGCAAACAGTGAAGCTTTTTATGCCCTTTCGTCTGCCTTTCCATGGCAAAGGAGCCACTGAGCTCTGGCTGGTAACCAGAAAGGTGCTTTTAAAACAAAATCAGTATCATTGATGCTGCTCGTAACAAGGATATAAACAAAACAAAACCCCACCTCAGGGCCATAGCTGCTTCCAGATGGGGCAGTAAGAGCAGAGATCAGGTTGGTGAGCTCTGCTGTGCGTGGTACTTCAGGGACACCCTGTAGCCCCTGCCTGGGGAATTCAGCTTGCAAACACTCTGGTACCCCACCCCCGGGCTTGTTTCTCTGAAAGACCAACCCATCATTCCAGCAGAAGGAAAGCTTTTGTTGTAGCCCAGCCTTGGGAAGACAGATTTAGATGCGGGAGGAGCTAAGAAAGCATGGCCAGGCTTAATTTAGAGCAACTTTTTCCTGCTGTGACACAGGACAGATGGTGTCCTCCTGCATATCCACTGCCATGGACACGCCCTGGATCACATGCTACTCCTATATGCACCAGCCATGGCCCACTTGTCTCTCCCAAGAAAGAAAGCATATCTGAATGCAAAGGCTTGAGGGTAAAAACCTGTATCTCTCTAATTTATTGACCTGTAAGTCACTGAATCCTTCACAAACTCTGGTACTTGATTCTCACTGAAAACTTGTTTACAACATCTCTCTCAAGTGCCCCCGCCCAAGTGAGCCTGTCACCTCATTGAGTCGGGTGGATAACCTTGAACTTGAGTGTGCAGTCTTACCCTTGGAGACATATTCTCTGCTGGGAGGCTGTGGCAAGCGAGGTGCCCACCTGCTTCCTCATCCCCCACCACACTTGAACAAGTCCGGTTGGTCAGAATGCAGTGGTGTGGTATGTGTGTGTGCCTATGAGGCAATTGGACACACAACTTCCCTCTCATTGGCAGGGCCACCAAGACAATAGCCACAGTGGCACTGAAAAGCCTGGGACGCACCAACTTCAGATAGGAAAGGAAACCCAGTCTGCCAGAGGACGCAAGGCTGGGCTCTGCACCAGTGTCCCACGGAGGTGGTGACATGCCCTCACCCGGCAGTCACTTCTTCAGCGTTTATCGTGTGAGGGGTGTTGGAGGGCAGCTGCTAGAGACCGGGTTCTCTAAGGACAGGAGTTGTGAAAGGAGGGGGTGGCTGACCCCTGTGACCTTTAAGTCTAGTCTACACAGCAGGTCTGGACTCCTCTAGCAAACCTCCCAGTGCCCTCCTGACCTCCTGGAGTCACATACTGAGTTCCAGGGGACCCCCAGCCGCAGGGAGGCTGGGAAACTCACTGAACATCTTGCATGAGCTGCCAAGCTCCAGTGTACCACAGATACCCTCTCTGAAGGCAAAACCCAGTCTGCTCTAGGGGTATTCTTAACTCAGAAGTACTCTGGGAGGTTTGTTCACATAAAAACATGGTCTAAGACTCTGGACAAAATTAGATGTCTCCTCTGGTGTCCAAGACTGAAAGTTACAAAGAAAATTAGTTAAGTCCCCTTCCACAAAGGACCTTCCCAGGCTGCCATCAGCTGTTTCTGGATGTGGGCTTTCCCCAGGCCCTTCCCCTCTGGTGTCATTTCATTTGCTGCTTCTGAGAAGACCCCAGGACTGGGTGGGAGGTGAGTGTGAGGGCAAGAGAGACTTAGCATTCCTTTCCTCATTTTTTTCCCCCAAGTACCTACTTATCTGGGCAGGGGGATTTTCCAGGCTGCAAGTTCTCTTAACCACATCATTCTGATATGGAGATGGCCATAGACAGAGATCAGATTAAAATCTGGGAGAGATGCCTTATTTATCAATTTCCCAACCTGCTGGCTTAGCTGGTAAAGAATCCGTCTGCAATGCAGGAGACCTGGGTTTGATCCCTGGGTTGGGAAGATCTCCTGAAGAAGGGAAAGGCTATCCACTCCAGTCTTCTGGCCTGGACTGAGTGACTTTCATTTCACAACCTGCTATAGACCCAGGTCAACTCCAGGACAGCTAGAGTTCACTGCTGATTTCTTCTGACATGATGTATAAAAGAAAAAATTCTGCTTTAGTGCAATTTTCCCTCCATAGGAGCCAAGGAGAGATGAGAGTGATCATGTGTTCTGGCCCCAGGTCTGTGGAAACCTTCTGACCTTGAGGTTGAGGCATACATGGAATCTGACTTTCTGAGCTGCACATCACACTTTTCAGAACAAGATCTCTTGGATTTTGTCAGGGGACAGTGTGCCTGCAGGCAGAAGTCAGGTGGGTGAGGCTGTGGTTCCACTGGACGAGCCGCTGTACCTGCCACGCTCACACAGAGGAACAGAGAAGAGACAGTGGAGAGAGTGCCATCAAAAACAAAAGCTAATGGCCAGTGGTCCTAGAGGCTACTACAGCCCTGTCCCAAAGATGGGGAGCCTCTGGTTCCCAACCAGAATTCACCCTCCAAAAACCCATATCAGCAAAGTGCTTCTTTAAGTGACACGACAAATCCCCTCCTTCAGCATATCCAGCCCCAAACCTGGAGGTCTCAGGTGGGCCCCACTGCCCGCCCTGGGATGTGGAAGACACGGGGAAGAAGAGCGAGGCAGCTGACACACAGGTGCATGGTGGAGTCTCACAACCCAGGACAAACACAGCCACAGGCAGCAGAATGACAGATGCCACAGGGTGGCAGCCGGAGCCGGATGCCAAGGGGAGGTACAAAGTGCTGGAACACAGGGCTGAGGGCTGAGCCCTAAGGGATCTGAAAGACATTCAGCTTGCTGGTGTTCTTGAGCGTCTGGCGCCGGTTGCAGAACCAGACCCGCACGACCTCCCGGTCATAGTTGAGCTCCTTTGCAATCTCGGTGATCTCCTGGCCTGTGGGCAGCGGGTTCTTCTCGAAGTAGGCATTGAGAGCCTCTATGGCCTGGGGGGTGAAGGAGGTGCGGCGCTTACGTTTCTTGGAGGGCTCGCCTCCCACAAACTCCATCAGGTTCTGCTGGCCTTCCTGGTTCCGGAGTTCAGCTTCATGCAGCCACTTCTCCAGCACTGGCTTCAGCTTCTGGGCACTCTTAGGCGTGATATCCAGCTTCTCAAACCTGTGGGTGACCCAAGCCCAGGAAGGGACAGTGACAGTGTCTTACTCCCCACCCCGGGCATGAGTGCGGCCACAGGGGGCTGCTCCTCCTGGGGCTGGCAGACCTGTACTCCCCTCACAACCCCAACTAAGATCCTCTGGTTCGGCCCAGCCCAGACTCCTCAGATTGTCCTGTCTCCCAGGTTATAACAGGGAGACCATTCCTATGGCCTCAGTTTACAGTGCAATGATAACAGGGCAGCTGTTTTATGAACACTATTCCAAAACTTTCACACCCAAATGGGTGAGGTCCTTTGAGGAATCATGTTGAGAGGCCTCCAAAGATGGCAAATAGATGTCCTAAGTGCTATCTTCCTCCAGCTGCAGCATCACTAATTCAGAATGATCTTTTTGGCTGAGCCCAGATGAGACTACAGAATTCACAACATGACACTGTGGCTTAATAGTCACTCTAGTCTAATTTATAGAGTCAGCAAGCAGATGAAACCTTTCGGCACATGGCTTAGGGATGTGCTTTTATTTTATCTTTCTTTTCACCATTTTAAAAAATTGAAGTATAGTTGATTTACACTTTACAATCAACTATAATACAGGCACCAGAACCAGTCTGTACACTGCACACAGAAAAGTCAGTTACCTCACTTCAGAGTCATGTCTCATAACAGGGGGAGGTGGAAGCATGATAGAGGTGATGGTGGGTTATAGTTGAGAACCAAGCCAGACTGGAAGTTCCTACTCTTGTGATTAATTTCATAAGCGGTACTCCTGTCCCTCTAGGATTCCTAACTGGATTAGGATCTTGGATTCCTTCTAAACAGACAATATAAATGCTCAGGATTGGAGGATAAACTTCAGAGGGCCCCCAGAAAGGCTTTGACTACTCCAGGTGTTCATGGCTAAGCGCCAGATACCTGAGCTCCTGTTGAGTGTCCTTTCCTTATCCAGGCAGTCTTACTCACCGGCAGATGGCTGACTGGCTGTAGGCTGGGCCTTCCGTTGCAGTCAGAGCCTGACCCACCTGGGTCTGTGTGAGGCCCAGGGATAGCCGCCGGATCTTAAAGTTCTTGGCAAACTCCCGGATCTCTTCTAAGTTGATCCCGTCCTCATCCAGACTGGGGGTATGTGGCTCTAGGCCAGAGGAAGGGGGCAGGGGTGAGTGTGTAAGACAGACCATCATCACTGCTTCCCCAGCCCATTGGCCTAGCCTGGTGAGTAGTGAGGGATCAGGACGTTTGACAAAAGGCCTGTGTAGCCTTAAGACCCTCACCACTCCTGTCCCCAAGACAAATAAGACTTGGGAGCAATGGGCCAGGACCAAGGTGTCTGGAAATAGAGGTCTCTTTAAAGTTCTTCCAGCTCTAACTGTTGACCCTCCCTAATTCTGCCCAGGCTGGCCCCACGCACACCTGTTAGCTATCCACATTCTTCAAATACTGGTGAGAGACCATAGGAGAGACAGCCAATGGTTTGGCTTCTCAGAGAAGCAGCCAGATAGCCGGCTAAGCAGCCTCCACCATGGTCATGCACAGAATCCGGCTCCGTAGAATGAGGATAAGAAAGTCAGTTCCTGGCGATGGGCCTGTGCTCTTCCCTTTTGGACTCCCGAAAGTTTACTAAGGGGAGTATCATTTAATGTGGTCAGGGTGTCCAAATAAATGCCTCACCTCTTCGCCATACCCTTCCCTTGGAGCCACTTACTGGACACCAGTTGGCTGACTGTAGGGGTCTCTGAGCAGGTGATGGGGATGGGAGCAGAGGCAGCAGGCTTGGCTGCTGGGGCTGGGCTGGTGATGACCACGGCCGGCTGCGGCATGGCTGGTGTGGGCTGGATGGGCTGCACCTGTGAGAAGAAGAGCCAACAAACCCCCGCTGCCCGACTGCCTGGCTCAGTGGGGTGGAGTCTCTGGGCAGTCCAGAAGCAGGGCAAAAGCGGGCATGGAATCCTCCCTCATCCAGCACACTTTTACCCGTGCCCATCAAAAAGCTAGATTAGAATCTATGCATTAGCACCCACCCAATGATGATGACCTCCAAAATAAGCGTAGGATGTGCCCCACTGAGCCAGGGCCTTGCAGGTGTCTATGATCCGGGCAGGTCAGAGGCTCAGAAAGGTTCAGCATGCTTGGTCAAAGCTCCAAGTATGTGCACTTGAGACAACTGCTCTCAAGTTTCTGCCCTCAAAGGAGAAATCTAAACCTGATTCTAGAGCCACCACACCCCAAATATCCATTAATGCGTGCAAGCATGTATGCTAAGTTGCTTCAGTCGTTTCCAAATCTGTGCAGCCACATAGACTGTAGCCTACCAGGCTCCTCTGTCCATGGGACACTCCAAGCAAGAATACTGGAGTGGCTTGCCATGCCCTCCTCCAGGGGATCTTCCTTGCCCAGTAAATGAACCAGTGTCTCCTGTGTCTCCTGCATTGCAGGCGGAGTCTTTACCTCTGAGCCACTGGGAAAACCCCCATATCCATTAATAAGGAACTGGCAAATGACTTTTGGGACCTCAATACAGTAAGACACTGTGCAGCCATGAAAAAGAATATCTCTTAATAACTGCCATAGAAAGACCTCTGAGTCACAGTGCTAAGTGAAAAAAAAAAAAAAAAAGTAAGGTGAAAAACAATTTTTATGGAATTATTCCTTTAAAAAAAAACATATGAATTTCCAAGAAAAAAAAATCTGGAGTCATATAAAGCAAAGTGTCAACAGAAGTCATCTCTGGAAGTGGAGTTAGAAGGGATTTTTACTTTCTGACATCGTACATAATGTTGGAATTTTAATAAACAACTTAGATCATATTTACAATCAGGATAAATATATGAAATCAGTATTTGAAGTATGACTTTTTTTAAGCTTCCTGAAAGTGCAGATTTCTCTAGGATGGGCCTTGTTCCCTGAATTCTGCCTCCCTGAATTCTGCCTCCTGGTAGCTTAAAGTCATTCTCTTGTCATCCCCAGGGCCTTATTTGGAGCTCCTTGTCTCTGGCTAGAATTCTTTAATCTGTCTCCTAATAGCTGAGGGCCAAAGAATTGAGGAACCAGAGATCAAATTGCCAACATTCGATGGATCGTCGAAAAAGCAAGAGAGTTCAAAAAAAACATCTATTTCTGCTTTATTCACTATGCCAAAGCCTTTGACTGTGTGGATCACAATAAACTGTGGAAAATTCTGAAAGAGATGGGCACACCAGACCACCTGACCTGCCCCTTGAGAAAGCTGTATGCAGGTCAGGAAGCAACAGTTTGAACTGGACATGGAACAACAGACTGGTTCCAAATAGGAAAAGGAGTATGTCAAGGCTGTATATTGTCACCCTGCTTATTTAACTTATATGCAGAGTGCATCATGAGAAATGCTGGGCTGGAGGAAGCACAAGCTGGAATCAAGATTGCCAGGGAAGATATCAATAACCTCAGCTATGCAGATGACACCACCCTTATGGCAGAAAGTGAAGAAGAACTAAAGAGCCTCTTGATGAAAGTGAAAGAAGAGAGTGAAAAAGTTGGCTTAAGGCTCAACATTCAGAAAACTAAGATCATGGCATCTGGTCCCATCACTTCATGGCAAATAGATGGGGAAACAGGGAAACAGTGGAAACAGTGGCAGACTTTATTTTTCTGGGCTCCAAAATCACTGCAGCTGGTGAATGCAGCCATGAAACTAAAAGATGCTTACTCCTTGGAAGGAAAGTTATGACCAACCTAGCTAGCATATTGAAAAGCAGAGACATTACTTTGCCAGCAAAGGTCCGTCTAGTTAAGGCTATAGTTCTTCCATTAATCATATATGGATGTGAGATTTGGACTATGAAGAAAGCTGAGCACCAAAGACTTGATGGTTTTGAACTGCGGTGTTAGAGAAGACTCTTGAGAGTCCCTTGGACTGCAAGAAGATCCAACCAGTCCATCCTAAAGGAGATCAGTCCTGAGTGTTCATTGGAAGGACTGATGTTGAAGCTGAAACTCCAGTACTTTGGCCACCTGATATGAAGAGCTGATTCATTGGAAAAGACCCTAATGCTGGGACGGATTGGGGGCAAGAGGAGAAGGGGACAACAGAGGATGAGATGGCTAGATGGCATCACTGACTCAATGGACATGGGTTTGGGTAGACTCCAGGAGTTGGTGATGGAAAGGGAGGCCTGGAGTGCTGCGATTCATGGGGTCACAGAGTAGGACATAACTGAGCAACTGAACTGAAAGAATTGGATGCCTTTGAATTGTGGTGCTGGAGAACTCTTGAGAGTCCCCTGGACACCAAGGAGATAAAACCAGTCAATCTTAAAGGAAATTGGCCCTGAATATTCACTGGAAGGACTGATGCTGGCGCTGAAGCCCTGATATTTTGGCACTCTAATGTGATGAGCCAACTCATTGGAAAAGACCCCGATGCTGGGAAAGATTGAGGGGAGAAGAAGGAGGCAACAGAGGATGAGATGGTTGGATGACATCACTGACTTAATGGACATGAGTTTGAGCAAACTCTGGGAGATGGTGAAGGACAGGGGAAGCCTGGCATGCTGCAGTCCATGGGGTCACAAAGAGTTGGACCCAACTGAGTGGCTGATCAACAACAACAAATAGGACTCAAGTCTCACCACAGTCCAATTCTTAGCTCCACCTGGATAACAAAGGGAATTTTTAAAATACATATCTAACTAGCCACTTCCCTGCTAAAAACTCTCTGGTATTCCCCATTACCTAATATTAGTGCTAACAATAAAAGCACCATTTTAAACACATTTTACACACATTTCACTTTGTGTACCAACCTTATTGTAATGTATCCTTTAATATTCATAACTTCAGTTGGTACTCTTACCATTCCCATTCTACAGATGAGGCTGAGGTTATTCAATGAAGCTGGGAAGCAGCTTATCACATTTGAGAACCACAAGCCTCAACATTACCTAGGAACTTGTTAGAGATGTGAATCCTTCAGCCCCACTCCAGATCTACTGTATGAGACTCCAAGGTGGGGCCTGGAAATCTGCATCCTAGCAAGCCCTCCAGGTATTCTTTGGCACACTCAAGTTTGAGAACCCCTGCTCTGGCACACTGTACTTCCTGCAATTCTGTAGAAGCAGAGGAATCTCTCATCCAACCCATCCCTTTAGTTCAGCGTCGTACTCTGTGAAGCCTTGTCAAACTTCTCAGTTGGCAGACTGGGTTCCTAAAGCACCTTATCCTGCCTCTATCAGAGCCTTTGCCACACTGACTTGAACTGGGCTTGAACTTGAACTTAGCCCCTTGACGCTGGGCTAAGGCAAGGAAGGGCATCTTATTCATCTCTATATCTTCATCACTGGAAGGTATTTTCATCAAAAACCGCTCCTAGAATAAACATGGGAGTGAATAATCGATGCCACAGTGCAGAGTAGAGGAGGGATGGAGGGATGAAGGAGCGAAGAGGAGGAGGGTGCAGAACGAACCTCCCAGGGCCTTTCCAGCAATTTGCTCACCCTGGAGTTAATTGAGCTCCAATTAACTATTTTTTAATTTTTTGGCCTCACCCTGCAGCATGTGGGACCTTAGTTCTCCTACCAAGGATAGAACCTGCGTCCCCTGCATTGGAAGTACAGAGGCTTAAGCTCTGAACCACCAGGGAAGCCCCAAGGCCCAGTTTACTTTGACCACCCTTCCCTGGCCTTCTCAGAGTGGCAGTGGCCTCTGAGGGCACATATACACGTTTGGTGTGTGGGGGTAAGGGGTCGGGGTGGTGGTGGTGTTTTTCCAGGCAGAGCACGTGTGAACCAAAGGGACCTTCTACCTTGAGCCTCACTCCACTTTGGAGAGGTGTCCTGCTCCCCCAGGGGCTTTGGAAAATAATGTTGTCCTGCCCACCCTCTGGAGGGAGGCCGCTCATGCCTGACAGCACTGCCTGCCACCCTCCCCGAACCCAGCCCTTGTACCTCACTCTTAGCAGGGGACTCAGGAGTGCTTGGCTTCCGGACAGCCACAGGAGGAGGCAGGGGGCTGCTGGCCAGGGTCGCGATCACCTGGCCCTGGGCGTTCAACAACAGCTGGGGGGTCACGGCCTGGACCTGCAGGCTTTGGGCCGGTGCTGGGGCCGCCACGCTAGCCGAGTTCACTACCCAAGGAAGTGTTCCAATAACCTGGGAGGAAACACAGGGACCCCACGTGTGAGGGCAGTGTCCAGCTCCACCCCCAACCCAAATCCCCACACTGGCAGGAAGGGACAAGTCACCTAACCCTTCTGGGCCTCAGTTTCCTCACAGTAAAGTGAAGGAGTCACACTCTAGGGGCTGCTTCTCTTATTCTCTCTCCAGAGCCATGAGGCAGCAGGAATGTGTAAAGCCCTGCTTTGCCACACTTTAACTAGCTTAATTTCTCCAAACCTCAGCCTTCTCAGCCTGTAAAATGGGAACAAAAATCTCCACCCAACAGGTTGTACTTGGAATGAAGTGGGATAATGTATGAGAAAGCACCTAGCACAGAACCCGGCCACAAAATGAAGGCTCCCTAAATGAAACGCCCAACTAGACTGAGCACCACCAGGGTTGGGGTGGGGGCTATGCCCCCCCGCCTGGCCTCAGTGTCAGCAGAGAGCTGGCACACAGGCAGTAATGAACATCAACTTCTCACCCTGGTTGAGTTTCTATGGCCCAGTCCTGTCCCTCCCACAGCCAGCATCTCCATGATCCCCACCCCTCCGCCCGGCTTTGACCACTTGCCTGACCCTGAGCGTTGGTGAGAATCTGACTGCTGATCCCCGGCATGCTGGGAATGGCGTTGGCAATGACCGGAGTTGTGGTGAGGGAGCCCAGGATCTGGGTCTGTCCCCCGAGGGAGGCAGCACTGATCTGTGGGTGGAAGAGCCTTGCTCAGAGGCTATGGGGTGAGAAAGAGCCCAAGGCTGAGGGGAGAGGGCTGAGGGTATTGGGGCAGGAGTGGGGTGTAACCAATGCTGGGCAGATATGAGTGTGGGCTGCAAGCCCAAGTCCACCAACTGAATGGTATCCAGGGCCAGGGGCTGCAGGAGGTAAGCAGGGAAGGGCGGGGCCACAGTCTTGGAGGAGTGCCTCTGGCTAATCTTTCAGGCCAGCCCTGGGAGAGTAGAAGGGCACGGCTGGAGAGGCTGATGTGACTCTAGCCATATCTAGCTAGAGGCCATCTACTCATGCCTTAACAGCTCCACTACCAAGCCAGGAGCCACACTGGATAGAAACTGGCATGGGGCCGTGAGCCTCGATTGCCACTTTAGCGACAGCTCACAAGTTTGCAATCCCCAGACATCATCCCACCCTCCAAGGCTGGTCCATGGTCCTGGAAGGTTGGGCCAGCCCTCTTGGCAGAGGTTGTCTGCTCTTGGCTGGGATGCATGGGCTGGCAGCTCCCTCAGAAGGAGCCCATCTCTGCTGAAGTGTTGGAAAAGAGCCGCATTCAGGGGGCTGGTCCTCCACCTCCATACACCCCTGTGGGAAGGGTCAGGTTCACCCTTGGCCAGAGATCCAGTCCATCCCCGGTGAGCCTTGGGTGAGGGCAGTGGCTTACGATTCCTGGACTGAATGCGAAGCCTGCAGGCGGAACGGTGATCTGTGTGGGGGTGTCCACAGACTTGGGGGTGGGGGCAGTGGCGGTGGCAGCAGTGGGCTGCGGTAGAATGGCCGGTGTGGTCTGCAGCAGTGGCTGGGGCTGGAACAGCGTCTGGGGCTGGGCCGGTGGTCGGGGCTGGGCAGGCGAGGTGGCCTGGGCCGGTGGGGCGGCTTGTACAGGTGCTGGGAGAGCGGTGTTCAGCACGGCAGCTGCTATGGAGCAAGGCAGAGACAGAGGCGCTCAAATGCCTAGCCGCAGGCCAGAGCAGCTCCAATCCCAAGGGATCTGGTACAAGAACGAGACGGGGGTCAGGGCACTGGGATGGGGGCACAGGCTGCTGTGATTCCCTTGATCCTTGCAGGGGTGGCACATGCCAACAGCTCTCATCCCCCCTCCCTAGGGCCTGGAGATGTGTAGGTTCAGAACCGGAAGTGGAATCTTCTTGCAGTCCTTCCTGGGAGGCTGGTCACAGGGTGAGGTCTGATGTAGGGGGGAGGGCGGTCCCAGACAGTTGGCTGGAGGAAGACAGGCCTGCTGGGTCAGCGTGGTGTCGTGGCCTAGAGTCCCGAGGTGGTGCAGCAGCTCTGTGGCTGGGGGCCTGGGACACCAGATCCAGACTCCAGGGCTCTTGCCCTGGGAGGGCCGCGGGTTCAGAGTCCAACATGGCAAACACGCAAGCAGGGAAGGTAGTGGAAGGTGGCAGGGGCCTGGTGCAGTCCTGGGGAGAGCTGCCGTTACCTTGGAGACCGGCTAAAGGTGGCTTGAAAATTCCCCCCGTGGGAGAAGCAGCGGTCAGTCCTGGGAGGGCAGCCACGGTTGCAGTAGGAATTGTCCACACGGCCAGCCCCTGTTGACCAGCCACTTGACCTGCAATACTGATGGGGATAAGAAGAGGTTGAGTAACTGCCCCTGCTGGAACCATAACTCCTGTCAGAACTGTGGCTAAGTTTTCCTGAGTCAAGACCTGCAAAAGCAAACAAGATTTCAAAAAAGAAAAGAAAAAATAAAAAATCAACATCAACAGCGCAAACGCTGGGTCTCTTAGACCCAGCTGAGCACACACAAAGCATTCTGAGGGGAGGGGGGCAAAGGCTGCATGAGGGCAGGGAAGGGATGAGCCCTAGCTGGAGGCCCATCCCTGAGGAGGGCACTGGACTGAACTAGCCCATCTTTGGAGAAGCAGCCCACACCAGGGTCAGGGCGCAGCCCTGCCCAAGGATCAGAAAGGGTCACAGGTCTCTCCCACATGGTTGGCTGCCTCCCAAGCCTTCCCTGGGTCTTTGCCCATGGGACCAATGCTTTGTGACCAGGAAGCAGGGGCAGGAGCTCGTGGAACCGAGTCGTCAAGGCCCACAGAGGCCTCTGGGAAGCTATGAGGGAGGACACTCCTGATGGACACCTGGGACATCTGTGCGTGCAGTCAAAGATGTCACAGGGTGCTCAGTCTGCCTGGAGGCCCCTGGAGCAGCTTCTCGCTGTGCTGGGGCTACCCTCTACTCTGAATGAGGAGCCATTAACTCTTCCAGGCACCCCCCAGAGGGGCTGACAAGGGTATTCACTCATTCAATCATTAGATGACTTGATGGAGTTACTGTACTCTTATAATCCTTGCTGGACCCGAGGGGATTACCTGACAAATGCAGATTTTACTTTTCCCAGGGGGCCTGATTTGGGACAGGAGAAAGGCCAGGGGTCCCTAGTATGAGATTCCCTCGCTCAAGGTGCAGCCCCTTCCCTGTTCTGCCTCATGAAGTTCCCAGACCCCATGGCCAGCCCATGTTGGCTATCCCATGCCTTGCTCTTGCCCACTGCCCTCTGTCTAGCTCCCTGGGGTGGCCCTTACCTGGGGGGCAGCTTGTACAGCCAGTGGTGTCAGGGTCTGTGATGCCTGAGGCTGGCATGGAGCTTGGCTGAAGGTGGCAACGGCAGGGGCAGGGCTCGAAGGCATCCCCGGAAGCGACTTCACTTCATGCAGCATTGGGAGAGAGAGGGACAAGGAGTGAACCTGGTGTGAGTGGGATAATTCTCAGTCCCACGTTGTGTTTCTGCACAACCCGAGGCCGATGTCTGGTCTTCCGTGGCCCAGAGAGGGAGCTTCCCCAAAGTTACTGGTAGTGAGCATGGGAGGCTGGAGAGCCCTGTGCCAGACCTGGAAGGTAGACCACCTTCGTCCTACAGGTGGATGAAGAAAATGCAGACCCAGGCACAGCTGGGTATCAGCCTCTCGTCTCCTGGCTTGGTAGGATGCTAGAACCTATCACATAATCAGCAGCAGAAATGAACATGTGTCAGGGAGAGAAGGAGCCAGAATCAATGGGATTGATTGGCTCATCCAGCAACTGGATCAACGGTTACTCTACCTGCAGGCTACTTTGGGGATGCAGTGCCGGCTCAGGGAAGGGGTAGGATTTCTGCAGGGTGAAGCCTAGGAAGTGACATGTCATGGCCACACTCAGGATCCCAGGGGCTCTCCAGGCCAGATAACTTTTCTTTGCCATTCCCTGAGGTCTGAAGTCTGATGAGCAGCTTTTAGGAGGCTCTAAAGGAGCTTCCCATGAATTGTAGCTTTTCAACCAAGTGAGAGCTTCCTCTCGCTACCTGGAGTTAGTTAGGCAGGGACCCCTACCAGAGAAACTCTTCAAAGTCACATAACAGTATGGAGAAGGATTGTTTAATATATAGTGAGACATTACAGGGAATCTAGGTGTTGGGTGTTAGACCAGATGAGTGGCTTCTTAATGCTGGCCAGGCATAGGTTTCCAGACCCTATTCTAGGCCAACTGGAGTCAAAATGTCCAGGAGTGGAGGCCTGCAACCTCACATCTCTCTCTTTTTCTTTTAAGCTCCCTTGTGATACACCACATGGACAAAATGGGAACCACTGAACCAGAGAACCTTCCAAGCCTGCATTCCCAGCTCCTGTTTTAGTCTGGAAAGGTACCAACCTAAGCCAGGACTATTCACAGTATACAATTTAAAAATCCAGATTGCTTCAAGGATGAAAGAGACAAGCAACCACAAAAACCATATAAAATACCAAAGAAAACCAAACGGCAGATTTATGTCCCCTGTGAAGGGGAAATATATTTCTAACTATTGAAAAAAAAAAGAGAGAGAAGATAAGGATAATCTGAACCTCTGAGAATTTAAAAAATATTTTACTTGACCAAGTGTCATGAAACCAGGACTTCCCTGGTGGTCCAGTGGTTAAGAGTCTGCTTTGCAATGCAGAGGACATGGGTTTAATCCCTGGTTGGGAAACTAAGATTCCAAGTGTTGTGGAGCAGCTAAGCCCGGGCACTGCAATTACTGAACCCGTGTGCCATAACTAGAGCGTCCATGCGCCACAGTGAAGGGCCAATGAAGATCCAACGTCCTGCAGCTAAGACCCGACACAACCAAATAAATAAATACAAGCAACAATACCAGCTATTGTTTATTTTTTTTAAGTGTGATGAAACCTATAAAGGAAACTGAGGAAATGGAAATGTAACAAGCATGAGTGATGAAAGCTTACCATCTGAAGAAGTAAGTCATTTCATTAGGATATGTTTCCAGAGTAGGACTATGGGACCTGGGATTCACCTACATTTAGGTTTTTTTTTTTTTGCTTCCTGCTAGACTGCTTTTCAGGAAGACTGATCCAATTTGTGGAACCATCAACAAAGTACCTGTTTCTCCACAGCACCATCCAGTTTAGATTTTATCACAATTTCTTCTTCTGGCTTCAGAGGCATAGATGGTACCTCTTGGCCAACTACTTTTCCTCTCATTGATAGCAAGGTTTTGTGTGTTTTTCCATGTAATCATTTCCTATTGTGTAAACAATTCATTTCTCTTCAAAGGGAATTTTAGTGGACTACACCTCAAAGAAAAATAGAATTAAAGGGCCAGTCAAAGCAGCAGTTTATGACAATGAAAAAACCAGGGAGTGTGATAATAGCCAAAGCCAAAATCACCAAGTGAATCTGTTAATAAAGGTCACAGAATATGAAATAATGTCATACTACTTAGCCTGCCCTCAGGGGCCACACCTTAAAAATATGTATGTGTGACAAGGTCTGGGTAATAGAGTGGCACAAATCACTAGATTCTTCTTTCATCTGGAAAAAGTTTCCTATTACTTAGTTTTAAGAGGAAACCCTTCTCAATATTTCACATGCAGAAACATTCTATCAAAGCTACAATTTAAACTGGCAACTTCTTAGGAATTATTGCCAACATACCTCCCCTACCTGCTTGACCATGACTAAAATTCCTTTACAAAGAAGACTTTAATGAAAGGCTTAATTAGAAGATGCACACTACTATGAACACTCATGCTAAGGTGTAAATTATTGGTTTTGGATCCACTTCTGAGAGTAAGTTTTGGGTAATGAATAGAATTAAGGCATACGGAAGATGTATAAAAGGGTAAAAAAGAAAGGTAAATATTGTGGGGGGCTTCCCTGGTGGTTCAGTGGTAAAGAATCTACCTGCAGAGCAGGAGCCACAGGAGACCCCAGGTTCCATCCATGCATTGGGAAGATCCCCTGGAGGAGGGCATGGCAACCCACTCTAGTACTCTTGCCTGGAGAATCCCATGGACAGAGGAGCCTGGCGGGCTATAGTCCATGGGGTCACAAAGAGTTGGACATGACTGAAGTGACTTCACACACACACACACACACACACACACACACAAGAACTGTGGACAAACCTGGAAAACCTCCCAGATTTCCTGAAAAGGGGCTCCATCCCCACAATGCAAAAGAATGAAAAAGGTGGCTGAGATGGAGAATCCTTGTTTTCCCTGCCTGCTCACCAGGACACTGGCCCAGGACACTTCCTCAACAAGGAAGCAGAACATTGCCAGGCTAGGGAAAATGGTCATGTGTCTTGTCATTCCTTAACTCAAAAGGAGAAAAAATAAAATACCAGGGTCCCAAATGGATCTATATACTGATTTGCAAGTACAGCAAGGGAGATGAGATCTTGAAGTGTCTTTGCCTGTTTTCTGTTCTCTTTGCTTTCTTCATGGCTCTTCCTCTTGGCCCACCCCACCTCCTGCAACCAGATCACCAATCTAGGGAAGTGGTGAAGTTCAGCAGAAGGCAAGGCGAGATGAACCATGGCTTTCTGGGGGAACTGGCAAAGGAGGCCCCAGGCTTTCTGCAAAAAGAGATGTCTATTCTGCAAGGTGTTAATGAGGAAAGTCAACGAAAGGGTGCCCTGTACCCAGAAAGCAGTGCTTACAACCAGTGCCAGCTTTTAGAACAGCCTGGCCATCTCACAGCTGTACTGTAGGGTCATTAGGGGAGATGGTGTGAGTCAATCAGCCACATCCATTCCCCATGCAGGAGAATCAAACTCATGCCCTAAAGTCACCTTTGGAGAAAAACAGCCCAGATAAGCCCACCAGGCTAGACCCGTGTCAGTCCAGCCAGGAGTGAGGAGCTGTGATTCTACAAGGCCCTCCCTAACACACATTCTTAGCCCAATGTGGGTAAGACGCCCTTCCACCCCCAGCTCCTGGCACCTCCCAGCTCTACCACAAAAGGTACTGATTTGCAAGGGCTGGCAGTATCCAAAAGGTTAAGTCCTCTCTGCCTTGAGCCTGAGGATCTGGTTTAGACCTGGGAGCCCTCTCTGAGGTTAATTCAATCCCCTCGGTGTGCATGCGCAGTTATGGAAAATTCTAAACAAAAGGTACAAAGAGATTAAAAAAACCCAACGGCAACTTTTGAAGGGCTTAGAGCAAAAGCAGAGGACTGCGCATGCCCCTGCACACACCACCTAAGGGTGGGTAAAATACCTAAGCCACCCCTTCAGCCTGACCCCTGGACACATTCCTACCTTCACCCCATATAAGAAACAAGCTGGTCCTCCCTCAGGGAGCGAGCAAGCAAGGGAAGCTGTTGTTTGTTTTCGCTTCCCTCTGCTGCAGCAGGGGCCCCAGGAAAGTCTTGTCTGAAAATAATGAAAATCCAATCCCCTCAGCTGAGCCTCACCACTCTCCTCCGACCTCACCCTGACCCATCCCAGTTTGGTCTGTAAATAACTGAAAACAGTCCCTCATTCCAGGGATTGAGGAGTGGCCGAGGAGCTGAACAGCAGTACAGGCTGTGACCAGAGGCCTGCCTGGTGGACAGGAAGACAACACAACCCTAAAGCCATCTAGCCCCCCTGGGATTCATGCTGGCTCCCCAGGGGGAACACGGGAAGGGACTCAGGTGGACCAATGGCCCCTGGGAGCAGTGGCCTCGTACCAGTTGCCTCCACGGAGGAGTCTGGGTTGTCTGGGCCAGCTTCACCAGCAGCTTCAGCAGCTTCAGCAGGGCCTCCACTCTGGGAGCCCTCGGTGGCCACAGCCTCCAGCGCTTTGCCCTCCTCCTCAGCAGGGATCTGGGCATCCACTCCAACCTCCAGAACTCGGATGGTCTCATGGCCTGACATCACGATGACCTGTGAACAGAGGAGAGGGACACTGCTTGGGGAAGAGGCTGATACAGCCTCCGGGGAGCTAGAGCTCTAGGTGTGACTGAGGCAGAGAGAGAGTATCTCAGATTGCAGACCTCCTGTCCTGAGGACTGTGTGCTCTGTGAGAATTCCCAGAGCCTGGAGCTCCCTGATTCCAGGGAAGGAAGTGCTAGGAGAGAGCAGGCCCTGGTGACAGGGGGAAGGGTCTAACACAAGCTAGAAAAAGTCCCACCGAGCAAAACCACTTGAAGACATTTCTGTTTGCTCCCTCTCTTGCTCTCAGTTCAGGGACTGGTAAATGGCCTCACCCACAGCCTTGCTAGGATGTCTGCTTGGCTGCTAGGATACTGGAGTGTAGTTATGATGACCCCTAACACAGGAACCACAACTTCAGCTGGGACAAGACAGGAATCCCTCTACATGTCCCTCCAAACATTACAGGAGTGGAAAATGAAAGCTCCAGGATGCTGAGGAACTTTTGAAGTTCATGGTTCCTTAATGTCTAAAACCCTGAGGTTAGAGGCCATGATTTCCTTGCAAGCTACCTTCTTGAAGCGAGGGTCAAGAATTCTGAAGGCACAGCCTCTCGCTGGCCCTCCTGGACTGGAGCTTTGTACCCTGTAGACCTGCAGCTCCAGCGTGCCATCTGGTGTGTGCGTGCTCTAACTCTGCACCTCCTCGAGGGGAGCCCCCATGCGCAGTGATGCAGGTGGCCCCTGGGCCTCCTTGGAACGCTGGGTCTTCCTTCCTGCTCAGACAGATAGCATTTGGTGCTTTACCTCTAGCACTGACATGCTTCCACTTGGGTCATTCAAGAATCAGAGACATTAAAAAGCTCTGCATCAGGCCTTCCCTGCGATTCTCCTGGGCCCAAAGCCACTCCCACAACACACTCCTTGGAACTGAAAACTGGATCCAGCCAGAGACTCTGCTGGAAAAAAGCAACTATGTGACCCATCAGGGGAGTATGAGTGAAATAACCTTCCCAAGCAGTCCCCTTTCTGACTCAAACCTGACTATGAGAAACTTTACTCCAATTACATTTTAAGAGTTGTTAATATTTTTTTCTCCTTTTAAAAATACATAAGTATTTTTACATAAAAATACATAAGAGAATTCCCTGGTGGTCCATTTGTTAGGACTTGATACTCTCACTGCCAGGGGCCTGGATTCGATTCCTGGTTGGGAAACTAAGATCCTGCAAGCTACAAGGTATGGACAATTGAAAAAAATATTACATAAGTAATAAAAGGTCACTGAAGGAAAAATTAGAAAATAATATATAACCAAGAAAAATAAGTTCCCTGATGTCCAAATCTTTCCCTATATTAACTTATACATATTTCACTTTTTAAAGTCACAACTAAAGTCAACAAACCCAGCCCCTGAAAAATCCTAGCTGGCAACCACATCTGGATGGGTAAAGTGACCATGAACATTGGTAAGAAACAGACAAGGGGCTGTATGGAGTTTTCCTCCTTGCCCACACCCCTCAGTCCATCACCCTCACCCCCCCACCCCCACCTCTTCCTGCTCCCGAAAATACCTGCTCATTGACAGTCAGAGATGAGTCTGGCCCGGCTCCAGGATCCATGGTCACTTGTTAGGGTGGGGTAGGGGCTGGCCGACACTATACATTCTGCAGGGTGAGATGACATGGGAAAAGCAAAGGCTGATGTGACAACGTAAGACAATCTCCATATCATCTCAGAATGTCAGAAGTAGAATGGTAGGAAGAGAGAGAAGCTAAGTTCTCTCAGGTATGTGTAGAAGTGAAGCAAATAGGATTCTAAGGATTTTAAAATTAAAATGTCTGACTTCCTGCAGCATCCTAGGACCACCTACACTCAGGAGGAGCCAGGGTAACAAGAGCAATGGGAGGGCCAGACATCTGTCCCTGGGAGTTCCCCAGTCCAATGGGAAAGAGCAGACCCAGCAGAACCTAAAGTGACTTTGACCCAGACACTCAGAACCAGACACAAGTAAGGAGCACTCTGGGTATCAGAGCGATTCTCAGGGGAGGGGTCCGAGCAGACTTCCCCGGAAGAGATGGCAAAGATGGGAACAAATTGAAACAGTTGTCCCAAACTTTAATGTGCCTGGAACACATTAAAACTGCAGACTCCCCAACCCTGATTTTCCCAGACCAAACATCTCCAGGGAGTCTGATTCAGTAGGTGGGTCCCTCAGGGGTTTCTGTGGCAATGGCCCAAGAACCACACTGGCCTTTAACAAGGGAGGCAGGACAACATACCAGATGGTGGAGCAGCTAGTGCATCAGGGAGGAGCGAGAGAAGACCTTGTGAGAACAAACGGTCTGGCTGGAGCCACTAACCAGTCACAAGAAATAGAAGGTAATAACTAGGACAACTAGTTTTAGACACTGAAACAGAGAAGAAGCAACTAACATTTTTATTCTGAGTGTCCACTGTGCTAAGCATTTTATGGAATACTAGTTCATGTACTGCTCATGCCAGCTGGGGCACGGGAGCATTAGCATCACCATGTTATAGACGAAGACACTCAGCTTGGAGAAGCGTTCTAGATGCCTCACCTTTCTCTTCCTCCTCATCTTCTACCCCCTGAGTTTGTTTCATTGGGCTTCCTTTTGTTGTTATTTGATTAATTGAGGTAAAATTCACATGACATCAAATTAAATGTACAACTCAATGGAATTCAATACATTTATAGTACATTTACAGTATTGTGCAACCATCACCACTATTTAGCTCCAGAGCATTTTCATCCTCCAAAAGGAAATTCCATGCCCATTAGCAGTTACTCCCTTTTCTTGCCCTTGGCAACCACGAATTTGCTTTCTCTTTGGATTTGCCTGTTCTCAGTATTTCGCATGGGCTTTCCTGATGACTCAGATGGTAAAGAATCTGCCTACAGTGCAGAGACCTGGGTTCCATCCCTGGGTTAGGAAGATCCCTTGGAGAAGGTAATGGCTACCCACTCCAGTATTCTTCTCTGGAGAATTCTATGGACAGAAGAGCCTAGCAGGCTACAGTCCATAGTCATAATGACTCAGACACGACTGAGAGACTAACACTAATATTTCATATGTTAATAAACAGAATCATTTGATATGGGGCCTTTTTGTGTCTGGCTTCTTTTACTTTGCAGAATATTATCAAGGTTTATCCGTAGCTTGTATCGGCGCTTCATTTCTTTACATGGCTGGATAAAATTTCATCGTATAGGCTCTTTCACTCTCCAGGGAAGGCAGAAGCACAGGTAAACCAAGACTTCATTTCCAATATGGAAAGTCCATCAGACTCAGCTTCGACTCTACCCAGCACTCTGCAGGTCTATGCTAGTCCACAACCCCCACTCTGCCCCCCGCCATATCAATAGTCCAAGAAAACAACCTGTGAGTGCAACACTTAAAGGGCATCTAAGGAAAACAAGATCTTCATTTAATTCTCATAAATAAATGGAGTGGTAAAGCATCTCAAAGTCGAGAATGAAAAAAACAATCAGATTTTTTCAGAGAAGACAGGATCCTTAGCAAAAGAAAAACTTTGGAATTGCAAGAAAATTTTAAACACACAGTGAGTTAGAATAAGAAAGTTTATATTTGAAAAATACTTTAAAGAATATTGATGCAGGATTTCCCTGGTCATCCAGTGATTAAGACTCTGCACTTCCAGGCTGGAGTGTAGGTGCAGGGAGACAGGTGCAGGTTGGATCCCTGATAAGGGAACCAAGATCCCACATGCCACACGGCGAGACCAAAAACAAACAAACAAAAAATTATGCATGTGAATCTAAATCACTGGATGCTGGGTCATGCAAGGTCCTCCAAAATGATTTTGTGAAGGGGAAATCTTTCCAAACAAGGATTAAATGAAGAAAAAGCCAAATCAGCCAAATCAGTAAAGGAAATTCCAGAGAAAGATCTTCAGAGGCTAAAACCGGTCAAAATGTATCACTCAGAGAATGACATGTCTTAGTTACAGCTGTTAATAAGAAAGCAAAGACACTGTAGCTAGATGTTGCTCTGTGAGGGGCAATCAACTAAGTCCCAAAAGGACAAGAAACTGAACCTCACCCAGTTGATAGATACTGTGGGTAAGATGATAAATTGCTCCATTGTAACAGAAATGAAGATTAATTCATAAGAGTTTCATTCATAATTTTTTCTCCAGAGAATCTCTGAGAATGACAATGTAATAAAAAACATACTTGCACATTTTAAAGAGAAGGTATAAGCCACTAGAGCTTAGAGGAAGGTATCCTGATGAACACCTATTTATGAAGTTTGTTATTATTCAAATATAAACCAAGTTCTAAAATAAGATTTCAGTATTTTGGAGAAATCTGCCAAAGGAAACATTTAAATAAATACATGAAAAATTTAAACAGTGATTAAAAAATAATAAGGACAATTTTGGAAGTCAGTTTTAATACACTATTCTGTTTATTGTGGTTTAAAAAAAAAAGTTTTACTGTAAATGTTAAAAAACAATCCAACCTGATAAATGTCTAAACCTAAATGAGTCTAAAAATTCAGGCCTCTCTTATTTTATGACTCTTGTTTCCATCCACTTATCACATATTTCCATCTGGATAGTCTAGCACATAATTAAACTCATATGTCAAAAAAAAAATCCCACGGTATGGATATGCCATATTTTGTTTATTCAGTCATCCACTGATGAATATTTTGGTTGTTTCTATCTTTCTGCTACTGCTAATAGTGCATCTATGAATCTTTGTATATGAGTTTTTGTTGGAACACCTGTTTTCAATTTGGGGGTATATACCTAGGAATGCAACTGCTGGCTGACACCAGGAGTTTTAGGGGTTTCACTCCAGTGACTGTAGTAAATAGCACATCTGGATGGCCTGCCTCCTTTGAGCTCATGATGTCATGCAGTGTCCACAGCCCGACAGCAATGAAGAGAGAAGATCATCTGTCAGTTTTGAGAGAAGGGGCTCCTATGACTACCCCAGAAGTAGAACTCCAGTGCATACACAGATCACAGCAGAGCTGCTTTGGTTAAAGCTGAGACAGGAGCCAGTGCCCAGCCACAGCATGCCCCTTTGCCTTTTTTCTCTAGTGAGTTGAGTTTGAAAAATACCTGAATCAAACCTGGCAAGGCTAACAGATGCCTCACTTGTCCCTGGCTTTGCTGTGCTAGTGTCTAAAAACACAGGCAGCCTCGGAGGGAAGATAAACAGCAAGTACTGAGGCATTTGCCTCCAACCCCAAAATCCAGAGGTCCAGGACCATCCAGGACTCTCAATGGCGGAAACTGAGTTAGAGGGCCTGGTTCTATTTATCATTCTCCTTTGGGAACTGCTTTGGGCTTAAGACACCCAGGAGGAGTAATGAAATCTAAAACAAATCAGTACCCCCTAAAATAGCCTGAGAGCCTATAAGAAAAATCTCGAAATGCTTTGTCCTTTGTTTATTCAACAAATACTTCAGTGGCCACTGTGTGCTGGGCATTGGGGATACAGTGGGGGAAAAGCATGTTCCCCAGCTTTGTCAAGAAGTCAAGTCTAATCGGAGAAGGCACTGGCACCCAACTCCAGTACTCTTGCCTGGAAAATCCCATGGAAAGAGGAGCCTGGTAGGCTGCAGTCCATGGGGTCGCTATGAGTTGGACACAGCTGAGCGACCTCACTTTCACTTTTCACTTTCATGCATTGGAGAAGGAAATGGCAACCCACTCCAGTGTTCTTGCCTGGAGAATCCCAGGGACGGGGGAGCCTGGTGGGCTGCCATCTATGGGGTCGCACAGAGTCGGACACGACTGAATCGACTTAGCAGCAGCAACAGTCTAATATGGGCATCAAGGAAATAAAAAGATAACGACAATATAGTATGTTTAAGTGTCATGGTGGATGAATAGAGGGTGGCAGAAGATATACTAAAGGGATATCTAATGCACTTTTATGTGACCCTTTGCCCCTTGTTCCAGGGTGGCATGTGTTTCAGACATAAATTTGATAGTACATGAAGGATCTTGTGACATGTAGAGGAAAATGGAATTTGTTGTATGAGATTCAGACTTTTAATGCAGACTCATCTCTGTGATTTTAATCACTTTATACTTAATGAGGTTGAGGTTTCCAAGAGGTAAAGTACCTCTCACTATAGTCATTTTTCGGGGTGGAGAGTATTCCGAGTGGATTAAAGGAATGAATGGAATGAGTTTAACTGGTATTTAATTGAAAGTCACATTTGTTCTGGGAAGTTACCTTTCAAATTTTTGACATAATCCTCTCACATGAGATTGTTGGCATCAGCATCTCTAGCTCTACATCACTTCTGTATTTAAATTGTGCACCAACTTACCTCCTGCAGGGCTGCCATCTAAAAAGGTCACAAGGACAGGAAGCAGGAGATTAGTACAGACTGGTAGTTGGAGTTGAGCCAGATCATCCAGACAAGGATGGGTTTCTGAGGTGGTCTCACTCAGCCTGACAGTCATCCGCTGAGACCTTACCTGGGAACTTCAGACTCATATAATCCAACTACCTACTGATTGCTTACAAGATCGTATACTTAACATATTCAAAATCAAACTCCTGATTTGCACCCCAAACCAGCTCCACCTGCCTGCAGCCTTCCCCATCTCAGCAAATAGCAGCTTCATCCTTCCACAGATGCTCAGGTTGAAAACCTTGCTGTCATCCTTGCCTTTGCTCTTATATTTCCATCTATATTGATTTCTTCAAATCCTGTTGGCTCTCCCTTCCAGTGCACCCAGAGTCCCTCCATTTCTTATGACTTCCATCCTGGTCCATGCAGTTGTACCCGATGCTAAGGAACACAAGATGACGTCCCCTCTTGCATGCAAGCATCATCTGCTCTGTTCTTAAACCATCAGTCTTCAAGTGGGTTGCTACATCTTTCAAGTTTTCATTTGCTTGATGGATTTTCTGTATGTTCTCCCACCCTTCTCCATTTCTGGCCCCAGGACATACATTTCCCTTCCCATCTGCTGAAAAGTAATCATTATTAATGATTAATAAAATACTATTAATGATTAATTAAAAAACTGTTAATCATTATTAATAGTTTGTTGGTCCTGGGATAAATGATAATGGAAAAGAGGATTAAAAAAAGTATGTATGTATATAACTAAGTCACTTTGCTGTACGGCAGAAATTAATACAACATTGTAAATCAACTATATTTCAATTTAAAAATAAATTTAAAAAACAGTTTATTGGGACCCAACCCCTTTATGCATAGTACTACACTGAGCACTCTTTGGAGACAGACTTTTGGGTTCACAATCTCAACTTTGATATTCCCTAGCTGTGGGACTTGGGGCAAATTATTTAACCTCTCTGCCTCAATTTCCTTATCTGTAAAAATGAGAGTAATAGCACCTATTTCATAGGGCTATTATGAAGACTGAATAAATTAATGCACATAAAAAGTTTAGATCAACAACTGGCACATAGTAAGTGCTCAGAAGATGGTAGCTATTATAAAAATTTACATATTCTCCAGGCAAGAACACTGGAGTGGGTAGCCATTCCCTTCTCCAGGGGATCCTCCTGACTTGGATATTGAACCTGGGTCTCCTACACTGCAAGCAGATTCTTTACCATCTCAGCCACCAAGGAAGCCCTTATATATATTATCTCATTTAAATTTAGTACAGCAGTTAGGAACCTAGGTTTGGTAACTGAGGTCTTTATGCCTCAGTTACCATATTTGAAATAGGAATAATTAAGTGTTGTAGTAAATTATGTAAGGGTTCAATAAATATGAACTGTTAACTGTTATTCAATTTTGATACCAGCCCCATGAGACCACAGAGCAAACACATAATAAAGCTTGACCACCTGTGTGACAAGTAGGCAGGTTACTTCTGTTTTTTTCAGGGATAAATAATAAGAGAGTTTATCTTGGAATTACTGTATAAAGCACAAATAACAATTAGCTATTACAATCCCCATTTTTATTGAAGAGAAAGTTGATGATCAAAGAGAGATAATGGAATAGGCTTAGGAGAAAAACCTAGATCAAATCCCAGCTTGGTCATGAAATAGCTGTGCCATCCTGAGAAAATGACTGAATTTCTTTGAAGTTTACGTTCCTTATCTTTAAAATGCTGATTAAATGGGCAAGCCTTATGGGGTTGTTATAATGGTGATATGAGATTAGGGCTTCCCTGGTGGCTCAGACAGTAAAGAATCAGCCAGCAATGTGGGAGACCCAGGTTCAATCCCTGGATCAGGAAGATTCTCTGGAGAAGGGCATGGCAACCCACTCCAGTATTCTTGCCTGGAGAATTCTATGGACAGAGGAACCTCGTGGACTGCACTCCATGGGGTAGCAAACAGTAGGACATGACTGAGTGACTAACCCTTTCACTTTTTCATGAGATCATGCAAGTAAAATGCTTAACATTGTATTCTTACTATGATCCTCATCTTTATCTATGGGAAAACGGAGGCGGAGAGAGGTCAGGTGACTTGCCCAAGGGCACAATCCATGGCAGATTCAAACTTCAAGGCCACATCACCTGCCCCAGATTTCTATTCTCCTGACACCACACTAAGCCTTCATTCAGGAAATGGGAGGAAGGCTGGTGGGGGCTGCTCTGGCCCCCAAGGATCAGGACACACTGGAAAGCGGAAGCTCTCAATTCTGCTCCAAATCGTTCCAGTGGTTAAGACCCCGAGCTTCCAACACAGGGAGTGTGGGTTCAATCCCTGTTCAGGGAACTAAGATCCCACATGCCTTGAGGTGTGGCCAAGAAATAAAAATGGGCTTCCCTGGTGGCTTAGATGGTAAAGAATCTGCCTGCAATGTAGGAGATCTGGGTTTGATCCCTGGGTCAGGAAGGTCCCTTGGAGAAGGGAATGGCTACCCACTCCAGTATTCTTGCCTGCAGAAATCCATGGACAGAGGAGCCTGGCGGGCTACAGTCCATGGGGTTACAAAGAGTAGGACATGACTGAGCAACTAACACTTTCACTTTGGGGCTTCCCTAGTGGCCCAGATGGTAAAGAATCTGCCTGCAATGTAGGAGACCCAGATTTGATCTCTGGGTTGGGAAGATCCCCTGGAGAAGCGAATGGCAACCTACTCCAGTATTCTTGCCTGGGAAATCCTATGGACAGAGGAGCCTCGTGGGCTATAGTCCATGGGGCCACAAAGAGTTGGCATGGCTGAGCGACTAACACTAATCAATTTATGTCCCCCAACCCCAATTCATGGACAGAGGTAAATGACTTGCCAAGCTAATAGTAGACTAGCTAGCCACACACATGGGCCAGAAGGAGAGGAAAGGGCAAAAGACAGGACTGAAGTGAACAAACGTGCTTCTTTCCCAACCAACCATTTGTAAATTTTAGACATATACAGTCAAACAGTAAAGACTTGTTTTATAAAGACACATTTAGATTTAGTTTCTCCTCCTGCACCCCCCACCATCCCCTTGTTTCCAAACTTGATTCATCTCAGGCAGGGTGAATAGAGGGGGTAAATGTGAAAAATAACAAGAAGTATGTTCCCCTACTTGACTTTAAAGACCAAGAAAGCTTATCCACTCACCATCATATCCCAGAGCCTCATAAAATTCCTGGTACACAACAATAGTTAATGAATATGAGCTGAAAACATAAATTATGATATCAGATCATACCCTTTAGTCTCCTCATATTTCCTATCTTTTCCTCAAAATACACAGCCTATTTTCATGCCTTCATTTTCAATACTAGGGCTACTTAAAAATGATTTCAAAGAAGTAGTATTAAGTTCTTAAGAAACCCAGTCACACTCATCCCTTCCTAATGTGTCAGTTCAGCTCCTCAGTCCCAAGTCTTCCTTCATTTGGCCAGTTTCTCCCAGCCCCATTCTCTCTGTGGCCTCACTGACCCTCATTTTGACACAGAAAGAGCATGGGGTTTAAAGGCAGAAGACTCAGATTGAGTATTGCTTCTGTTTAAGGTAACACCTCACAGCCTGTTTCCTTATCTGTGAAATGGAGCTAAATTACAGTGCCCACCTCATGGGCTATTGTTAAATCACTAACATGTATGTAAAGCTTTTGGAACAGGGCCTGGTACGCAGTAAACACTATGTAATTGGTTTAAGTTGAAGTAAAGCACTGTTCTTAATTGTAAAGTGTTACAAAAAACGTGTAAGATTACTACTACGACTTTACAGTGAGCAAATCTTGGGGAGGGGGGATATGATCTTGTCCCATGTTCCTTCATAATGCAAAGACTCCTTAGAAAAGCAAATTTCTTCTGAGTCATCTCTTAATTGCTAGGTAGTACTTCCAAGAAGAGAATAACCCATCTCCTTCCTCTCTCTCTCTCTCTCTCTCTCTCTCACACACACACACACACACACACGCACAATCACTCTATATTATCTTGTTTTTTTCATGTTTATGATCTGCCTGTCCCCATCCCCATCCCACCCATCAAACTGGAATTAAAACTCCAAGACAGGGCAAATTCTGTCTGTATTGTTCAGAATTGGCACAGAATGGATATTTTTGTTGCCCTAATGAACAAATAAATCAAAGTCTACAGCAGATATGCAAAGAAATACCAGATCACAGAAATAACACCTAGAGAAGCTGGACTTGAATCAAAACGAAATATATGGATTTATTCCTCAGAAGGCCCTGGTGGTCAATGGTGTTACCAAGAAAAGGGAGGTTCATAAACAATTGAAGACGAGCCTTCTACTTTGGGATCAAGGAATTTGAAAGAGCAGATCCCAGCTCTCCGCAAAGAGCTTGAGCTTCTTTACATTAGCTCAGGCAGGCTTCACAACCGCGTTTTATTTAGCCCCACAGCCGGCTGTGGAGGATGTTTTGCGAAGATTTGGGGCTTCCAATGACAAATGAGTTGGGAACCTCAACGCGAAAGTGGAGGTTGCAAGGCGCCCTGCGGCTCCCTTGGCCTTGCCAGGTGAGGATGCCCAGGGAGCACATAACGGGTCCATTATGATGACTATTTATTAATAATAATATTGTTATTAAATATTTATGAAGTGCTTGTGCTCGGCTAGACGGTGACCCTCCCACCACTCTCCCACCCTTCCAGCAGCACCAGGTTCCTAGCCCCAAGTCCCACCAGTCCTCCCGGTGTATGGTGGTTGGAGAGAATTGTGACAGGTGGCTCTGGCCGCCTAATTTGACCTTGACTGCTGGGAACCCAGGCGTCCGGGTTCTCCAGTGCGGCGACAATCCTTTTGCGGTCGCCACGGGGGCTGGGTAAAGAACGTCCCCGTGGTCCGTACCCAACCTGGGCTCCGGGAGCAGAAATGGGGAGGGGCCAGGTCCAAGCTCCCCACGGGGTCCACCTGGCGGCCGCCCCCTCCTCCCCTCGGTCCCCGCGGGCCGGCAGGAAGGCTAGGGCGCGGTCCCGGGGGTCTCCGGCCTCCGGCGAGCGGCCACACGCCATTCAGCTCCCGGAGCTCCCCGCCGCCCCGGCCCAGCATCCCGGCCCCCCGGTCCCGCGGCATTTTTTTCTCTTTATCATAAATATATAAATTATGCTAATTACGGGCATTGCATATTAACCAAACCCGAAACCTCCCCTGCCCGGCCCCCTCCCCCTCTGTGCAAACCCCTCCCCGCCCCGGACCCCGCTACTTACCGGAGCCCGAGCCCGAGCTGCCTTTGCCCCGGGTGCCCGGCGGCCACCGATTAGAGATTCATCTCACAGCTCGGGCCAGGGGGCCGGGGGCCGGGGGCCGGGGGCCGAGGCAGCCGCCACCCGCAGACAAAGAAGCCAGTGCGGCTTGGCTGGGCTCAGCTCGGCCCGGGAGCCGGTCGGGACCCGCCGCCGCCGCCCCCGGGCCCCCAGCCCGGGCTGGCCAGAGCCGAAGGGGACTCGGCGGGCTGCGCTGGACGGAGGGGGGACGGCTGGGAAGCGAGAAGGGGAAGCAGGGTGGGGGGGGGGCGGTCAGGTATATATATATATTTTTTCTTCCTTTCCCCCCTTCCACGGCCCCCCCCTTTTCCCTCCCCCCCTCGTTTTTTTTCCCTCCTTCTGCTACTTGGATTTTTTTAGCTGCTGCGTCATGAGCATAATTTATGCAAAGAGCTTTGCCGCATGCTGCACCGCGCGCGCCAGCCGCCGGGGGCGGCGGGCTGGGCGGGCAAGCAGGGAAGGGAGGGGATCTGGGGAACCGAGAACAAGCGATGGTGGGGGCACTCCAGCCCCTTGCCACCCCCGCTCCCAGAGGCCCCACAGGCTAGCTCCCCGGACTGGAGTGGAAAGTTGATGGGGCGGGTCACGCAGCCCCGCTCCGAGGAGCATCCCGAGGTCCTTTCATTTTGGAAGGTGCGAGAATGGGGAGCACAGGAGTCCAAACGGGACCCTGTGCCACACTCCCGTCAGCCTAGGGTTGGGGCGGTAACTCCCAGCGGCCGCCCTATTCTCTCGAGCTTGGTCAGTTGCCCTGCTCAACGTTGAAAGTCAAGTTCGTGTCCATTCCCAAGTCTCAGGCCGGGCTCCCACTATGAGAAAAGGGAGGGCACTCAGCCAGACCCAAACCAGCGCCCAACCAACCTCCGGAGCAGCTGTGCCCGAGCTCCATCTCACCCGGGGGGAGCGGGGTGGGGGGGTGGGGCGTGGGGGCCTGGGCCCGAAAGCCCCCGTATACACACCTCAGTAGCAGCTGTCTAGAGACTAGCTTGTCTGCTTTCTTGACCAAGTGGATGAGGAAATGTAAAAAAATAGACAAAGTTCTGTGGCATGGAGCAAAAAAAAAAAAAAAATTAAAAAAAAAAACCAAACCCAACGTTCTGCTTTGGTGGTGGTGATGTCGGGGAGGGTTTGGTTTAAGAGGCTCCCGAAGGTAGGGAAAGGGGAAGGGATAGAAAGAGGCACTGTTTGAGGCTGAGGGAAAACGGACTGAGACCTCGTTGGCAAATGAAAGAGGAAGGAGTTGGAAGAACAAAGGGGAAGAGAAAGAATGAGGGAAGAAGAATTGGGGAGGAGGGAGGCTCTGTAAATCCAGTGACTGTGGGTCCCAGCTTTGAGACCTGGAGACAGCCTGCCGTCAGCCTGGGCTGCTTCCCCACTGCCCCGCCATCTCCTGCCCGCCTCCCCCGACCCCACCCCCAGATTTGGTGGCTTATCTTTTGATGAGGTAAGCGTAGACGAGTTAGAGGTAATGTGAGGAGAATGGAAGTGGAGCCCTCAGCCCACCTCCCTGGGAGGACACGGAAAGGGAGGGGAGAGGCGGAGAGGGGAGCAACGGCAGGTCGTAGACCATCTCTACACACTTTTCCAGAACCTTACCTGCGCTTGGCAGATCTACCAGTAACCCATGGATTCCAAGTTAGAATATTTAGGGTTTAGCCTCTACGCTTCTACTAACAGTTTAGGCAGGTAATTTAACTTCATTCCTTACTTTCCTATTATCATTACTTCACAGGGTCAGGAAGTTTAACTGTGTGAGCTTGTATGTGAAAGAACCTTGAAAAACTCTAACTGATATACAATTGTAAGGTATCATTACCTGTACAGTAGTTTTAATCTGTTTTAACTGGCCTTGTGAAGCTAATACATGACAGTATTACAGTTCTTGGAGGTTTTGTTTGGTCTTTTGTCCCTATGTTCTCTCCTCTTAGGCTGTAAATTTCTTGGGAGCACAGATGGTGACAACTCATTTTTGTATTTCCTACTGCTGTTTATGAGAAGAAGAGGCTCAGTATTGCTATTGAATGTTGTCACACGAAGACAAAAACTCTTAGTCTATATGATGTGGTTTGGTGCTACACACAGATAAATCAAATGCATGATATCAGGGACAGTATGAAGAAAGAAATGGATGTGTTCAAAGGGGTTCAGGGAGATATAAATGAGAATGGTAATTGTGGTTTTCTCTGGAAAAAGGAAGCCTTAAATTTGTATTGTATACGCTTCTGCCTAAATTTTTGATGCTGAACATATATTACATTTTTGTTGGTCTAAAATTTTTATTTATCAGTTATAATATGTACACAGTAAAGTACACAAACCTTAAATGTACATACTGATGAATTATTTATATATACATAAAATATTTATTATCTATACATTACATTATTTACACATTATTTACATATAAAATAGATTATGTTATTTATATATAATATTTTTTACAACAATTGGGGCTTCCCTGGTAGCTCAAATGGTAGTGAATCTGCCTGCGATGAGGGAACCCTGGGCATAATTATAATAATTACATTTTATTATATATCACACATATATATTTTATAAACATATATAAAATCACCACCCACAATATGATATAGAGCATTTCCAACACCTGAGAAGACTCCTCTGTGTTCCTTGATAGGTAAACTTCCAATTGTCACTATAGATTAATTTTACTGTTTCTTGAACTTCATCTAAATGGAGTCAGACAGTGTGTTTATTCTTTTGTGTCTGGTTTCTGTTACTCAACACATGTTTTTGAGATTCACCCATGTTGTTGTGTTTAACAGTATTACTTGTTATTTTATACTGCTGTATACATGCCATTGTATAATTATACCACAATTTATCCATTCTACTATTGATGGGCATTTCAATAGTTTCTCTTTTTGTCTTTTATGCATGAAAGCTGCTCTAAACATGTTTGGATAAGTCTCTTAATGAATACGTGCACTTATTTTTCCTAGGTGAATATTGAGGAGTGGAATTGCTAAGTTTGGGGTATATGTTCAACTTTTTATTGGGTTGGCCAATAAAAAACTTTGGGTTTGGGTTTTCCATAACATCTTACAGAAACTCGAATGAACTTTTTGGCTAACCCCATAGATACTGCTCCCCTAGTGGCTCAGACATTAAAGAGTCTGCCTGCAATGCAGGAGACCTGGGTTTGATCCCTGGGTTGGGAACACCCCCCTGGAGAAGGAAATGACTATCCACTCCAGTATTCTTGCCTTGAGAAATTCCATGGACAGAGGAGTCTGGCAGGCTACAGTCCATGGGGTCACAAAGAATAGACACAACTTAGCCACGAACACTTTCAACACAGATATTGCTAAATACTTTCCCAAAATGTCTGAACCAATTTATATCCTTACTAGTAATGTATGAGAGTTCTAGTTGTTTCATCCTCACTGATGCTTGAAATACAGTCTTTTTTTTCTTTTGCAATATTGCAATATATGATTTTTGGAATAAGATACATTGGAAAAAAGTCAGAAAAAAAGCCAACAATACAAATATTTCCATGAGTAAGTAGGGAGAAGCTGTCACCAGTGACATGCTGTGCCAAAGAAAACTCATCAATAGTATCCTCAGCCCAGCACATTTTCTTTTTCTCCTTTGCTCCCACTTCCTATGCCTCTGAGCCTACATTTATTCAAAAAATATTATTGTCTACTAGATTGGATGCTAAGTGTCCAGTGGAAAACAAAACAGCTTTCTTGAAATTTAGACTCTTCTGGGGAAACACATGTTAAACAAAATATAAGCACCTAAGTATATCATTATATGTGATGATGAAGGAAACTCGAAGGTGATATGAGAAAGAATCACACGGGGGGGGGGGGGGGGGTAGGGAAGGCCTCCCTAAAGAAGTCACATATAAGGCGAACTTAAAAAGATGGAATAGGGACTTTCCTGATTTTCCATGGCTAAGACTGCACTCCCATTGGAGGGGGCCTGAGTTTGATTCCTGGTCAGGGAACTAGATCCCACATGCCGAAACTAAAGATTCTGCATGCTGCAACTAAGAGCCGGTGCAAAATAAATAAATAAAAACAAATAGTTTAAAAAAGTGAAATAGGCAGGAGACCAAAGGAACAGCAGAGGTGATGAGACAGGAAAGAACCTGGTGTTCGAAACTGGAACACAGCAAGTGACAGGAAGAACTTCACAAAATGAACTTGGAAAGATAGGCAGGGCCCAAATCAGGAAGGCCTGGCCATATGTACCTCTAATCTTCCCATTCAGCTGGGGCTGTTCTTTCCTTGCAAACTCTCCTCAGGATTTACTCCCTCTAAGTAGCCTTCTTGAATAATACTGAATTGTTCAAATTAATATTATTATTTTAATTATATCATTGTTCCAAAAACGTCATAATTTGTAGTAAATAGCCCTTTCTTTCTGTTTCCTGAGAACATATTGGTTTACCCAATAGATGTAGGACAGGGCCTTGTGTTTCCTCTTTTACCTGAGTCTCCTCCAAGCATCAGGGATGCTCCCTGGACACTAAGAGTCTTCCTTGGCCCTGCACTCTATTCCTAGAAAGCTCTTGGAATCTAAGTAGATAATCCCTAGAATCCTGTTTTGCCTGGTTTGAGGACTGACTCAGTTTCAGATCTTCAAAAGTTGCCCTGGAGCAACCAAATTTCCCCAGGATCCACATATATTTTCCCAAACACCTTCCTTAACTGCGAGTTAATCTTGCCCCTCCTCCTGCCAATCACCAAGTTAAAGGCATCTTTGCTGTTGCTAAGAGAAAGAGGCTTGGGCAGGTGGGAGTGAGTTGAAGGATGATACAGCAGGGAGTCAGGCTGGTCAGCAGGGGGAAAAACCTCTCAGGTGTGAGGGAAGAGAGCAATAAAAAGCATTTTTCAAGTGCTTCTGGGTCAGGTTTTTTTTTTTTTCCCCACTGTGTTTGCCTGCTTTTTCTCTGAAAGCTTTTAGGACTTTCTTTTAAGAAAATCTCTCATGTCTTAAATTTTACATCATGGCTTATAGTTGGCCAGCTTTCATAAAACAAGGAAGCTATTGTTCACCTTGACTGGTTATATTGAAGTCCTTGTGAAGGGAAAAGGACCATCAAAGAGAAGGTCCCTGAGTGCTGGTAACAATGCAGGGCTATTTAAAGGTGAGAAGTCAGAGTTCTGGAATACTTGCTTGGCAAGGAGTGTGGTTGGGCATGCTCCATTTTTTATAGACTTCCCACCCTGAAATGCATATATTTTATCTATTTACTTTAATTTTAGCAATGATGTAAAATTATTGTTGGGCTGCTGCCACTCTGACAGATCACCTTACCAGCTCAAAGGGTAAATATGGATTTTTTTTCCCCATAATTTTTGTACAGTAACAAGGTGAGGAACATTTTAGCTCATAAATTATTCACCAAACCTCACAGGCATAATAGGCTGTGTGCATATTCATCAGGTTATCATCCATTATTCATAAGAAGTTCACTTCAACTGTTAGAAGAAAATGAGGTTGTTGATTGAAATGCTGAAGAAATGTGGGCTTTTGTTCCCCCTTCTTCTTTCTCCCATCTAAGTCTGGAAGTTTCCATCAAAAAAAATCATATCATAGGGGAAAAAATTTATTCCTGACATGCAGATATGTAGATGAGAGGAAAAGAAAATTTGGAGTAGGAAATAAGTTGGCAGAATCAACCATCATTCATTTAACTTGCTAAAGGCCTCTGACTCCTGCTTCCACAGAAATTGCATCCAGGAAGTGTCCAAAAGGAGTCCCCTTTCTTGCAACAAAGGAGCAGCTTTGGTAAATCTGATAGATTTTTTTTAGACTTCATACTTACGTTAAGATACAGATTGCATTCTGCAGCCCAAGAAATATTACCACTTATGTTATTATTTGACCTTCATACCATGTTTGTGAGATAGGAATAATTTCAAGATGAGACAACTGAGGCTCAGAGAGGTTAAGTGATTTGTCTAAAGCCAAATAGCTGGTGAGCAGAGCAGGACTGGGATCTACGTTTTCTTCCATATTCCATGGTCATATTTATACTCTGTCTTCCTAAATCCTCTGGAATAATGAAACCTACCATTCCCAGAGGCATTTCACACTGTTTTCCAAGAACCACTCATTTTATTATTTTCTCTTTTTAGTCTCTTTATTATTTCTGTGAACTTCAGAAGCAATACAGGTTTGAAAGCATCAAATAACCCAAAGTTCTATAGAATAAAGAATAACAAATGGACAGGCAGTTAACTGCCACGATAGCCAAACTCCTCTGCCACAGGAGCCAGGAGGAAATAATATAATTCAGCCAGATCTACAGATCTGGTTCAGATCTGATCATGGTCACTGACTAGCTGTTTCATTTAGGGCAAGATAGCCTCTTTAGACTGTAGTTTCTCATTTGTAAAATGGGGATGACACTTCCAGAGTTTTTTAAGAATTAAATGACATGATGTATATGAAACCCAAGTGTCAGCACTTTCCTCTGTTTTAAAGGCCCCCTCTCTCTGGCACAGCTGGCCATCCAATATCCATGGGTTCTGCATCAGAGGATTCAATCCACCAAGGATTGAAAATAACTGGAAAATAAATTCCAGAAAGTCCCCAAAAGCAAAAGTGAATTTGCTGCACATCAAACTTTGTACATAGTATCTACAACTACATAGTATTTAAAACTATGCAAGACATAGTATTTACATTGTATGGAGAAAGAAACGGCAACCAATTCCAGTATTCTTGCCTGGAAAAAATTCCATCCCATGGATGGAATTGTGTTCGAAGCCGCCGCCGCAGCGCCGCCGTCGCTCTCCAACACCAGCGCCGCCTCTAGCTCGCGGAGCTCCAGCCAAAGGAGAAGAGGGGTAAGTTGAGGAGGTCTCTATACCATGGCTCGTACAAAGCAGACTCCCTGCAAATCGACCGGTGGTAAAGCACCGAGGAAGCAACTCGCTACAAAAGCCGCTCGCAAGAGTGCGCCCTCTACTGGAGGGGTGAAGAAACCTCATCGTTACAGGCCTGGTCCGGTGGCATTCCGTGAAGTTAGACGTTATCAGAAGTCCACTGAACTTCTGATTCGCAAACTTCCTTTCCAGCGTCTGGTGCAGGGAATTTCTCGGGACTTCAAAACAGATCTGCGCTTCCAGAATTCAGCTATTGGTGCTTTGCAGGAGGCAAGTGAGGCCTATCTGGTTGGCCTTTTTGAAGACACCAACCTGTGTGCTATCCATGCCAAACGTGTAACAATTATGCCAAAAGACATCCAGCTAGCACGCCGCGTACATGGAGAACGTGCTTAAGAATCCACTATGATGGGAAACATTTCATTCTTTAAAAAAAAAAAATCTCTTCTTCCTGTTATTGGTAGTTGTTGAACGTTAGATATTTTTTTACCATGGGGTCAAAAGGCACCTAAGTATATGACTGCAAGTGGAAGAATAGGGGACAGGAATCAGGTATTGGCAGTTTTTCCATTTTCATTTGTGTGTGAATTTTGAATATAAATGCGGGGACATAAAGCATTAATGAAAGTCAAAATGTTTCAGTGAACAACTTTCAGCAGTTCAAATTTATAACAATTATGAATAAACCTGTTAAATTTTTCTGGACAATGCCAGCATTTGGATTTTTTTAAAAACAAGTACATTTCTTATTGACTGCAACTAAATGGTGTTTGTAGAGTTTTTATCATACGGTAGATCCCATCCATCCACTATACTTTTCTAACTGAGTTGTCCTACATGCAAGTACATGTTTTTAATGTTGTCTGTCTTCTGTGCTGTTCCTGTAAGTTTGCTATTAAAATACATTAAACTATATTAAAAAAAAATTCCATGGATGGAGGAGTCTGGTAGGCTACAGTTCATAGGATTGCAGAGTCGACACAACTGAGCAACTGAACTGAGGTATTGTAAGTAATCTAAAGACGATTTCAAGTTATACAGGAGAATGTTCAGAGGTTTTATGCAAATACCATTTTATATAAGGGACGTGAGAGGCTGACTGTAGCTCAGATCATGAACTCCTTATTGCCAAATTCAGACTGAAATTGAAGAAAGTAGGGAAAACCACTAGACCATTCAGGTATGACCTAAATCAAATCCCTTATGACTATAAAGTGGAAGTGAGAAATAGATTTAAGGGACTAGATCTGATAGACAGAGTGCCTGATGAACAATGGATGGAGGTTCGTGACATTGTACAGGAGACAGGAATCAAGACCATCCCTAGGAAAAAGAAATGCAAAACAAGCAAAATGGCTGTCTGAGAAGGCCTTACAAGTAGCTGTGAAAAGAAGGGATGCAAAAAGCAAAGGAGAAAAGGAAAGATATACTCATTTGAATGCAGAGTTCTAAATAATAGCAAGGAGAGATAAGAAAGCCTTCCTCAGCGATCAATGCAAAGAAATAGAGGAAAACGATAGAATGGGAAAGACTAGAGATCTCTTCAAGAAAATTAGAGATACCAAGGGAACATTTCATGCAAAGATGGGCTCAATAAAGGACAGAAGTGGTATGGAGCTAACTGAAGCAGAAGATATTAAGAAGAGGTGGCAAGAATACACAGAAGAACTGCACAAAAAAGATCTTCATGACCCAGATAATCATGGTGGTGTGATCACTCACCTAGAGCCAGACATCCTGGAATGTGAAGTCAAGTGGGCCTTAGGAAGCATCACTAGGGACAAAGCTAGTGGAGGTGATGGAATTCCAGTTGAGCTATTTCAAATCCTGAAAGATGATGTTGTGAAAGTGCTGCATTCAACATGCCAGCAGATTTGGAAAACTCAGCAGTGGCCACAGGACTGGAAAAGGTCAGTTTTCATTCCAATCCCAAAGAAAGGCAATGCCAAAGAATGTTCAAACTACAGCACAATTGCACTCATCTAACACACTAGTAAAGTAATGCTTAAAATTCTCCAAGCCAGGCTTCAGCAAATATGTGAACCATGAACTTCCAGATGTTCAAACTGGTTTTAGATCAAATTGCCATATCCGATGGATCATCGAAAAAGCAAGAGAGTTCAAAAAAAACCCAAAAACATCTATCTCTGCTTTATTCACTATGCCAAAGCCTTTGACTGTGTGGATCACAATAAACTGGAAAATTCTGAAAGAGATGGGAATACCAGACCACCTGACCTGCCTCTTGAGAAACCTGTATGCAGGTCAGGAAGCAACAGTTAGAACTGGACGTGGAACAACAGACTGGTTCCAAATAGGAAAAGGAGTACATCAAGGCTGTATATTGTCACCCTGCTTATTTAACTTATATGCAGAGTGCATCATGAGAAATTCCAGGCTGGATGAAGCACAAACTGGAATCAAGATTGCCAGGAAAAATATCAATAACCTCAGCTATGCAGATGACACCACCCTTATGGCAGAAACTGAAGAAGAACTAGAGCCTCTTGATGAAAGTGAAAGAGGAAAGTGAAAAAGTTGGCTTAAAGCTCAATATTCAGAAAACTAAGATCATGGCATCTGGTCCCATCACTTCATGGCAAATAGATGGGGCAACAGTGGAAAAAGTGGCAGACTTTATTTTTCTGGGCTCCAAAATCACTGCAGATAGTGATTTCAGCCAGGAAATTAAAAGATACTTATTCCTTGAAAGGAAAGTTATGACCAACCTAGACAGCATATTGAAAAGCAGAGACGTTATTTTGTCAACAAAGGTCCATCTAGCCAAGGCTATGGTTTTTCCAGTGGTTATGTATGGATGTGAGAGTTGGACTATAAAGAAAGCTGAGCACTGAAGAATTGATGCTTTTGAACTGTGGAGTTGGAGAAGACTCTTGAGAGTCCCTTGGACTGCAAGGAGATACAACTAGTCCAACTTAAAGGAGATCAGTCCTGGGTGTTCACTGGAAGGACTGATGTTGAAGCTGAAACTCCAGTACTTTGGCCACCTGATGCGAAGAGCTGACTCGTTTAAAAAGACCCTGATGCTGGGAAAGATTGAGGGCAGGAGGAGAAGGGGACGACAGAGGTGAGATGGTTGGATGGCATCACCAACTCAATGGCCATGGGTTTGGGTGGACTCCGGGAGTTGGTGATGGACAGGGAGGCCTGGCGTGCTGTGGTTCATGGGGTCAGAGTTGGACATGACTGAGCAACTGAATTGAACTGAGCAGCCTTGGATTTTGGTGTCTGTGAAGTGGGGGTGGGTCCTAGAACAAAATACCCTGTGGGAATTGTATGTTCATTTGGGGAAACGGAATGGAAGGCAAGGCTTGTCGCTTGCCTGTGCCCCAAGTCTTTCGCTTGATCCTCTGTTTCCTTCTGTCCTGGGTCACTCACCTGGATGCTAGTCACCAGGTGTGGTTCCTCTGTACGAAATGCAGCTGTAGTCACAGTGGGACATAGCTGCGAGTTTTCCCCAGCACGACTAAATATGATTATTCTTTTTTTAAAGAAAATTATTTGTTTGGCTGTGTCAGATCTTACTTGCGGCACGAGGGATCTTTAGTTGGGGGATGTGGGATCTAGTCCCCTGACCAGGGATCGAACCTGGGCCCCCTGCATTGGAAGTGCAGAGTCTTAGCCACTGGATCACCAGGGAAGTCCCTCAAGATTGTTCTTTACTGAAAAGTTGGGAAGAAAGCTAATGAGAATTCCAGTGAATAAGAGAAAGCATTAAATTTTTTATTGTAACTTTCTGTGTAATTCAAATGAAAACCAGATAAGTTCAGTTTTTATGAGCAGGTCAGATTTTGCATGCCTGGACCCCAAACCCTAATCTGACTCCCTGTCCTCAGGTCAGTTTTCCTCCCTAGGAACTTCTCCTTCAACCCTCCACTCCTCTCTGGGAGGGCCCAGGCCCTTCCTCCCTCTGCTTCCTCACCTGTACTCAGAAGTGTGTGGGTGTGCAGTCGTTTAGTGGTGTCCAAGTCTGTGCGACCCTATGGAATGTAGCCCGTCACGCTCCTCTATCCATGGGATTTCCTAAACAAGAATACTGGAGTGGGTTGCCATTTCCTCCTCCAGGGGATCTTCCCAGCCCAGGGATTGAACCTGAGTTTCCTGAGTTACAGGTGGATTCTTAACCACTAGCACCACCTGGGAGCCCCGAATTCAGAAGTACATTTCCCTAAATCTGACATATTTAGTCTGGAAGAGGTGAGTTTGTGGCAGAGGGTGAAGGATGTAGTGGGTGCTATGAGCTCTAGCATACAATCCACCCAGGAAATTTGTCCAAGGAAGGCTGGCACCCCAAGTCCAGACCCCTTCCAGTCTCTTGGCCAGATGTAGATGTAGATGAGGCTCTATTCTTCTGAGTGCCCTTTGGAAAATAACTTTTGGAGCCCATACACACAAACACACACACACATTGAAGAATAAAAGGAAAGCTTAACCCTCAAACCAGCAAATGTCATGTGGTAGAATCACTCTATTATGCTGCATTTTTAATAAACACTAAGTGATTCTGATACAAGTGGTTTGGGATTTCACAGGGATAAAAATTGCTCAGAATCCCAAAAGAAGAGAAGCTGTCCCAGGATTTACTAGGCTCCTCAGCTACAGTGGTGTTAGGTCTTGACATTATTATGCAGAGCAGTGTTATTGCCTCTCCTACAAAGGCTTGCCAGCAATAAGAAAAGAGGATCCATTTCTGAGTCATATATCTCGTAATCTTTGTTCACTTAGTTATACAAAGACCAGCCAAAGCTTTGAAAAGGTTGCTTCAGAGCCTGACTGGATTCTTCCACAAACCTCCACCCTCCCTCTTTGGGCTGGGAAATAGGAGGTGTTTTTGTTTTCTGTTAATAGAAGTGAAGAGTCCAACACAGAGTAGGTGTTCAAAAAGGTACATTAAAAAGCTCTAATAAGGGCTTTTTATCCTGTTGGCACAGAGGATAAGAATCTGCCTGAAGGTGCAGGGAAAACTGGTTCGATCTCTGGTCCAGGAAGATTCCACGTCTTGGAGCAGCTAAGCCTTGGCACTACAAGTACTGAGCCCACATTCTAGCGCCCATGTGCTGCACCTACTGAAGCCTGCATTCCTGGAGCCTGTGTTCCACACAAGAGAAGCTTCTGCAATGAGAAACCCACACATCACAAGGAAGAGCAGTATCCGCTTGCTGCAACTAGAGAAAGCCTGAGCAAAAGCAATGAAGTCCCAACAGAGCCCCCAAAAGCTCCAATCAGCTGAATTAACTGGGATGAGGAGAACCTTCGGGGCTTTCCTGGTGGCTCAGTGGTAAAGAATTCACCTGCAATGCAGGAGCCAAAAGAGACGTGGGTTCGATCCCTGGGTCGGGAAGATTCCCTGGAGGAGGGCACGCCAACCCACTCCAGTAATCTTGCCTGGAGAATCCCATGAGCACAGGAGGCTGGTGGGCTGCAGTCCATGGGGTCACAGAGTTGGACAGGTGAGCGACTGAGCATGCATGCACAACATACAATAAACTGCATGTGCTTAAAACGCACAAGCTGATAAGCTTTGACACACCCAGGAAGACTATCACCACAATCAAAACAGTGAACATATCCATCACCCCTCAAAGCTTCCCAAAGTTCACCTCTTCTCTCCTGTCCCTCCCTTTCCCTTCATACTGGCAATCATCGCTCTGTTTTATATCACTATGGTTTGTGTTCTCCACAATGTTATATAAATGGCATCCTTTAGCATGCACTCTTGTCTGGTTTCTTTCCTTCAGCATAACTGAGGTTATCCATGTTGCATGGATACACAGTTCATTCCTTAACACCACAGTGTATTAATTCATTGACCTGTTGATGGATATTTGCGTCGTTTCCAGTTTTTGGCTGTTACAAAGCTGTAATAGTCATGGGCAAGCCTTTGTGTGCCCATATTCTTTTATTTCTCTTAGGTTAATAGGAGTGAAAGGACTGATCACACAGTAAGTATAACTTAAAATCCTGCCATGCTGCTTTCAAAGTGGTTGTACTGTTTTACACGCTCATCAGCAGTGTATGAGAATTCTAATAGCTCCACATACTCTCCAAGACTTAAAATAGTCAGTCTTTTTGATTAAGTTATTTTATTTTTTGTTATAATGGCTCTTCATTGCTGCGCAAGGGCTTTCTCTCGTTATGGACAGTGGAGGCTACTTTTTAGTTGCGGTGCTCAGGCTTCTTATTGCAGCGGCTTCTCCTGCTGCGGAGCTCAGGCTGTAGAGGCACAGGTTTCAGCAGCTGCAGCATGAGAGCTCAGTAGTTGTGGCTCCAGGACCCTGGAGCATGCAGGCTTCAGTATTTGTGGCACACAGGCTTAGCAGCTCGGTGGCATGTGGGGACCAGGGATTGAACCCGTGTCCGCTGCATTGGCAGGCAGCTTCTTATAACTGTACCATCAGGGAAGTCCAGTCAGTCTTTGTAATGTTAACCATTTTAGGTGTGCCAACATTGTTTTAAGTTTTTGAATTGGTAAGCATTCACGTTTCAAAATTTTTAGAAATGTTTTTTAAGGTATACAGTGAAAAGTCATTCCCATCTCTGTCCCCAACCTGACTCAGTAACCACTTCTATAGCTATCATGTGTAATCTTGCAGAATTTCTTTACTCAAATACTAATGAATATTGTTTTCCTGCTTTTTTACACAGAAGACTCCATGCTAAGCACATGATTCTGAACCTAGCCTTGTTTTCATTTAAAAAATATTTTGGAGAGCTTTATCATTCTTTGTTACAGCCATGCAGTGTTTAATTATATGGATGTACTAAGATTTATTTTACCATTTCCCTACCAATGGACATATATAGGTTATTTCTAATCTTTTGCTTTACAAACAATGCTGCAGTAAATAGCCTTATATACACAGTGTTTCTCATGAATGCAAATGTATCTGTAGGAACCATTCTTAGAAGTGGGGATTATAAAATTTGACATTTGCCAAATTAACCCTATAGGAATTGTACTCCCACCATCAATAAATTAAAGAGTGTCTGCCTATCCACAGCCTCAAAATTAAAGTTTGTAAATGTTTGGATTTTTGCCAGTCTGATAGTGGTTATCTGTGTGGTTTTAATCTGCCTTCTTCAGAATGAGGTTGAACATCTTTTCATATATTTAGAAGCCATGCATCAAAAAAACAAAAGAGTTCCAGAAAAACATCTGTTTCTGCTTTATCGACTATGCCAAAGCCTTTGACTGTGTGGATCACAATAAACTATGGAAAATGCTGAAAGAGATGGGAATACCAGACCGCCTGACCTGCCTCTTGAGAAACCTGTATGCAGGTCAGGAAGCAATAGTTAGAACTGGACATAGAAAAAGAGACTGGTTCCAAATAGGAAAAGGAGTACGTCAAGGCTATATATTGTCACCGTGCTTATTAAACTTATATACAGAGTACATCATGAGAAACACCAGGCTGGATGAAGCACAAGCTGGAATCAAGACTGCTAGGAGAAATACCAATAACCTCAGCTATGCAGATGACACCACCCTTATGGCAGAAACTGAAGAAGAACTAGAGCCTCTTGATGAAAGTGAAAGAGGAGAGTGAAAAAGTTGGCTTAAAGCTCAACATTCAGAAAACTAAGATCATGGCATCTGGTCCCATCACTTCATGGCAAATAGATGGGGCAACAGTGGAAACAGTGGCAGACTTATTTTTCTGGGCTCCAAAATCACTGTAGCTGGTGACTGCAGCCATGAAATTAAAAGATGCTTACTCCTTGGAAGGAAAGTTATGACCAACCTAGATAGCATATTAAAAAGCAGATACATTACTTTGCCAACAAAGGTCTGGCTAGTCAAGGCTATGGTTTTTCCTGTAGTCATGTATGGATGTGAGAGTTGGATGGAGTATAAAGAAAGCTGAGCACTGAAGAATTGATGCTTTTGAACTGTGGTGTTGGAGAAGACTCTTGAGAGTCTCTTGGACTTCGAGGGGATCCAACCAGTCCATCCTAAAGGAAATCAGTCCTGAATATTCATTGGAAGGACTGATGCTGAAACTGAAACTCCAATACTTTGGCCACCTGATGTGAAGAACTGACTCATTGGAAAAGACCCTGATGCTGGGAAAGACTGAGGGCAGGAGAAGGGGATGACAGACGATGAGATAGCTGGATGGCATCACCTACTCGATGGCCATGGGTTTGGGTGGACTCCAGGAGTTGATGATGGACAGGGAGGCCTGGCATGCTGTGGTTCATGGGGTTGCAGAGTCGGACATGACTGAGCAACTGAACTGAACTGAACTGACATACAGCACTACATAAGTTTAGGCTTTTCTGGCGGCTCAGTGGTAAAGAACCTGCCTGCCAATGAAGGAGATTTGAGTTTGATCTCTGGGCCAGGAAGATCCTCTGGAGAAGGAAATGGCAACCCACTTCAGTATTCTTGCCTGGGAAATCCCATGGACAGAGGAACCTGGTGGGCTACCTCCATAGGGTCACAATGAGTCAGACATGACTTAGTGACTAAACAACAACAACTATGTAAATTTAAGGTATACAACCAAATGATTCAACTTACAGACATCATGAAATGATTACCACAATAGGTTTAGTGAAATCCATCTTATGTAGATATAAAATTAAAGAAATAGAAAAAAATTTAATTATGATGAGAACTCAGGATTTACTATCTTAAGAACTTTCATTTACAATTACAGTAGTGTTAATTATCTGTATCATGTTGCATGTTACATCCTTGTACATTTTGACTACCTTCATCTAACTCCTCCTGCTCCCAGCTACTTTTTCTAATGGTCTATAGGAGTTATTAATATTTAGGGGGATTAGCCCTTTGTGATGCAAATTGCAATTTTCCCCCCTAAATTGTCATTTTTCTTTTGACTTTATGAAATTTTTAATTCCTGACATGAATCCTGTTAATTAATCCAGGACATTAATCTCAGTATTAGTCCAGATGGTTTTTTTTATATATAATTTTATTTATTTATTTATTTATTTATGGCTGTGCTGGGTCTTTGTTGCTGTGTGGGCTTTCTCTCGTTGCAGAGAGTGAGGGCTACTCTCTAGTTGGATTGCTCAGGCTTCTCAGTGCAGTGGCTCTCTTGTTGCTGAGCACAGGCTCTAGGGCACAAGGGCTTCAGCAGCTGTGGCTCCTGGGCTCTAGAGCAAGGCTCAATAGTGGTGGTACATGAGCTTAGTTGCTCTGCAGCACGTGGGATCTTCCTGGATTATGGATTGAACCTGTGTCTCCTGTTTTGTAGGCAGAGCCACAAGGGGAGGCCCCATACCGTCCTTATGACAACACTAATCACACTATTCTTTGACTTTCTGTTTACTTTTCTCTCTCTCTCATTAGGTAGGCTAAGTTCCATGAGGACAGGGACTAAGTGTGCTTCTTCATTACTTTTTCCCTGGAGTCTATTACAGGGCCTGGCACATAACAGGTGCTTGATAAATAGGTTTTTTTTTTAAGTTATTATTTTTTAAATTTTTTTTTGTAGTTTAAAGGTCAAATTTATTAGGAGATTAAGAGGTGTATTATACACAGACTACAAATACTGCACAGCTGACTTTATTCACAGTCAAGCACAGAGATATAGTCTGTGCCAATCTATTTTGTGGATACTCTTGTTCTTTTGTTCCAAGAAAAGTTTGCGCCATAAGACTTGGACTTGGGTTTTGGAACCTTTCTCTCCTCAACGTCATAGCTCCATCCATTTTTTTCTGCAAAGGCAATTGCATCTTCTTTCGTACTGAAAGTCAGAACCAGGTTGGATAAGGGATCAGCCGTTGATGCCCAACCCATCAAAGGATTTTCCCATCTCTCTCTGGTATCAAACTCCACCTTCCATTTCTTTGTGTTGTTTACTCCAGACTGCATGTTATTGCGAGCAGGAACAAAGATCCTGGCTTTCCTAGTTTTGATATGCTCTTCTGGAACACCAGTTAAAGTAGTAATATCCAATTTTTCATCAACTGTTATGAGTTGCATGTCTCGAGTTTGGTCCTGTGCCAGCCTCCATGTGGAAGTGTTCAACGACCTGGTCGAAACCTTGGAAACGGAAACAGCAGCTACAGTTGCTACCCTTCTCCCCCACAACGCTTGCCTCAGCACCACTGACATTGAGACCTCCGCCATCTTGCTACAGGCCTATTTTTTTAATTTTTAAAATTTATTTATTTTTGGCTGGGCTGGGTCTCTGTTGCTGCTCACACCCTCCTCCAGCTGCAGTGAGTGGGAGCCATCCTCCTACCTATGTGCGTGGGCCCTCACTGTGGTGGCTTCTCCTGTTGCAGAGCCCAGGCTCTAGGCACGTGGGCTTCAGTAGCTGTGGTGCATGGGCCCAGCTGTCCCACAGCATGTGGAATCCTCCCAGACCAGTGAGCGAACCTGTGCCCCCTGCATCGGCAGGCGGACTCCCAACCACTGAACCATTAGGGAAATCCATCGATAAACAGTTGTTAAATTAATTCAGGAAAGGATGCTTGATAACTGAATGGTAACTTTGTCTCATTGGGGGACCCAAGAGAATGAAGAAAATAGAAAAGCTTTTGATACCTGCCCAAGAAAGTAGCCATATGCCCCTTAATCCCACCTGCCAGAGAAAACAAGGGTTTGCAGCTCCTTCTTTTCGGTGGTAATCTCATTTGGCTCTGCCCTGTCTTTCAGAGACCTAACATCCTGTAGATGAGGTGTAGAGGATGGAGGAAGACTGACCAGTCTGAAAGCAGTTAGCCTTAGCTGGAGCTAGGTCCTGCAGGCTTCCTGGATGTCAAGAGTTAACCCTTTAGTCACTAGACTATGAAAAGGTCTGCAGAGGAGGGGTTTCAGTGAAGGGCTGGAGAAGAGGAGGGTATTTGGGGAGAAGGCTTGGGGCAGTGGCTGATTATCATCCAGTAGAAGTATTTGTATTTATACTTTTAACACCTGATAGGGCCTGACTGGGCTTCCTTGGTGGCTCAGATGGTAAAGAATCTGCCTGCATTGCAAGAGACCTGGGTTCGATCCCTGGGTTGCGAAGATCTCCTGGAGAAGGGGATGGCTACCCACCCCAGTATTCTTGCTTAGAGAATTCCGTGGACAGAGGAGCCTGGCAGGTTACAATCCATATAGCCACAAAGCGTTGGACACGACTGAGCGATTAACACACACAGGGCCTGACCAGAATTTACAATCTGATTATCAGCTTGGCCCACTTGCCCTCTGCCTTCTCAGGCTCCTCTTTTGCTTTTTTCCTTCCCCAAAACAGAGTTTAGATTTCGAGCAGGAGGTGACACAAGAATCACGCAAATTTTTTGGCAGATGATGAAACTGAGACCCTTGGGGGGTTAAACAGATTAAAAACAAGGTAAACAGATTAAACAATGTATTAATAAATATTAGAAACATGGCTTGTAAAATCAAGCAAAGCTGAGAGTGAACACTGGCTCTGTAGCAGTGTAACTTAGTTCAGCTATTTAACCTCTCTGAAATATAGTCCCCTTGCCTGAATGTTTCCTCTGTCTGTTATGGACACAAACTGCATAGCATCTGCAAGGACACGCGTGTAGATTCTGACTCCTATATGACAAGGAACAAGTGGAGCAGAGAAGATGAGGACCAAAGTCAGTTAGCTGGCGACACAGTGATGACCAAAACTAGCATCCCTCTCCTACACTCTCATTGACATGGGTTGCTATAGTCAACACAATTTCAGGGTTCCTAACTGAGGGTCCAGAAAGAGAAATAAGGACAGTTCCTTTCTTAGGTTCATTCCTGGGTTGCAGTATGGGTATGGATTAGTGACCTCTCCAGTTTCAGGCTTTTGGATGGAATCGGTTTAGGATCCAACTTGTAAAAGTTAGTTTACATGGAAGAAGATTGACTGATCTGACCTCCAAGAACTTGTTCTTTCAAATTTACCAATTTCTGACTGCAAATTTCATGCTAAGAAAAATGCAAGACCTTGAGAGTAAAAGTCCACTTAAACAAACCAACCAACCCCAAAACAGTGTTTTTCAAAGTGTGAGTCCTGACTTGCTAGTAGGATGTGAAATCACAACCTGAATTGAAAAAGGAAATAGGAGAGATTAGAAAATATGACAGGGTATTGTACACAGGATAGGTATCAGGTCATACAATTTCCAGTTACTTATACATATTTATATATGTGTGTGTACTGGGTCATGATTTAAAGTATATTACTTTAAATTACTGTGAATTTTGGTCAAAAAACTTTGCAAACCCCTTTACCAGAAGGTGAATTCAGGAGAGCAAGAGCTTTGTTTTGTTTTAGAACAGTGCTTGGCATTTTTAAGTGTTCTTCAAAGAAATGTTGAATGAGTGACTATCTAACACTGTGCCTGCCTTCAAGAAGATTAGAGTCAGAAATATAGGAAAAGGTAAATATCAGAAGCTTTATCATACTAATACCAGCCTGAACCAAATAAATACTATGAATGTAATGAAAGGAACCTAAAAGAACTCCAAATACAGTCTTGGATATTGTGCTTTTAGGGCATTTTAGTCGTGACAGGTGAAGTGAAGAGATAAGAACAAAACAAAACAAAAACACTGATTTGGGAACTGAGGACCCACACCTGACTTTGTAACCTGTTCACTGTGTGACTTACAGAAAATCTCTTTAATCAGTTCTCTCATTCGAAAAACAGAAATGCTCAAACAAGCCCTGCCTGCCACACAGGGCTGTTGTGAAGATCTGTGATGACTCCATAAAATCATGCATATTAATGGTGTTCTGCAAACTGTAATATGATACTGGAGAGAAAAACAACGGATTGCTGATGAAGCGAGTACTGGTCTTTTCAGTGGTTTAAGTCATTCAACAGCAAATATTTATCAGGTTTCTAATGTTTACCGAGGGTTTTTCTTTTCAAAGCTTTCTTTTCAGATGCTTTTCTAATGTTCTTCCTACACTACAGAATGTAAACCATGAGAAAAGAGCCTTGGGCTGTCTTGTTCAGCTCCATCTCTGTACCTGAACACAGCAAGCGTTCAGCAGGCATCTTAAAACGAAGGATGGAAGCAATTGTTGCCTTAATTAAGGATGGTATCTTTGCCCTTAAGAACGATTAAGTTAGAAGAGAAGTGATACACAGAGAAAACACACATCAGTTACCATTCAGGTGTCTATGACAGGTATAAAGTAAGGGCCAGGACACGGGTGCTCCTTGGGTACCATGAGCATGCGTTTTAGTGCTAGCTGTTGCGGGGGGGGGGGGTGGGGCGGGACACAGCACAGCATACCCTTCCTGTCGGTGAGAAAGCGACACAGAAATAAAATACCGACAGCCTATGATAGAACAGAAAGGCAGGGAAGACTTGAGTGAGGGGAACGAGTGACAGATCAAGGGTTGCGGAGCATCTCAGGCAGTTAGATCAGATTGTAGGAATCTATGCCCCTTGTGTATAGTTGCCGGTTCGATCCACGGGAAATGGCAACCCACTCCAGTATTCTTGCCTCGAGAATCTCACCGAGAGAGGAAGCCTGGCGGGCTACAGTCCACAGAGTCGCACAGAGTCGGACCCGACCCGAAGCGACTTAGCAAGATGCATGCCCCTCGTAGAAAGGCTGTCAAGCTGAGGTGACCTTGAGGTGCTGAACGTAGGTTGAAAAAGGTTCCAGAGGATAGTTTAATGTTACTGCCTCCGGGCGTCCAAGAGAGAAAAGATCCCGTTTTGAGACAATACCTGCCTTTGGTTTTCCTTCGGCCGAGGGACAAGGGTAGGGGTGGGAGGACACGACCCGGTGGGCGGGGCCGGCGAGAAAGGCCGGGATCTCGCGGGCCCTCCCTCCAGCTCCCGGAGGCCGGGGGAAGGGGCGGGGCTTCCGGTGGCAGCGGCCCTCGGCGTCGGGTGACGCCGGGCGGACAGACCGTCACGTGACACGGAAGTGACTACGAACAGGAAGAGGACGAAAAAAATAACCGTCCGCGACGCCGAGCCGAGCCGGACCCGCAGCCACCATGAACAGCAAAGGCAAGGACGGGGGGTGGCTGGGGCCGCCGGGGGGAGTAGTGCTGGCCCGGAACGAGCGGGCCCGGAGCCCAGGGTCACCGAACGCCAGGCCTGAGGCGAGGTGCGCCGCGCTCCTGAGCCAGCTGCAGTGCCCGGGGCTGCGCCAGACACCTTCGTCATCCCCGAATTACGGCCGTTCGCACCCTCACGGCCCTTTCTCCCTTAAACTCTGTGGCGCAGATTGGAGCTGCGGGCTCGGGGGGAGGGGGGGGCTGGTGGGTGGGGGGGTGGGGGGGGGGGGGGGGGGGGGGAGAAGGTTTGTCGTGATGGGCATCTGTAGGAGCAAATGGGGAGCTGGAGGCGAGATTTGGGTAGGCCAATGGAGAACTGGCAGAGGCGGGGCGCCATGCTCCGGAACCACCGGCAGGCCTCCGGGCTTAACTAGTGAAGTGCCGCGCTGGTGGGCGGGCCAGTTGGCCCCGAAGGGGGTCTCTTTCCCCTTACCCTCGCTGGCTACCAGAACGTCTCCCGGTTTCTGTATCAGAACGTTCCCCTCAGCTCCCTCCTCGATCTCAGTGTTAACTTCCGCTACTCACTCTTTTCATTTGGAAGTCGACCTTGAGTAGGAACCGTGAGGTCGATGACTACAACCGCCGTTACTCGGGAGGTCTTGGTCAGTTACAGCCAGACCTTTGGAGACCACGCAGAGCAGGGAAACAGGACACACCGTTGAAATACCGGCAAGAGGGGGGTGCCCAGAACTGCCCTGCGTTCTGAAAGGATCTTGGGCCCAGCTAGACTTTCCCCTTATAGCAGTCTTTTACTGGATGGCCAGTAGGGATCCAGCCTCTTCAGCTTTAAGGATGCAGAGAGAATGCTTATTTTCTTGGATCCAGGAATCAGGCCCTCTAGGACTTTCTGTTTGGAAATCTCTTTTTGCTTATCCCGGCTAGTTTAGATACCCAATACGCCCTGCTTTGTTTTGGTAACTCTTTATGGTAGACAACATGCTTTTTTTTTTTTTCTCCTTGTCTTCCAGGTCAATATCCAACGCAGCCAACTTACCCCGTGCAGCCTCCTGGGAACCCTGTGTACCCTCAGACCTTGCATCTGCCTCAGGCTCCACCCTATACTGATGCTCCACCTGCCTACTCAGAGGTGCTTCCAGTTAACTAGACTTAAATAATGGAATACTCTTGGATCATGTTTTCAATCCTTAGCCAAGTCTGGCTCCATACATTTATTTACTTTCCACAAACAGGAGAGAGTGCTCACATGAATCATCTTAAAACGTGACATAGTTCAGCCATTTCTGTTGGGTTTGAGATTGTTTTATGTTATTTGGCACCGGCTGAAGTTAAGAAGATGAGTTTGCATTCCCTGAGCCTAACATTAGCTATAGCAGGAAGTGATCCAGGAGAATATTGAGTGGCAGTGGAAAGGCAACTTGTGTAACTTAAGAGTGTATTCTGTACAAGGAGGATTAAGATTTGACTCATTAAAATGATACTGAAATAGGAATGTCATAAAGTAACTTGTTGCCTTCTCTTCTGCCTCTTTTAGCTCTATCGTCCGAGCTTTGTGCACCCGGGGGCTGCCACCGTCCCCACCATGTCAGCTGCATTTCCTGGCGCCTCACTGTATCTTCCCATGGCCCAGTCTGTGGCTGTTGGACCTTTAGGTTCCACAATCCCCATGGCTTATTATCCAGTTGGTCCCATCTATCCACCTGGTTCAACAGTGCTGGTGGAAGGAGGGTATGATGCAGGGGCCAGATTTGGAGCTGGCGCTACTGCTGGAAACATTCCTGTGAGTATGACTTGGTCACAAAAAAGCTCAACCCTTGTGTATTTTAACTTTCTGAAATGACTGGTCAGCCTTTCATCATCCCTGGGCAATAATTGCTGGTATTGGTCTAATCACTGAAGTCCAGTAGTTAGGCAGAAAGCACTCAAGGGGGCAGGAGAACCATGGCCAGTCAGTAGCATCTGTCCTACTCATTGATGTCAGAATTTATCAGATTCCTTTGTTTTCCTGTCTTAGGAATCCTGCCTGCTGCTTTTCTAGTTCACTTTGATACTAGTGTAGTAACACTTCTCATTCATTCCATAAGCATTTATTTAATATTATGTGCCATCAGCATGGCATTGTATTAGGAACCATGATGATTAAAAAAGCAGAATGCATGATCCCTATTAAATTTCATTTAGAGAGATACTAGGGATTTTAGCTATGTCTCTTGATTAGTTCCCCTATGTATGGGAATTAGAGCCCAAATGGTCCTTGCTAAGACCATCTACTCAATAACCATAGGCTAGGGATGAAGTGAAAATGCTCTCATCAGGTAGGGCCTTCAGATTATCTAGGGCCATTTGAAAACTGTCAGACCCTGGACCTGTACCCCCACCGTGTTTTCGGATGTGAGTAGTAGTGATTTTCTACACTGAAAATGCCTATGGGTCTGGACTTTCCACACTCAGAAGGTATCTACAGGCTTTATTTTGCACCCAGAACCCTTTAAATGAGTGGGTTTCCTGTTTATATCTTCAGGCTCTCAAAGATGTAGACCCGCTGGACTCAGATTGGTGGGCCAGATAGCTCTTTGAGATGCCACTGGTTGGCACACTGCCAACTTCCTGATCGGTCCTCTTTCACCTTTGTCCACTTCGCTCCCACAGCTGCCCTCTGCCCAATCAATCTTGTCTTTTCCTTTCAGCCTCCTCCCCCTGGATGCCCTCCCAATGCTGCTCAGCTGGCAGTCATGCAGGGAGCCAATGTCCTCGTAACTCAGCGGAAGGGAAACTTCTTCATGGGTGGCTCAGATGGTGGCTACACCATCTGGTGAAGAACCAAGGCCATCTCTATGCCGGGAAAGACATCACATACCTTCAGCACTTCTCACAATGTAACTGCTTTAGTCATATTAACCTGAAGTTGCAGTTTAGACACATGTTGTTGGGGTGTCTTTCTGGTGCCCAAACTTTCAGGCACTTTTCAAACTTAATAAGGAACCATGTAATGGTAGCAGTACCTCCCTAAAGCATTTTGAGGTAGGGGAGGTATCCATTCATAAAATGAATGTGGGTGAAGCAGCCCTATGGATCTTCCTTTAATTCCTCTGGAGTGATACTGTACCATACTGGTCTTTGCTTTTAGTAATAAAACATCAAATTAGGTTTGGAGGGAACTTTGATCTTCCTAAGAATTAAAGTTGCCAAATTATTCTGATTGGTCTTTAATCTCCTTTAAGTCTTTGATTTATATTACTTGTTATAAACAAACCGCATTAGTTGTCTGCCTTTTCCTTTCCGTCCTTTGCCCCTGGTCCTACCCTCAACCCTTAGCTTCCACTCCTTCCCATCAATCTCCATTGAATCAATGGTGCAGGACAGAAAGCCAGTCAGACTAACTTCTTCTCTCCTTGCACTTCCCCCCACTTGTCATCTTTTAACTAGTCTTTTACAAAGGATCCTCTGAAACCCGCTCTGTGCCCTAAGCACAGGACCCATCATTTCTGCTTTTGCATCTCCTCAAGCAAAAGCGGAGGGTGCCTTTTGGACCCTCCTCATAGGTTTTCTCTTCAGACATGAACCAAATCCAAATTTGTTTTGGTGCCAGAAAAACTGAACCTTGTTTTAATAAAGGATATCAGTGCAAACTGTACCGTTAACAGCAGTTTGTTTATAATTTTGAGGGGCAAGGAGGAGGATGCATTTAAAAGCCTGATGACTCTGGAGCCAAATTAAGGGGAGATTGCAGATCAGAAATTGGTTACCATTTCTTGTCAGTGTCTGATGTAGCCACTCATGGCTCCCAAGAATTCCTCAGCTGGGTTAATGGGGTCATATTGTGAATGCCTCACTACTAAATGACTTGAGTCCAGTGAAATCTCATTAGGGTTAAGAATATTTCAGGGATCCTTAATATTTTGATTTTTGTTTTCTAAAATTGGATTTTATTTTATTTTATCTTATAATTTCAGTTCATCTAAATTTGTGTTCTGTACATGTGATGTTTGACTGTACCATTGACTGTTATGGAAGTTCAGCGTTGTATGTCTCTCTCTACACTGTGGTGCACTTAACTTGTGGATTTTTTATACTAAAAATGTAGAATAAAGACTATTTTGAAGATTTGAATAAAGTGATGAAGTTGCATTACACCTCACTTCAAGGATTCTTTACTCAACTTGTTTTTAGATCCCTTCTATATATAATGTTTTTTATATCCCACCTAGAATTCAGATAAGTGCTGCTGTCATTGTTTTGTTTTTTCTTTTAGTGAAGTCTTTGGAATAAATGCAGGAGTACAAGGCTAAGATTTGAGCATTCCCATGAGTTCCATTCTAGATGTTTAGCTTTTTTCATTTTATTTCCTAAGCGCTTTCAGATTCAAACTTAGAAATAAGGGGACAATTGAGTCTCTTCATTTGGAGGAGTCTCCTCCTGCCCGTAAGTTTGACTTGAGGAAATGTTTTTTAGTTTGACAGCTTGTTAAGTTGTAAGTTGAGGGTGATCTTTGGTTTTTCTAAAATTGTGTTTGGAGAAATGCTGAAAACTGGAATATAAGTTGCTAAGATGAATTTCTCAACTCTTGGGTCTTACCTTAGATGGACTTCAGCTTGAAAAATGAAGACAATATAGTTAAGACCTTGAAGGAGGTTTAGTTCCAAAGTAAACAATGCATGGAGAGTTAATGATGTCTACTGAAACACTGTACCTTTTAAATATGCCTCATTTTGAGATGGATGAAATGAGACCCAAGAAGCCTCTCTGGGCTTGATAGAAAGGGCACTGGTGGGAAAAGTCCCAGGTTGTTCCTGGTTCCCTCTGTGTGCACACAGAATGGATTGGACATACTGGCCCTTGCCAGGATGGAAGCTAAACAACTCGTCCCCCAGGGTCTGTTTCTAATGACCCTCTTCTAGGACAAACTTCCCTGGGGCCCCCTTTGCTTGGGAGAGAACACAGGTAAGAGCTGAGTAAGCAAAAAATGGACGTGAACTTGAGCAAACTCTGGGAGATAGAACACAGGGAAGCCTGGCATGCTGCAGTTCATGGGGTCACAAAGAGATGGACATGACTGAGAGACAGAACAACAACAGAGCAAACAAAGTTTCAGAAGATGGTGATTTCTTGCACATGAGAATCTGATTTCTTTATCAATAAATGATTTTAATTCTGATAAAAATAGCATATGTCTGGATTGTTGAGGGATAAGGAAAGGAAGGGCTCAGATTAAGGGACGTGGCATGTTCATCAGGAGGGAAGTCTCCTGGCTCTCCTGGCCCGGCCTTTCCTTGTGGTCTCCGCCTCTGGGAAGAACTAAGGATACTACTTCCACTCGGGTTGTCACTAGGTGACCAGGTAAGGGACAGAGGAGCATCCAGTGACCTCCAATTCTCTTCTTCCCTTCAACTTGTGAAAAAAGATGACTGGGCATACACTCCAGTGTTGCCCAGTACAGCCCCATCTCACTCATCAGTCAGAAGCTGTGTGACAGAGGCCTGACTAGAGACGTGAGCAGCTTTCTTCATGTCCCAGTCCATGGTATCGGTGATGCTGGCATTTAGGCCCATGTCCTGGAAGGAGCTCAGGTCTACCCATATCAATCGATGCTTCTCACTGGTTTCAGGTAAAACTTTCACCTAATAAATAGTGTGTTAGCACTGGAACCTGGATAAGCTCCTTGGGGCCTGGGAACCATTAGATGAAATATTCTTCCTTTTCCTTGCCCTTGGCTGAGTCATTCTCCATCAGGACAACGGCGCCAGGTTCGCCATCTGCGGGTTCATAGGTGACGTAGCTGCCTTTGTTCTTGTACAGGTAAAAGAAGATCAAGATCACGACTGAGAGCAGGGTGAGGAAGACCACGGTGATAACAACTTGGAAAGGAGAGGGAAAACGCAGACATGTTTCAGGATTGGGGCGTCTCAGTAACTCACGGGGTCCCCTGCTTTACACGATTCCCTCACTCTTAATGAGGATCCTCCTGCTGTTAACTAGCGTTCACGCCCAAGTCCATAACCAAGCCCAACTTCCTCAGTACATGATATCCGGAGTCTCCTTGAGCTTAAGGACTTTTGATTTCTGTCAAAATGAACTCCCTCTCAACTAGTTCCTGATGATTATGATAGAAACAGGAAGGAGGGAAGGAGGAAATCGCTTATCCCAACGGGAAGAGTTTTTAAACTCTTAGGAACTCCTGTCGGGGTTTCTGATCCCTCCCATCCTCTTTCTCACCACTCAACAAACCACACACATCCACATTCCTACCCCCACACCCAACTGCAGCCCCCACAGGCAGCGCATCTATTTGTGGCCACCTCCCAACCTCCTTTACTGGCAGTGCCTCTGATGTGAAGCCTCTATGTATGTGTAACATAACTTACATGCCAAAGTGAACCCATTAGTGGGTTTGGTCTCTAGTTTGTGGTGCTGTTCTGTACAGGGAGAATCTTAGTCCACCACATTGGTTCCTTGGCTGTCTGTGGAGCAAGAGGGCCCCTGAGCTCAGAAGGCCCCCTGGATTTGATTCAGAGTCTTTGTTACCTGCAATAAGAGCTGTGCTGGCTTCAGCTTCTGGGGACAGGGCCTCAGTGGCCTGTAGAATTGTGGTAGCCATCAGTTCTTCTGGAAAATTTAACAAAGTGGAAAAGGAAATAGGGTGGATTCTTTTGTTCTAAAACACATATTTGTCCTTCAATTTCACCACACCCCCTTCTTCCCTATTCAAACTTTTATCATTTAACTCTTATAGGACATCTATATAGAAAAACCTGGAGAACAGAGGAGAAAACAAATCACCACAATGAACATTTTGATAGACTCCTCCCTAACATAGTAGTTAAGAGTATGGGCTCTAGAATATACCTAGTGGTACAGTGATTAGGACTCTGCACTTATACTGCTGAAGGCCTGGGGTTTGATCCCTGGTCAGGGAACTAAGATTCTATGAATTGCACTGCCTGGCAAAAAAATATACACACATACAAACACACATATATACGTATATACACACAGGCTCTAGATCCTGACCCGCGAGGTTCAAATCTGAACTCTATCTTTCACTAGCTGTGTCATTTTTGTGCATCTGCAAACTGGCGATAACAGTACCTACTTTATAGGGTTGTTGTGACATGTAGTAATTCAATAAGGGTATGTTATTGTTAGGAATATACATTTTTGCATAAATGAGATCAAATAATGAATGCATATATATGTATATGTATTTATATTATACAACCCATGCATTTCTTTGATGTTTTTACAAACTCTTTGTAAACATTATTTAAAAATAATGGCACATTTCTCCTTCCCTTATTAAAACTCTTTTCTACACTTCCAGAGTAGGCCTTGCAATTTGAAAGTTTCTGAAATAAGGCCTCTCCTATCCTAAAATATATCCCATACCTCTTCCTGCTATATTAGTCTATCTGTCCTTCAGAGCCTGGAAGTCCCACTTCTAAAAAGTCACTACCCAGGCTTCCGTTTCCATAAGAAGTCAGGAAGCCTGTCAGTTTTCTCCTAGTCAGCATTTTACTGTAGGGGCTCCCCAGGTGGCGCTAGTGCTAAAGAACTCGCCTGCCAGTGCAAGAGACTTAAGAGACTCTGGCTTGGTCCCTGGGTCAGGAAGATCCCCTACAGGAGGGCGTGGCAACCCAACTCCAGTATTCTCGCCTGGAGAATCCCATGGACAGAGGAGCCTGTGGGCTACAGCCTATGGGGTTGCAAGGAGTCGGACATGACTGAAGTGACTTAGCATGAAGGGGATTGAAGGGTAACAGTTAAGGAAAGATTGCTGGGGACTCCCCTGGTGGTCCAGAGCTTAGGAATCCACCTGCCAATGCAGGAGACATGGGTTTGATCCCTGGTCCCAGAAGGTTCCACAGGTCTCGGGGCCACTAAACCTTTGTGCTGTTAATTACTGAAGCCTGCATGCCCTCGAGCCTGAGCTTCGCAGAAGCCACTGCATTGCAGCTAGAGAGGAACCCCCACTTACTGCAACCCAGCAGTGAAGATCCACCACAGCCAAAATACATAAACAAATGCAGGAAAAAATAAATAACCAAAAATTTCCATTCCTGCTGACAACAGACATTTCTTTCAATGTCTATTTAAAAAAAAAAGTAAATGTTACTGTGGAACAGAGATATCCCAGGGAAAATAGTCTGACTGACCCTGGAAGCACCCCCAAGAGGCATCTCAACACACACTCAATAATAGTTATTGTTTAGTTGCTCAGTTGTGTCTGACTCTTTTCCGCCCCACGGACTGTAGCCCACCAGACTCCTCTGTCCATGGAATTCTCCAAGAATACTGGAGTGGGTTGCCATTTTCTCCTCCAGGGGGGTCTTTCCAACGCAGGAATTGAACCTGGGTCTCCTGCATCGGCAGGCTGATTCTTTACCGCTGAACCACCGGAGAAGCCCAAATAGTAATAGTAGCATTCATTAACTCTCACTTTCTGCCAGGTATGTGCCAGGTACACTGGGGGTGAGCAAAACAGACACCATCTACATCCACGGAGCTCAGCCTCCACCACACCAAGTTCACAGTTAACAACTGCGATGCAGGTGGCAAAGGCAACATGCAGGCGAGCATGTGGCAGAGGGACTGAGACAGTCCTCCGGCAAGAACAGACTCCCCAGGGAGCAGGATTTGAGCTGCAAGCTGAAGCAGGGGAAAGAATTTCCAGGGTGATAGGGGCGCGATACAGAGTACATCCTAGGCGGAGAGAAGAGCCTGCTCAAAGCTCTGAGACAAGATGACTTGAAGGCCAGTGTGGCTGGAGCACAGGGAGTGAGCCTGATTCCTATCTCATCTGACACCTTTGGGATTCCACCCAGGACAGAGGCAATGAAGTCACCAGCCACAGTCTGGTGGGCCTGGGAGCAGTGCAAAGAGAGGTCAATGGTGATGAAAGATTTTTTCACACAGGCCATAAGGAAAGCAGATGTGGGCTGCCTGGCTCGCCTCCCCTCTCAGGGCCACACCAAACCCTTCTCCATCCATTCTCATTTGTAAACAATGGGAACTGTATTAACCAACTCTGCAGGGCTACTGAGAAGGCTAAAGGAGAAAACATGTAGGCAAGCATATATAGTAGCTACTACGTAAAATATTATTCAAGGACTTCCCTGGTGGTCCAGTGGTTAAGAATCTGCCTGCCAATGCAGGGGACGCAGGTTCATCCACGGTCCGGGAAGATTCCATCAAGCCTGTGTGCCACATCTAATGAAGCCCATGCGTAGCGACAAGAGAACCCACCTCAATGAAAAGCCTGTGCGTTGCAACAGAGTAGCTCCTGCTTGCCACAACCAGACAAAGTCTGTGCAGCAACAAAGATCCAGCACAGCCAAAAATAAATCAAAAAATCTTTCAAAACATTATTTAAGGTGACCTTGTTTATATGCTCAGTGATTAAAAAGGAAAGCTGCTCTGTGTTTGCATCCTGCCCCAGCAAAGTCCTAGATAGCCTTGGGGAAGCTACTAAACCTCTCTGAGCCTGTATCTTTTGCATTTGTAAAACAGGAGTGTGGTAGGCAGTTTCTAAAACGAATCCCAACGATCCGCCCCCTCCCGGTGTTCACATCTTTGTGCAAGCCCCTCTCTCTGTGTGTTGGCCAGATCCAGTGACTTGATTCTAACAAACAGAATGCAGCAAAAGTGATGGCCTGCCACTTCTGAGATTCCATCAAATTATCCACCTGGTCACTGCCTCAGACTGCTGCTTCTCCCCTACATGTCCTGGGGCTGCATGCCATCTTCCCACAATTGATCTAGAGTGCTCTCAGTTTTGTCTTCCTTAAACATGTGAGAACTTAAGATACGGGAAGCACCAAGAAGAATAATGTATGTACAGACGCTTCAGTATAAAGATGAACAGGTTCAATCCAATCCATCAACAATTCACTTTGCACCTACCGTGTGCCAGAGGCACTGCCATAGATGCCAGGAAAGCAGCAGTGATGAGGTCCGCCAGGGGCCTGACCATGGCGCTGAGTGAGGCCAGAGAACAGATATGCGAGAGTACTGGGAAAGAAAATCCAGGAGGGCAGGTGATTCCTAGCTGGGAAGTTCTGCAGATGATCCCAGTTGTAACAGCTGCCATTTGCTAAGTCCCTGCTCTGTGCTGGGTACTTCCTACACATAATTTTCATCCTTAGAATACCAACCATTTCACAGCAGGTGTTTTTATTTGCCAATGTGGACTCCAAAGCTCCAGGGAGAGTTAAGTGACATGCCCTGTATTACTGATGAAGGAACAGTGGATGGAGTCGAGGTCTGAATCCAGGACTACCCCGCTTCAAAGCCCAAGCAAGTTACTTTTTTAATACTTTTTTGGCCATACCACACAGCATGTGGGATCTTAGCTCCCTGACCAGGGACCGGACCCACACTTCCTGTATTAGAAGTACAGAGTTTTAACCACTGGACTGCTGGTAAGTCCCCTAAGCAAGCTATTTATACTAAACCTTCCTACCACTAGGGAGCATCTTTTTTCCAATAGGAAAAAAAAGGAAGAAGCAGCAAAAGATAACTATGAGGTAGCACAACAAGATTTCGAAAAGCCCAAGGTTTTAAAAGATATGGACAAATGCAGGAAAAAACAAAAATAAAGGACCACAACCAAATACAGACTGTTGTGCTACAAAGACCGCTCCTTTAATGTGCACTTGCTTACAGGCGACTAGTGAACAGGGAATGATTTCAGAATGATACCTTCACATTGGCTCATGTATAACTTCAAGCTTTCTACAACTGAAGAGTGAAAAGTGAAAGTGTTAGTTGTTCAGTCATGTTCGACTCTTTGTAACCCATGGACTGTAGCCCCGTAGGTTCCCCTGTCCATGGGATTCTCCAGGCAAGAATACTGGAGTGGGTTGCCATGCCCTCTTCCAGGGGATCTTCCTGACTCAGGGATCAAACCCGAGTCTCCTGTGGCTCCTGCATTGGCAGGCAGGTTCTTTTCCACTAGTGCCACGAACTAAAGAGTACATTTCAGCAGTAGAGAAAGACCTTAAGGAACATAAAATTCACTATAGGTACCTTCCTTGGATGCAGGTATCAGTTGGTTTAAGCAATAAATGGAAACAAAGGTGGTACAAAACATTTTTCCTCTATACAACACATCAGATGAAGGGAGACCCCTATATGAAATTTACGTCTGTATAAAATTTATCTCTATGCAAAAAAACACTAGAAGAAGGCAGATCCTATATCAGATTTTTAATTTTGATGAAAACCGTCTTTCTTGGAAGTGACATCTCTCTGGAACCTACCTCCAATCTAGGAGGAAGCATACTCCCCAGGGCACAGGGGGTCTAGGATGGACAAGGATTCGAGGTTCAACTGTTAGCAGAGATATGACTGCTAATATTTTAATTCAGATTGTTGTTGTAGTTTTAGGGTTCTTGTTACAAAGTTACATAAGTTTTGAGTGTTCTGTCCCAATTCTGTACTTCTTGTAAGCCCATTTCCAGTAACGTGATTTCAGAAGGTGAGTCTTTTAAAAAAAATGCACATAAAAGCTAACAGCAGAAACTTAGAGAACCATGTCAGGAAACTCTACACAGCTCCAGCTGGCAAAGGACACTGGAAGGACAATTTAAAAAGTGTTATATTTGGAGCAAAAACAAGGAAATGGGACAGGTCTGCTGTCTGGCACTGAAGCTAAGAGGCTGGAGATAACAGAGAGACTAGAACTCTCTCAGCCCCCTGTGCCTCTGTCTCCTATCAAAGCGAATGATTTTTGCACTAAAAGAGTAGCAGGAGCCTTGGCGACACGGGTATGTGAGCTCAAGAGAAGGGAAGCAAAAGCACCAGGCTAATCTAAAAGGGATTCAGTTAAGTGACAGTCAAGGGCACTGAAAGTATGTAAATGGGACAGTTACTGGTGACATAGGAGCTTCTGAGAAAGAAAGAGGGCCACAGAAAGGGGTGGGCTCTATAAACAACTGGTGAAACTGGTATCATTCCCAGCAAAATTTTAGTAGAAGTTACAAGGGATTGCTTTGGGGGTCTTGAACTTGAAACCACAAGCATTAAGAGTTAGTGTGAGACCACTAGGAGCAAGGTAGTTCAGACAAGTCACAGAGCCTTTTTAGACTGTCCAGAGAAAGAGAAATTAAAAAGTTAATTCAACAAGTATTTATGGAGTGTGTACTTTGTACCAGCCTCCGTTCGATTATAGATTAGTTTGGTTATAGATTAGTGAACACAACAGGCAAAAACTCATGCGTTCATAGTTCCTTAAAAAAATTAAATAGAATTACCACATGATCCAGCAATTCCACTTCTGGGTATTTATCCAAAAGAAATGAAAGCAGGAACTGGGACTGCTACTTGTAAACCAGTGTTCACAGCAGCATTATTCACATTCATAACTAGAGTGAAACAACTCAAATGTCCATCAACAGATGAACAGATAAACAAAAGATGGCATAATTTTATATATATATATAAACATGTATATATATATATACACATATATATATATATGTATATAGGCTTCCCTAGTGCCTCAAATGGTAAAGAATCTGCCTACAACACAGGAGACCTGGGTTTGATCTCTGCATTGGAAAGATTCCCTGGAGAAGGGAATATGGGCTATCCAGTCCCATATTCTTGCCTGGAGAATTCCATGGACAGGGGAGCCTGGTGGGCTACAGTCCATGGAGTTGCAAAGAGTCAGACATGACTGAGCAACTGACACACACAGACATGTGTACGTGTCCACACACACACACAACGGAATATTATGAAGCATTAAAAAAGAAGGATGTTCTGACACATGCTACAATGTGGATGGACTTTGAAGATATCATGCTAACTGAAGTAAGCCAGTCACAAAAGGACAAATATCACATGATTCTACTTATTTGAGGTACCCAGAATAGTCAAATTCATAGATACAGAAAGTGGTTATCAGCAGCTGGGAGGAGAGGAGAATGAGGGGATACTGTTTAACAGGTACCGAGTTTCAGTTTGGGATGACAAGAAAGTTCTAGAGATGGGTGGTGGTGATGGTTGCAGAACAGTGTGAACGTACGTAATGCCATTGAACTGTACCCTTTAAAATGATAAATTTTATGTTATGTCTAATTTTTACCACAATTAAAAAAAAACCATTTTGTCATACAGTGCACATCCTGACTGGGGGAAGATGGACCATGAACGGATTAAAGAAGTAAAGGCTGTGCTACATTAGACTTTGGTTAGTGCTACGTAGAAAATAAAAGCAGGAAAGGGAATCAGAAGTTGGACTGTGAATGGGGTGGTCAGGGAGGTGACCTGAGTAAAATGAACACCTATAGAAGGTGAGGGGAGAACTCCCTGGCAGTCCAGAGTTTTCACTGCTGAGGGTGCAGGATCAATCCCTGGTCAGGGAACCAAGATCCCACCAGCTGCATGGTGCACTGAAAAAAAACAACTGAAATTTCCTGGTGGTCCAGTGGCTGGGAGTCCACCTGCCAATGCAGGGAACATGGGTTCAATCCCTGGTCTGGGAGGATTCCATATGCCTTGGGCCAACTCCACAACTACTGACCCCATGCTCTACAGCCTGTGCTCTGCAGCAAGAGGAGCCACCACAGTGAGAAGCCCCAGAACCCCAACTAAAGAGCAGCGCCCGCTCACTGCGACTAGAGAAAGCCCAAGCAAAGCAAGGGGAAGAGGTCTGGACTGGAGATTTTAAAACTCAGCACAGGGCTTCCTTGGTGGCTTAGTAGTAAAGAATCTGCCTGTCAAGGCAGGAGATACAGGTTCAGGTTCAATCCCGGGCCTGGAAAAATCCCGCACACTGCAGAAAACAACTCAGAGTCTGTTCTAGAGCCCAGGAGTCACAGCTACTGAAGCCTGCATACTCTCGAGCCCACGCTCTGCAACAAGAGAAGCCACTGCAATAAGAAGTCCGAGCTCTGCAGCGAAGAGTAGCGCCCACTCGGCACAACTAGGGAAAAGCCGTCACAGCAACAAAGACCCGGAACAGCCACAAGTAAATAATTTTTAAAAAATAAATAAAAAGTCAGTATATTTACCAACACGAGACTGAATGAGATCACCAAGGGAGTAAGTACAGATAAAGAGGACCAAGGACTGAGTCCAGGGAGGGTTAGGAGGCTGAAGAGCAGCAGCCAAACAGACCAAGTACAAGGACTACCGGGTTTTGCCATGCAGAGGTCATGGGTAACTTTGACAAGAGAAGTGCTGAGTATAAAGCCCTGGTTTACAGTGGTTTCAAGAAAAAAAGAGAAGGCAACCTAAATGTCACTTGACGGATGAATGGATCAGAAGATGTGGTACATACACACACACACACACACACACAGTGGAATATTATTCAGCCATAAAAAGAATGAAATAATGCCATTTGCAGCAACATGGATGGACCTAGAGAGTGTCACACTAAGTAAGCCAGACAAAGACAAACGTGATATGATATTGCTTACATGTGGAATCTAAAAAAAAAAATAAATGAACTTATTTATAAAACAGAAATAAACTCAGACACAGAAAACAATTTTGTGGTCACCAAAGGGGAAAGGGGGAAAGTAGGAGCTTGGGATTAACATGTACATGCTACTATCTATAAAATAATTAACCAACAAGGACCTACTGTGTAACACAGGGAACTATATTCAATATTTTTTAATAACCTATAAGGGAAAAGAACCTGAAAAAGAATAGCTATATAAGTATCTACTGAATCACTGGATCGCTTTGCTGTACACCTGAAATTAACACAACGTGTAAGTCAATCATTACACTTCAGTAAAAAGGAAAAAAAGGGAAGGAAAGGCACTGAAGGCAGAATATAAACTCTTTTTGCAAAGGCGAGCAGGGAAATAGAGCTATAGCTGGAGCGGGGAAGAGAGTTCAAGTTTTTTGTTTTTGCTTTTTGGATGGGAGAAATGACAGTATGTTTATGTATGGATATGAATGACTCAGATGAGAGGGAACAATTGACGGCTGGAGCCATGTCCTTGAAGGGGTGGGATCCAGCGCACAGATGGAGCGACTGGCTGCAGACAGCAGAGGTCACTCATGATTAATGTGCACGTGGGCACGGAGGCGGGGAGTATGTAGATGGGGGCAGGGGAACCTTCGGTAGTTCTGAGAACTCTAATTTGCTCCAGAAAACAGAAGGTCATGTCATCAACTTAAGAGTAAGGATGGGGAGAGGGTGAGTTAGGGGAGCTGAAGGTGCTGCCTGAGTAGCTGGCATCTCATCCAAGAACACATGATAGAGTGTTTATAACATCTCTGTGGACTAACACAGCCTGGCTTTATTAAGGACTAAGTGGGGTAGTGACTGGCCGTCAAGGAATGGGGTGATGCCAGTCTAAACAGAGCTTCTTCCGCTAGAATTTGACCTTAGTTCTTTTTGAATTGATATTATTATGACAGCCATCCCAGGGCCAAATTAAGGCCTTTATGTAATTCAAAATAAAAATGTTAAATCACAAGATGGATATAACAAAGTCCAACAATACATTTTCCCCTTATGGTAACAACTCTTAGCTTTTTTGCTAGTGTTTGAAAAATAGTAAGGGGGACTTCCTTGGTGGTCCAGTGGCTGGGACTCCACACTTCCAGTGCAGGGGGCCTGGGTTCGATCCTTGGTCAGGGAACTAAACCCAGCACAGCCAAATAAATAAAATAAATAAATATTTTAAAAATATACATAAATGAGGGAACTCCCTGGTGGTCCAGTGGCTAGGACTCTGTGCTCTTGCTGCTGAGGGCCCAGCTTCAATCCCTGCTAAAGGAATTAAGAGCCCACAAGTCGGGCAGCACGGCCCCCCAAAAGTAAATATCAAATTCTTCGCAAGAGCTTTTGTTTTAGTGTTCTGCCTTATTGGTGCCTTCCACACAGGCTTAGTGTGGAAGGGTTTAGCGTCCTTCAGGTAAATACAAACCCCAGGGAAGTTTTGGCAAATTTGTGAAAGGTACAAAGTTAGAGGAGCCACTGATAAGTTGATAAACAGAGATTAAAAATGACTGGAAAATGGGCCAGATGACAATTCAACAGACTCATTGCTGTTAGGTCCAGGAAATCAACTACTCACAAATAAAGCAGGGGGAAGCCACAGCTTAGTGGCAGCACCTGAAAAAGACTTACAGCAGCATCACTAGAAACTCACTGACGCTGGAAACACAGACCTCAAAACAGCAGTGAAAGCGACAGGGAGGTGGTAGGATTTTTAAAACTTGCTCTTATTTTAGGCAGCATGAATATAAATATGGCCTCTAATAATGGCACCAGCAGTGCAGTCCCCCTCTGCGCTACCCCTAGGCTGCTGAGTGTCTGGGTGTCTTCGAGTTGAGCTGCCATCACAGTAAGTGGCTTGGAAACCACACCAGATAGGGAAAGTTTGCAAGAGAAATCTCAAAGTGAAAACCTGGTCAGGAAGCAAGGACTAGGACATGAGTGCTGTCTTCGAATACATCAACTTGTACAAGAGGACTGATGGCAGAAACTAATGGGAGATGGGTTGTCTCCCCCAGAGAATGAAGGGCAAAGCTGGACAGATGCTTCATGGGGAATGGGAAAGAGAATTCCAGCTCAGAAAGGGTAGCGGAACTAGCTGACCCTCCAAGACTTTTCTCAGTCTTAATGTTAGAAGTCTTGAAAATTGGAAGTGTTTTATCAGAATTCTCTTCAAAATCAAATTTTCAAACTGGTGACATCTCAGTGAAATCTGTAGTTTGTTAACAGTATCGTGCCAGTGTTAATTTCTTGGTCTTCACAAATGTGCTGTGGTCCTCTGTATCGATGTCAAATGTACCAAGTGACATTTGAGGTAACTAAAAGGTACTGTACTATTTTTTCAACTTTTCTATAAACTTAAAATTATCCCCAAATAAAATGTCTATTAAAAACATAAAAAATTTTAAAGAATCTAAAAAAGACTGGGTATATGTTTATGTATATAACTGGTTCACTTTATTGTACAGCAGAAACTAACACAACATTGTAAATCAAATATACTTCAATTAAAAAAAAAATCAGGGACTTTCCTGGCGGTTCAGCGGTTAAAACTTTTGAGCTTCCACTGCATGGGGCAGAGGTTGGATCCCTTGTCAGGGAACTAAGATCCCACACATCATGTGGTGTAGCCAAAAAAAAAAAAAAAACAAGAATTTGAACTCAACTCTATGCAGAAGAATTTTTCTCAGACTACAGGTCACCGGGTGTTCGAGTGAATGAACTGGGGCCTTTGGGCCAACACAAGACTTGAACCCGTGTCTCTTATGTCTCCTGCACGGGCAGTCCAGTTCTGGACCACTAGCACTACTTGGGAAGTCCAAGAATCACAATGGTAATCTATATTTGTGACTTAGAGTTCACAAAACATCCATCATTTTATCTCCACCCCAAAAATGTGATGTAACGAGGGCCCGTGTTATCATTACGTACAAGCCAAAAAACTGAGGCAGCTCAGCAAGCTTTATCCACCAGCCCCCTGTCACTCAGCAGTTGGCTGGGCCAGGCTACAAATCTGTCTCTTCACTTCAAGGTTCTCTCCAAAGTCTGGAACCATCCCTGTTCACTCCAGCCTGAACATTTTGTTGAACTGTCCACTGGGTTTGGTTCTCAGAGCATGACTGCAAGATGGAAAGGGTGTTCACTGAAGCACTGTTTCCAAGAATGACACATATCTGAATGTCTATCAGCAGAGGAATGATTAAATAAATGACAGGCCATTCATTCTGGAAATAGTACACAGTTGTTAAAAAGAATGTGGTAGATCTGCAATTACCGGAATAGAATATATGGTTAGACAAAAAAAGCAAATTGCTAGGGCAGTATGTGTAATATGATTACATGTTTGTAAAGAAAAAGTAAGTTAAAATAAAACTATAAACACACACATATATATATACACACAGAGAGAGAAGTCTAGAAGGCTATTCCCTGAGGGGGATGTAATAGCTTTGTAATGAAAAAACAACAAAATAAACTAAGTTCAGGAAACCTGGCATTAAGTGGAAGGAACTGTTTACTTCCATGATCTCCTTTTCCTATCCCATATCTCCCCTGTCTCTTCTTCCAAACAAAGGGATAAGAATGCTACTTTGTTCCTTCCCTTCTTAGACCTGGAAAGAGCATAGCACTGATTTTCTTTAAGGAAGGAGGCCTGGGGCTGAAGACCACAAGATTTGAGATTCAAGGCTCCACCCAAATCCTAACCTACAGTAAATGAACTTCAAGATCTATTTGGCTCACTAACCCTTTTTTTTTTGTTGTTATAGTTAACCTAGATACTGGTTGGTTTCTTTGTGGCCCTTGTTCCTGGGCAAAATCTCTTATCACTGAGACATCAGATCCTTTGCCACCTGAGTCTGCCAACCTACTTATTTGCTCTAGCCCTGCCCAGCACAGGGCAGTTCCCCCAGTTCTCCTTTGCATGGGAACCCGCCCTGGAATTCTGCTTCCTTTCTTCTTCCTTCTTTTCATGTGCCCCAGCCGTGGGGTGGAGTGGCTGAGAGCAGCACACTGTGATGGAAAGAATACAGGCTTTAGAAGAAATCAGACTTGGCACAATATCCTGCCGCTGCCATTATCAGTTGCTTAACCTTGGGGGAATTTCTTAACCTGTGAACATTTAACTTCTTTGAACCTCAGTTTTTTGCTTCTTTAAAATGAGAAGGAAACATTCTCATAGGACTTTCTTGGTGGTCCAATGGTTGAGAATCTGCCTGCCAGTGCAGGGGACGCAGGATCGATCCCTAGTCTGGGACGATCCCCCATGCCTCAGGGCTACTGAGTCCGTGTGCCACAGTTACTGAAGCCCACTCACACTAGAGCCCATGCTCTGCAACGAGAGGAGTCATCGCAAAGAGAAGCCTATGCATGGCAACAAAGAGTGGCACCCACTTGCTGCAACTAGAGAAAGCCCATGCACAGCAATGAGCACCCAGTGTAGCCAAAAATAAATAAATCTACAGTGAGGACAACCTAGTGTGACTAGGTGGCAAGGGACTGGGCTTTACCTGGTGGGGCGGGCAGAGCCCACAATGCCAAGTTCCACTCCACTCTCCTTCCAAGAGGGCAACTTACACACTACGTACAACTGGCAACATGCTAGGATCCACAATACTTCTAGGGGCCCATGAAAATGTTTTTTAATGATCTTAATTTCTTTTAAAGTCAGAAGAAAAAAAATTGATGAATGTTTATGTCACGGACATTGTAATACTGTTCTATCAATCAATTAATTATAATCATTAGTGATTTTATTATATTGATATTGTATTCTTCCTTACAGCAACACAGTTGTAAAATAAAACTTTTAATATATTGCCTTTTTAAAATGGAGGAATGGGCCCACAAAGGCACACAGTGCTAAGGGCCCATGAAAGTTACAATGTGGCCCTCACTTTCAACCCTAGATTGACTGAGGAAAAGGGATGTGAGAGGGCATAGGTAGGGAGGTGGGGAAGAGACATGCAAGGCCCTCAAAGATCACATTCTTCCCAGTGCAAGCTCTTAGCCTGTGGGATTTTTTCCATTTCTATCCTGGGAACTTATTAATACATTTGCTTGGACCCACTGGGTAGGGGACTATATGGTATATTCTAAAATACCACTCCACTCAAGTCATTTGGTGGGTCAAAAATGTAAATATACAACTCAATAACAAAAAACCCCAGACAATTAAAAAATGGGCAAGGACTTGAATAGACATTTCTCCAAAGAAGATATATAGATACCAATAAACACATGAAAAGATGTTCAACATCACTAGTCATTAGGGAAATGTAAATCAAAACCACGGTGAGATACCATTCACACCCATTCAGATAGCCACTATCAAAATTCAAAAAAATAACAAGTGTTGTAGAGATGTAGAGAAATTGCAACCCTAGGCATTGCTGGTAAGAATGTAAAGTGTGCAGCCAACCTGGAAAACAGTATGAGAGGTCTTCAAAAAATTAAACATAATTACCACACATTCTTGCAATTCTACTTCTGGGTATAAATCCAAAAGAACTGAAAGCAGGGACTCAAAGAGATATTTGTAAAACCATGTTCACAGCAGCAGTATTCACAACAGCCAAAAGGTGGAAGCAAGCCAAGTATCTATTGATGAATGAATGGATTAAAAAAAATGATATACATATATATGTATATAATATTATTCAGTCTTAAAAAGGAAGGAAATTCTGACACATGCTACAAAATGGGTGTGTCTTGGAAATGTAATGCTAACTGAAATAAGCCAGCCACAAAAGGGCAAATTTTGTATGATTCCACTTACACTAGGTACTTAATCAAATACAAACAGATCGAAATATAATGGTGGCAGCCAGGGGCTGTGGGGGAAGTGGAATGAAGAGTTATTATTTAATGGATACAGAGGTTCAGTTCAGGAAGGTGAAAAGTTCTAGAGATGGTTGGTGGTGATGATTGCACAGCAACGTGAATGTCAATCAATACTTAACAGCACTGAACAACACGCCAAAAAATAATCAAAATGGTGACATTTATATTAGGTTTATCTTAACACAAACTTTAAAAAAAAATGTATATAGTTCTCCTTTTGCCCAAGTCCTAATTCCTCAGCTGCCAGGCAAACATCACTTTTCTTCCCTACAGGCAGGTATACTCTGGAGGCCCTCTGTCCTCTCCCTCAGGATACCCTCCAGGGTAAGCACAGGCTCTGCAGCTCACAAGAGATGGCACTGCCTTTGTCTGGAATCCCTGCTGCCCCCTGTATACACTTCACCTATCCTTCAAGCGTTAGTGCTTCATCCCCTTCCCCACTCATGAAGCCTGTACTGACTAATCTAGCTGGCTACCCATTTCTCCCTTTTCTTATCTCTCAGCAGACAACTAAAGATCTGAATCATGTTCATCACCAGTCATACCTACAGCGCCTTCAACTTCCTCTGGGGTTCTCATTCACTTGTTTCCTCAACAGAAAAGCAGAGAATGTCTGTCCTAATGACAGATGAGACCGTATATGAAAACAAAAGTATACAGACTAACCACGGTTTCATTCTTCCCTCATCCTAATTAACATGCAATGAAAACAAGCTTAGTTTGTCCAGCTAAGCCTGATTATGAAATGAAAGGTAGGACTCCATTCTCAATGTGAAGCGGAAGAAGAGGGGATACTGACCTGAGGAACAGGGTTAACAATAGTTGCAGGGAACAAGGGGTTTTTGATGCTGGAGTGACTCATCAGAGGAATGGAATTAGAAAGCAGGCAGAGGGACTTCCCTGGTGTTCCTGTGGTTAAGAATCTGCGCTTCCCACTGTAGGGGGCCAGGTTCAGTCCCTGGTGAGGGAACTAAGACCCCACATGGCAGAGATTTGGGGAATCCTACACAACCGGGGGCCAGGGGGAAAAAACAAGCAGAATTCCTTCCCGGGGAATAAATGGACTTTTCTAACAAGCACCCAGTAATAATAACCCACGTTTTTGAGAGCTTACTAGATATCAGACACTGTGCTCAGTGTTTTACATGGATTATCTCATTTCACCCTCACAGATAATCTCTTAAGGTACTATTTCCCCCAGTTTACAAATGAGACTGGCGCTTGGAGGGTAGATAACTCACTCAAGGTCACAAAGCTCTAAGTGGTACCAGGAATGGGCCCAGGTCCATGAAACTCCAGATTCAAACTGCACTTTAGTGTGCAGTCAGGTTGCCTTTGGCTTCCTCCCGGGTTTTGTGGTGTCAGGTAGGTGGAGAGTGGTGGAAGAGTCTTCTCTTCTGGGCTGAGGGCTCAGGCAATTCCGGAACTGGGCTGGGGGTGAGGGACTTGAACGGGGAGAGGCGCTCACCTACCTGCGGGAGGAGGCGTGACTGGGAAGCTAGTCATCGCGGCAGGTGGACGGGCACCTGTAGGGAGGTGCGGGTCTGTAGGAAAAGAGACAAAGCCCAGCATGAGGTGGGTGGGCCCGTGCCTGGGGCTGAAAACGACCGGAAACCCCAAGAAAGCCTCTGGTGCCAGGTTTTCCTGAATCCCTTCCCCTCCCCGCCACCCCTTCCCCTCTGAGCGTCTATCCCGAGGTCTTTTCACTGGGCCACCACATTTACCTAGGAGGTTTATCAAGGCCTGAGAAAGTTAGATAAAAGTCTGCAAATGAGCAACGGACCCGGGTTCGCCCAGGCGCGGTAACAGGCTGCCCCCCTACCACCGGCTCTCTCCCAGCCCGGGAGGTGGGGGAGCCGTCCACTAGGTGTCAGGAGAGCGCAGGAGGGCAGGCCCCCGGCCCAGGCTCGGCGGCGGCGCGGGGGCAGGGACCCGGCCCCGCTGGGGAGCCAGGCGCCGGGAACCGGAGGGAGGGTCCTCGATCGTCCCTCGGCCCGTCCGAGCCGGCCGGCTGTCGGGGCTCGGCTCGCCGCCCGCCAGTGCCCCTCGGGGGTCCGCTGCGCCGTCCGCGTGGTCTACCGACCCCCGCCGGCCGGGCCCGCCGCGCTCCTGGCCCCGCCGAGACTGGGACGCCCTGGGGCCCTCGCCGCGCCCCCGATCGTCGGGGCTCGCGCTCGCCGCCCCGCCCCGGCCCCCTTTACCGCGCCAGGCAGGGCTCGCTGCGCTCCGAGGCCGGCGCGTCCCGGGCACCGGTTCCGAGCCGCCGCGACGGCAGGCTCCAGCCGAGGCCCAGGCTCGGCCGCTCTGAGTTTCAGTTCCTCGGCGGCCGCGGCGGCTGCGGTGTGAGTGTGGGCGCCCGGCGCGCCCGGCCTCCCGCCCTGCGCAGTCCCCTCCCCCGCGTGCTCACCTTACCAGTCGGACGGGCGGCGGGGACGGGCGGGCGCCGCGCGGCCCTCTCCACTCGACGGGGGCGGGCACCGCGGGGACCCGCCGGGGGCTCGGAGCCGAGGAAGCGCAGGGACGCGCGGAGTTAGCTGCCGAGGCCGCGGGGGTGGGGTGGGGGCGGCCGACTGGGTGGGACAGGAAAAGAGGAGAGAAACCGCCCTCTGCAGGTTCCCTCTGCCCGCCGGGCCGCCTCTGCTCCCTCGGGAGGAAAGGCTGCTTTTCCTCCTCCGATTGTCACTTTACTCTCCATCCGGAGCCGCTTCCTCCCCCGCCTGCCTCGAGGCTCCAGAGGGCACGGGATCTGACGAGCCCCGAGGTTAGTGCGATCCGTCCGCTTTCCCCGCCACCGACGTTATTTGAATTTTCAGCAGATGTGGAAAGTTACGTTTTACTTGCATTTGCATGTCATTTACGTAAATAGGTCTGTGTGCAGAAGCTTGGAACCTAAGCTAACGTAGTGGGCACACCTCAGGCCGGGGAGCACGGGGGTGCGGTGGGGAGAGGAACGATGCCCGAATTCTTCTGAGGCGGTGTAGTGCAGAGGTTAAGAGCCTCGTGGACTTTGGACTCAAACAGTCCCGGCTCCGCTGCTTCTTAGACGCGTGACTTTGGGCAGATTAGTTAACATCTCTAAAATCTGATCCCTCATCTCTGAAGTGAGGGACTGAAAAATCATGCCGCTTCAGTGTGGTTCTTGCACCTGGGACACACCTCCATTTGAGATTAATTAATGCCAGACTTTAGTCACCTCTTGACTCACTTCTTTGTGGCAGGAAATGTTCCCAATTAATGAGGAGCTCGATGAGTAAGGCTGTAATGTTAGTGTTCACACAGGCTCTGGAATCTGCCCTGCTTTTTGATCTTGGACAGTTCTGTTTCATTTCTCTTATCTGGAGCAGGACCTGTCTCACAGAATTACTGTGGGGATGGAATGAGTTCATACATTTAAAGCATTAGAAGCTTACCTGGCACAGTAGGAAGTGCTCAGTAAATGTTATCTTGGCATCCTACTTAGAGTTAGAACTCTTACTGTTACCTGTCTTCCCTCTCAGTGTACTTCTATGCTTGCTTCTTATTCCTGGAAGGAGTTCTCTCGCTTTGGGAATCAGTATTTATATAAATCAGGTAGAGACAGGAATTGTACTTGTTCATTTGGGAAACAAGGAATGAAAGACAGTCTCAGAGAATAGGGGCATAGAGTGAGGGGAAAAAGCAAAGAATACTCTGTTACAATTAGAGGGGTGGGAATGGGTGGGAGGTGGGGGGGAGTTTAAAGAGAGAGGGGACACATGTATACCTGACTGATTCGTGTTGATGTATGGCAGAAGCCAACAGGATATTGTGAAGCAATTTTCCTTCAGTTAAAAATAAGTAAGTCTGGGGGGGGGGGAAGCAAAGAATAAATAAAATAATAAAGTAAGCAAAGGGAGTTGCTTTTATTCCTAAAGATACTATGTGATTGGTTAAAAAAAGGAAAAAACAAAGTTAATTAAATTCATTTACTTAAATATATATTCAAAGATATAGCAGCTGTCAGTGAGGAAGAAGAAAGTCCACGTATGACAAAACTACCAATCCAACCAAGAAAGGCAAAGAAAGTAACACGTAGGCAAGATGTATGTAAGTTAATAAAAAGGTAAGCCTGGCCAGTCCTCAGATAAAAGAATAGAAGAGAAAAGGAAACTCGAATCCTAAGGGTTAAATTGCAGAGGTGGACAACTGCTTGCATTTATTGACAAACTGACCATGAATTCCAGGAAAAGTTGAGAGTTTTCTCCTTCTGGGTCAGTCTCCCCCATGGCATATGCCATTATGGTTTTTTCCTAATACTTAAAAAAATATTTTTATTCATTTATTTTTGGCTGTGCTGCGTCTTCATGGCTTAGCATGGTCTTTCTCTAATTGCGGCAAGCAGAGACTACCCTTCCTTGTGCTGTGCGAGCTTCTCATTGCGGGGCTTCTCTTGTGGGGCATGGGCTCAGTAATTGTGACACATGGGCTTAGTTGCCTCAAGGCATGTGGATCTCCTAGACCAGGGATTGAACCCACGGTGGCAGGCGGTTTCTCAACCACTGGACCACCAACGAAGTCCCTCCACTATGGTTGAAGATTGTTAGAACCACAGACTCTTAGAAGCCATCCAGTCCAACTGACGCCTGATTTGCTGTTACTTTTACAATTTAATGTGAAGGTTCATAGTCTCACAGAAGCATCTTTTTTTCTGTTTAAAATGTAACCTTAAAAGGTTTGCTGGTACATGATTTTATCCATGTAGGCACATGCCATTCATTTTGAAAGTGTAAAAATGCAGAAAAATAGGATCCATATGCATGCACAGACTGGTTCCAAATTGGGAAAGGAGTACGTCAAGGCTGTATATTGTCACCCTGCTTATTTAACTTATATGCAGAGTACATCATGAGGAACGCCGGGCTGGAAGAAGCACAAGCTAGAATCAAGATTGTGGGGAGAAATATCAATAACTTCAGATATACAGATGACACCACCCTTATGGCAGAAAGAAAAGAAGAATTTAAGGAATTAAAGAGCCTCTTGATGAAGGTGAAAGAGGAGAGTGAAAAAGTTGGCTTAAAGCTCAACATTCAGATAACTAAGATCAGGGCATCTGGTCCCATCACTTCATGGAAAATAGATGGGGAAACAGTGACAGACTTTATTTTCTTGGACTCCAAAATCACTGTGGAAGATAATTGCAACCATGAAATTAAAAGACACTTGCTCCTTGAAAGAAAAGCAATGATAAGCCTAGACAGCACATTAAAAAGCAGAGACATTACTTTGCCGACAAATGTCCATCTAGTTAAAGCTATGGTTTTTCCAGTTGTCATGTATGGATGTGAGAGCTGGACAATAAAAAAGGCTGAGCACCGAAGAACTGATGCCTTTCAACTGTGGTGCTGGAGAAGACTCTTGAGAGTCCCTTGGACAGCAAGGAGATCAAACCAGTCAGTCCTAAAGGAAATCAACCCTGAATATTCATTGGAAGGATTGATGCTGAAGTTGAAGCTCCAATACTTTGGCCACCTGGTGTGAAGAGCAGACTCATTAGAAAAGACTCTGATGCTGGGAAAGATTGAAGGCCAGAGGAGAAAGGGATGACAGAGGATGAGATGGTTGGATGGCATCACCGACTCAATGGACACAAATTTGAGAAAACTCCAAGAGATGGTGAAGGACAGGAAAGCCTGGTATGCTGCAGTGTATGGGGTCTCAAAAAGTCAGACACGATTGAGTGACTGAACAACAACATGCACACACATGCTCAGCACCCACTTTAGCATAAAATAAACAATACTGTAAGCAGTATGTTCTCTGCTCTCTGGTGTATCCCGTATATCCTGGAGGTGTCTTGTTTTTAGTATTTTCTGGATATTTTACTTGGCCTGTCAATAGTTTCCTTCACATTGCTGGAAGTCAGGGATTGGGTGATGGTCTTGCAATTAATTCTAGATGCATACAGATAGGTAATGAATGATGCCTCAGGTGGTGGTGAGCTACCAGTGTTCTCCAAGTATTAAATGCCAGACTTCAGAAGCTGGAGCAGCCATCCTTATGGCAACAGACCTCCAGGGGCCTCAGGATAGAGGGTAAGACATTCATCTCTGCCCAGTTTGATCAGTTTTCAGCCTGTTCTTGTGCCGCTGCCAGGATGGCAATCTTCTAAGTTCTAGTCTAATAAGTTCTGTCAACCCACTACCATTGGACCAGCCAACTTCACTATTTTTCAAATTAGGGTAAACAATTTGATTCCTAACTGGGATCTCCTGCCCTAGATAAGCAAAATGATTACTCATGCCCAGCTTACTAGCCCTCTCCCCAATCTTCCTGGAGCCTCTGAGAGGGCCATATGCAAACAGAGTGTCAGTCTCACACCGCAAAGTTTTCCACTTCATTTGTGCCTCTTTTATGGAAGTTACCTTGACTGCTTATCTCCCCATCAATATAGACCAAGGACCCTAGAAGTCCTCGCTGGCACACTCTCCAAAGAGGATCAGTTTCCTAGGAGATGAGGAAAGCCCAGTAGAGAAAAGGCTTGAACTGGGGTTTTGCCTTGGGAGGAGCATTCTAAGCAGGTCCTGGAGGGCCTTGGACAGCCAGGAGGCCTGTATTCCTAGCATTCCCCCACCCCTTCCATTCGTCCTGGAGTATTACCCGCAGCAGTGACTAAGTGCCAGAGGAGGGGGATGCCTTCTAGGAGAGGAATTAAAATACAGGCAGGAGGACTTTTATAGAGGGATGTGCAACCTCCACTCCATTAGCGATCCTTTGAAAGTTTTTAAATGGAAGAATAACAGGATTAGATCTTAGAAAAATGACTCCTAAGTACGAATATGCATTTCCAGCTCCCTAAGCGACTTGTCTACTGAAAAGTCCTGCAAGTTCTCAAGCTCTTTTTATCAATGTGTTTGTGTGGGACACCCAATAAACTGCACAAAGGGTACAATGTGATCAGTTCTGACAAACGGATACACATTAAATTATCACCACTATCCCAATCAAATCACCCCGAAGCTTCTTTGCCCTTCTCTGTAATCCACCCCCCTTACTACTCCCACCCTCCACCACCACCACAGGTCCTCCTGTCATTCCTGTAGACACTGACACGCCTCCTCCCAAACCAGGCCAGTCAGAGTCTTCCTCCAGGGGGCAGCTGAAGCCGAGTCTTCCAGCGACAGCAGCCAGGAGGGGCAGGCCATGCCTTCCTGCTCCAGACATCCGTAGACTGGTTCTTTCTGCAGCCTGGTTGTCTTTCAGTTCTGGGAGCTGCGTAATATCCTTCCATCATATCCTTCGTGCTGAATTGTGTCAGATTGTTGCCTGAAACTAGAAAACTCCTATATAATGCACTTCCTCCTGTAGTCACCATTTCAGGAAATGTTACCACTAATTCTACTCTCTCAAGCCTAACCTAAAATAATTCCTTAAAACTTCAGTCTTCATCACGTGTCTCCTCTCACTCATTGCTAAATCCTGCCTATTCTGCTCCCTGCTGAGTATTCTGTCTCTATAAAGTTCTTACTCCCCTCGCCTCCTCATCATTGTTTCTCTAGTACTCAGTGCAGTGCTTGGCAGCCTACTCAATAAATTCTTGCTGAATGACTGAACGAATAGTGACATCATCCATCACCCCCAGAAACAAAAGCAAAAATGGATGAGTGCTTGTATATGTATGCATATTTATCAGGGTGGCAGGACTTCAAAGTGAAAATTTTTTTTATTTATTATTTATTTACTTTTGGCTGCTCTGGGTTTTCTCTGGCTGTGGTACGCAGGCTTCTCATTGCGGTGGCTTCTCTTGTTGCAGAGCCCGGGCTAGGGTGCTTGGGCTCAGTGGTGCAGCATGAGGGCTTAGCTGCCCCTTGGCATGTGGAATCTTCCCAGACCAGGATTCAAACCCATGTCCTAAGTATTGGCAGGCGTATTCTCAACCAGTGGACTATCTGGGAAGTGCTCAAAGTTAGTTTTAAATGTTTTCACAGAAGCAAATGATAGGACTTGAATCCAAGACTTCTGATTCCAAATTCCATACATTTCAATTACACTTTGTACCTATACCATGTATCCTTCCCCTTCACCTGGAGTTCTGTTTCTTCTTCCATCCTGGTCAGAGCCTTACTTACATCAAGTACTAATCTGTAGACACTAGACACAGCTCTAAAATAAAACCTCTTTCCAAGGATATTTGCTTATTAACCAAAGGGCAGAGGAGGTAGGCAATAATGCATCTAGACTGAGGAGAGAAGCCTGTGGCCCCAGGCATCAGCAAAGTGTTATGGCCAGGAGGTAGGGGGAGCTGGAGGTCAGGGATGTGACTAAAGCTTTCTGAACCTGGGGTACAGTCAATAACCTTGCCTAAGCGGAGACCAGTGTGCTGGCCTGGAACAACTTCCTGTGTCCAAAAAGAAAAAAAACCCATACACATCAGAATAATACTTTATTTAACAATCTGAAAATCAGTTCTTTTGGTTTTAAGTCCTGCAAAATGAGTGGTAAATCAAAGATCTGTGCACGAGTCTCTGAGTACACGTGGTTATATGTCTATAAGAGGACAGATATCTATGTCTACAGATGCTTTTACTTGTTATAGTCTCACTATAATGTTAGCCCCACTTAATTAGTATATAAGGGCTTATTACTCCAACAACGCTAAAACCTGAATTAAATATTCCAAGTCCAACAGTCTCTTCTCCCAAGCCCGCCTCCCTCCCTCCCCTAAGTCTGCTCCTCAGCCTCCATTAATGCTAGGTCTTTAGAGACAGCCAGGATTCACAGTTTGAGAAACCAGAAATGAATGTTGGACCGTTAGTCCCTCTGACCTACATCCTCTAGCTGAGGAGTTTCTCTGGGGAGGTGTGTGTGGGGAGGTCCTGGCAGTTCCTCTTCAGAGTTGCACATTTTGGAGGGTAGACACCTACAAAGTAAACATGATTGCATTAGATGTGGACTGCCCTCCCACCAACCACTCAAGGGAAATAAAAAATCAATCTTCCTCTCCTGAAATATATTTAGTGTATCTCACTGGCCTTTATGGCGGGGGGTGGGGGGGTGGGGAGGATGTGAGACTGACTATTGGGATTATTGTAAAGCCTTATTGCAGAGACTGTTCACTATCTCACCATCTCTTTATGAGGATTTGCAGAAGAGATTTCTTTCTTTTTTAAAAAATTACTTATTCCTAGCTGTGTTGGGTCTTGGTTGTGGTACTCAGGCTTAGTTAGACCCTCAGCATGTGGGATCTTAGTTCCCTAACCAGGGATTGAACCCATGTCCCCAGAAATGGAAAGCAAATTTTTAACCACTGGACCACCAGGGAAGTCCCAGAAGAGATTTCTTTTCATCTTAGTAGCAAGAGTTGTTCTCTTAAGGAAGGGGCATCATAAAGTGAGTGAACTGATCAGATTTTCCTCTTCCTCTTGGATGTTAGAAAGTCTGGAACCAATTTTGTGGTCTATCATTAGTAAGTCTATTTTACAGAATGCATTTTTGTGCTTGCCTAATTCATGCCTCCATTTTATGTCACTATCACTAATGTACGGAATTCTGTGTTACTTTACTACATTGTGTGTGTGTGTATTTACCTTCTGTATGCCTTTTGTGTCTCTTAACTCCTTTTTGAAATAAGTTTAGGCATAACTAAATACATTCTTAGGAGACGGCTACGAGAAGGGATCAGGAAATCCAAGGCCAGTTGGGAAATGGCCACAAAGGAAGCCTCATTTACTCTTGATTCTTCTGGCTCCCGCCTGCTTGACTTTGCCCTAAGGACTCTGTTCACTGCTGGGTTCCCCTTCAGCCCACAGTGAGGACTCCAGCCTGCAGCCAAGCCCTCCATCCCCAGTCCCAGTCTCACCACCCCCATGTTCCCTGAGCAGCTGGCCTCCTTACCTCTTCTTCAGGCTTGGGTGCTATGACACTGCTCTCTTCTGGAACTTCAGAGCCGTGAAGCTGAAGACCTTGGTTCTACAAAAAGAAGAGTTCTGGTGAGATGTGGCTCAACCTCCCAGCCTGTCGACTTAGAAGGGTCTTCTGTGCCTTACACTTTATAAGGGTCACAGGTAATACTAAGGCAAGCATATAAAGTTGTTTCACTGCAGCCTGAAAGCATCAGGGAAGGCTTTATGTCATCCTCTCTCGGATTAGGAAAACAAGATTCAAAGGCTGCAATGACTTGCTGGGACAGGCAACCAGGCCTTTGAATTCCAGAATTGTTTCCATGATTTGTGTGACATGTATCTGTATAGATGTTTTTATGTAATGGTCTGTAAGGATACAAATATAGGTCCTAAAACCACTAGCTACCATGTTTAGACTAATTCTCCTCAAGAATGCACACACTTAGATGATCCTAACCCCTGGCAGTTAGGAAAGCCAAGTGGCATGATATCTTCTTTGGGAAAAGGTCTAGGTTCTCAGATGGGAGCCTGAGGCGTGGAACTGCTAAGATAGGGGAAGACCTTGGCACTCTAAGGCTTAAAAAGAATTTTTAAAAATTGAAATTTAATTTACACACAATAAAAGTCATCCTTTTAAAGTAAAACCTAACAGTATGATAGTCACGTGAAATTCTGTGATTTCTCCTTTCAGGAAAATTTCCTTATTCTTAGTCCCTCTGCTGATTCTAGGCCATGAATAACCTCAAAGGTAATACTAACTCTGGGCTTCCTTTGGTGGCTCATTGGTAAAGAATCTGCCTGCAAGGCAGATGACGCGGGTTCAATCCCTGGGTTGGGAAGATCCCCTGGAGGAGGAAATGGCAACCCACTCCAGTATTCTTGCTTGGAGAATCCCATGGACAGAGGAGCCTGGCAGGCTGCAGTTCATGGGGTCGCAAAGAATCGGACATGACTTAGTGACTAAACAACAACAATACTACCTCCAAGTAAGTTAAGTGCTACCTCCAAGGAAGTTATCAAAATTTTCACATTCTCTCAGATGATTCAAATGCTGGGCAAGAACAGATTTTTCTCACAGTTATCTTTTTATTTACCCACTTTTATATGTGATAGGTCCATAGTTCTGCTTGAGAGAACATATGATTTATGATGTATCTGTGAGGGAGGTGAACAAATTTTATAGGGACACAAGCTTCTGAGGACTGATGATACTGACAGGTCAGGATCTAAGATGCTCTATTATTTAATTCCACAGGAAAAATATGTCTCTTTAGCCACTGACTAAAGCAATCCACAGGAGAGGCTGGGAGTAAAGAAAGACTATATAAATCTCAAATGTAAGGAGGCTGTGTCCTGTACCTCTTTCCCTAGGCAGACAGTGTTACTTTACTAGACTGTTCCTCAAAACAGTCAAACAGCATCACAGTCCCCAGAATTTCCCCTTCAGTAAAATTACTCCAAGAATGCAAACTTATTCACCTGAGCCAAACAGGTCATTCTATTGCTGCCTCTACTAAAGTCATACGGATTTTCTATACAGTTGAGTTTCTTTTTTCAGTGCAGAAAAGTGGCTCTACTCTTCACCACACAAAATAAGCACACTGACCTTGTGCTTATTCACTATCCACATGTCCTGCATATCTCTCTCACACAGAATGGCAACCTCCGACCGGAAACCAGCCAAGGGCAAGTTTTATGTCCTATGTGTTAGGATTTTCAATATCTCACGTGAATCACGTGAATATCCTTCCCAGGCAAGGATATAACCCCCTTGATGACTCTGATTTTAGCACCTCAGGGGAGTCAGCTGAGATAAGCTTGCTGTCTTCCTTGTCTTGCCAGGCATCACGGCCTTGTGCCCTTTGTCCAAGCTAGCTCCTCTCAGACAGCAGGGAGCTGCCAAGATAGCTGGGTCAACCTTCAGGTAGGCGTGTTCAGTAGCAGGGTGCTATGACTGAGGTGTACCAGACACCTCACACTCCCAGATATCCACATGGTTCCTGCCCTGGCCTCCTTCCCTGCCCAAATGTTGCCTTTTCTGACCACTGTTTAAAACTGCAATCCAGCACCCCCTCCTGGTGCCTTCCCCTACTTAGTTTTCCTCTGTAACTCTTATTAACACTAAACTATAATTTTACTTAATTATTCTGTTTCTTGTCTCTTTCCCCTCCACTAAAAGGTAAGATGCAGGAAGGCAGAGAATTGTGTGTTTGGCTTCACTCTAATAACCCCACTTCCTGGAAAAGTGTTCGGCACATAGAAGGGGTTTAATGAATGATTGTGGAAGGAATGAATGAATCTGGATGCCATCCAGTCAGATGCTGCACCTGACAGGTAGGTGACCATATAGCCTGAGCTTCTAACATCAAGGAAGGGGAACTGTTTTTCAAGGTGGCTCATCCTTTGGTTTTTGGATGCCCCTGGTACCCTCTTTCCCTGCATTAAAAAAGATTTTCCCCATGCCATTTTTTAACAGAGCTAATGACTTAAAGTTCCTGTACATTGATTCAAAGTGTATCTTAAAAAAAAAAACAACAAACTACTTTACACATAGGGCCTTTTTCTGTCCTCAGGAGTCTTGAAGAACAAGTCAAATCTCTCTTCTATATGATAGAATTTCCATGTAATTTGAACAGACTATGACTTGATTTCCAGATATTTCACAAAGGGTCTGAGTCTCTATTTTAACACAATCCTTTTCTCATCAAAATTTTCACTTTTCAAAAGACCATCCTTTTGCTTTACTGTCCTCTGTGAGTTCCTTCTAGGCCTCTCTCATCTAAGACAATGCCTTGGAAATTTGCTGATGCCATTTTGCTTGGGGTCTATTTACCATAGTTACAAGTATGACAAAGTGAAATGAGACCTTCCTCCCTACCCCACATTAAAAAAGGTAATGATCAGGATGTCAGTTGTAGGCACTTTATATTGGGAACTCCCAGAACTTGGAGCAAAACAAAGTAAGAATTAGTAACAATCTGGTTATACTAATATTAGAGATAAGCCCTTTGCAGAAGTCAATTACCCTAGCAGTACAGATCACTAAATTAGTTGCTATGATGATGTGAAAGAAATCCCAGAACCAAAAAAGGTGTCCAAGACTATCCTTGAAACTGTAATATAATGACATAAAATCCTATCTACTGTGGGGCAACCTGAGCATAACAAAAATGATCCATATGGAGATTATAAAAGGAAATAAAGACTCAGGCAGATCTATTCTCACCTGAGAGATCATCAAAGTAGGGGAAGTACAAAGTTCTTCTGGGTTCAGGTTGTCAGGGTTTTCCTTTTCTCTTGCTGGCTTCTCTGGTGGCTGTGGGTCAGGAGAGGCCTCTGAGGCGGCCCGAGGGCTGGTGGGTGAGGCTGGAGGGCTGGAGGGCGTGTTCCCTAAGGAGGCCCTGGGACTGGGAGTGGCTCTGGGTGGCGGAGGCCTATTAGGTGGTGCTGAAGCCCTCTGCACAGAAACTCTCTTCTTTAGCTCTTCAGATCCTTCACTTGAGGTGCGAGTTCGGAGGACTACTACCGAGGAAGATGAAGCCTGCTCGGAAGGGGTCAGAGCTCTGCCTGGTGATGGAGCTGGGGAGCAAGGGAAAACTTCCTCCTGGGACTCTCTATCCTCAATGAGGGGTGAGGGTTGGGGCTGGGTGGGGCCATTGCAGGCTAGCAGAGGGTCTTCTTCCTCAGAGGAGCTTGTCTCAGCCTCCTCCTTTGTTTCCTTATCTTTTAAGGGCTCTTCTTTAACCTCGGAGTTGTCTTCTCCCTGGGCTGAATCAGATGCCAGCTCTTCTTCACTTGCTGAGGTGGAGTCCTCACTCTTCAAGGAAAGTGCAGTAGGACTGGTAGGTGAGGTTAGAGGGCTGGAGACTGTAGATGTTCGAACTGGGGGAGAGATGACTAAAGAGCGTCTGCTGCTGCTAAAAAAAAGGAAGGGCATTTAGATTCAGAAGAGCTAAAACTGGAAGTAACCCCAATACCCCAAATATATAATGATACATTCATATAATAATAGAACAGAAAAAAGCAATTTAAAATAGCATCAGAAAGTTTGTATAATTTGCAATAGTGCTTAAATTATAAAGTGGAAAAAGACTATATAATTTTTATCCATATCACAATCTTGATTATCTAAAAATATATAAAGAAAAAGAGATTGGAAAAAAAAATCAGCAATATATTAACAAAGTATTTTCCTTGAACAGCTCATGGAGTGAAATACAGTTGATCCTCATGGATTCTGTATTTGCAAATTCATCTACCCTCTGAAATTTATTTAAACCTCAAAAGCAACACTTGTGATACTTTCAGAATCACTCCTGGACACATGCCAGCTTGACCAGTACTCTCCCAGCTGAGGCCTAACAAGGCAAGCCTCTGCCTCCTTGTTTTAGCCTCTTAGTGTAAATATGTCCTGTTTGCCAAGTTTTTACACACTGTTGTGCTTTTCTTTGGTGATTTTGCTACTTAAGATGGCCTCCAAGTACAGCGTGAAAGTGCTGTTTGAGAGCAGAAAGTCTGTGATGTGCCTTCCAGAGAAAATATATATGTTAGATAAGCTTCATTCAGGCATGAGTTATAGTGCTGGTGGCTGTGGGCTCAATAGGAATGAATCAACAATATATATTAAATAAGATGTCTTTAAAACAAATATATAAGAAAAGTTCTGTATGGATCGCTTGATGAAAATGTTGGGACCAGGGGCTCCTAGGAACCTAACCCCATGATTCCTCTAGCAGCAGTGGGTCAGTATTCACTAATTCAGTGTTCATGGTGATTTCTAGAACAAATCACCATGAACAATGAAAACTGACCTCAACATTTATTGAGTATGCTGGATACTGTGCTGAGTGCTTCTACAACCAACATCAGCTTAACTCCTACTCAGCTTCTTAAGTGCCTCCTGGGTACCAGCCACTACCTGACTAACCAACCCACAAATATTTGCCTGATGTGTAGCAACTACGTGCTGTATCCTGGGTTCAAGAATGGGAGAGAGTGATAGGAAGAGTGATAGGAATAATTTAGTTCCAGCCTTGTGGGAGTTTCTGATGTAAGATTAGCTAGTGACATAAGGTGCTTTCTAGTGCTAGCATTTTATGGGTTAGCAGGTTTAGAAGGCCCAGGATACAGCAAGAAAAAATCAGATTTCTCCGCAAGGTTCTAGGACATCTTGGTGTAAGTGATGGTTAATTTCAGATGAATGGACACTTAGAGAGAACTCTGGTTTTAAGTGCTGGGAAGAGAAGAAACAGAGTTTTTGGAAAAGGGAAGTCTATATTGGCTCTTTAGTGATCCTTTTTAATAGTCTGTAACTGACTGCTAAATGAGTAGTACAAATATCAAATACAAACAACATACTGAGCCCCATTCTTTCTTCACATCTTAAACTCAGTTTCAGCACCTCCTCAAAGTCTTCCCTGACCATCTATCTGCATATTGCAATCACTTAACTCTTGGAATTCCTAACTGGTCGCCTTAGGTGCTTAGTATGTGCAATTTTATATTGTTCTTTGTTTTCCTAGGCATATTTTGTGTCCTTCCAACTTTTTGTAAGTCAGGGAAAAGACAAGTCACCTAGGTCTCTGGATCCCTAATTCTCAGCATAAAATCTGTGCATAGAAAGAACTTAATAGAACTTAAAAGGCTTTAGAATAAGAAAGTGATCACATTATGGAGGTAATGTGACATACCACATTGACACACACAGGAAAGCAAGTCATGACAGGTTAAGAAAAGGTATTTGCAATGCCTATCAGTAAAGGATTAATATCCAGAATATACAAATAAACCCACCTCATATAAATCAATATTTTTAAAAAAGGAAACAATCTACATGAAAAATGTGAATAAAGGATAAACATGAAAGTCACAGACCAGGAACCTTAAAAGGTCAATAACATGAACAGATATTCAAGCTACCCAGCCATTGTGGAGACATAATTAAAACTGCAAAAAATTTCATTTCATACCCATTTCCTTGGAAAAATTAAGAAATCTGACAGTGTCACATATAGCAAGAATATGGAGCAATGGGGGCTTTAATTCACTGCTGGTGGGCTGTAAACCGGGACAATGGCTTTGGAGAGCAATTTGGCAATGGTAATGTCTGGGAAGGCTGAAGGAACCCATATGTACATATTCTATGAGTCAGCAATTCCACTCCCAGTACATCCTAAAGAAACTCTTAATGATATTCCTACAAGGAAAAATGTAAAACACATTCATTGCACCATTATTTATAATAGCATAAAACTGGAAAGCAATGTCAATGTCCACTAGCAGTTCAGATAAATAGATTGGGAACTAGCCATATAGTAATATCCATAACAATTATGAAAAGGAAGGATGAGAGCTAACAACATGGAGCAACAAGGATAAGTAAATCTCAAAAACAATACCAAGAGAACAAAAGAATATATACAGTATAATTATATTAAAAATTATAAAACATGCAAAATAATTTTTGTGTATTCATATATGTGTATAATCCAAGTAAAAAATATGCATGTGGATAATAAATACTAAAATTTAAGACAGTGGTTGCCCTTGGTGGGGGACAGGAAGAGAAAGTGAGTAGGGAAGGGACACTGGGAGATTTAATTATATATACTGATTCTTTTTTCCTTTAAAAAGTTTTTTATTTATTTATCTATTTAGCTTTGGTTGCACTCAGTCTTTGCTGCTGCACACAGGCTTTCTCTAGTTGTGGAGAAGTAGGGGCTACTCTTCGTTGTGGTTTGTGGGCCTCAGTAGTTGTGGCATGTGGGCGTACTCGCTCTGCAGCATGTGGCATGTGGGCGTACTCGCTCTGCAGCATGTGGGATCTTCCTGGACCAGGGAACCTGTGTCCCCTTCACTGGCAGGCGGATTCCTATCCACTGAGCCACCAGGGAAATCCATTAGTTGATTTCTTAGATTTGGTGATGGATATATGGCTATTTGTTGTACTATTCTTTGTATCTTTAGTTATCACTGAAGTATTTCATAAAAGAAAAATAATTTATTTAGGGGTGTAGCAGAAACAAAAAACAATATTATGTACCTGGACACAAAGGAAAGGTCAGGATTTGAGATCAGAGATGAGAGTGCTGAATGTGTTCACACACAGGACAAACCAAACAGAAATGAGTCTCAGAAGCAGCTCACCTTGAGAGTCCCTTCACCACAAAGACTTTGTCGGAATGTTGCTTCTCCAGTTTGCTCATTACCTCGTAGAGATTGTGGTTCAGCTGGAGCAAGCAAGAGAGGAGATATTAGCCACGTGGGAACCTGGGACCAACAAATTCCTTCTCTACCCAAAATAAAACCTTCCTACCCTAAATGATGAAATTCCTCATCTCTTTTGCATTAGTGTCTCAGTTGTGTCTTAATTTCTGTCTTTTCCATCAGACTGGCAGCTCTCTCAAGGCTAGGTCCTTGATATCTGATGTTGATTTGAGGTTCTAGCTTCTCTCAGGTTCCCAGGGAACAAAAAGTCATTGTAATATCAACTAGGCAAACCAAAATGTAGCCAAAGAAACTGTGGAGAGGAATATGTGTGGATATGGATGTGAATATAATACTGTAACAGCAAGGTGTCTTGGAATTGCAGGACTAGAAAAGACCCCATGAGGTCATGTTCCATGGCTGCCCATCACTAAATAGGACTGGCCCTTTCTAAGACCTATGACCTGAGAAACAGAGCTATGTTTAAACACTGCCTCTACTCCCCAGTAATAAAAGACAAAGATTGAACAATTTAGTTTCCCATTTCAGCTGTTCCTTCTCCTAATCTCCTTGTTGCACCTGAAACTCATTTGGAGACCATTCAGTTGTTAATGGAGCTGGAGAGGGCCCTCTGATATTATGTAAACATGTGCTTTATTACTGTTCGGCACAGTCCATCAAGTGCTGTTATTTAACCATGAGAAAAAAGTAGACATCTGTGATGCCAATATGGATATTGAATGAGGTTATGTAAATTAAAGCGACCTTCATATTTGTTAGAAAAACCTTCCTAGGCTTCTAAACGGGCTTCTCTGGTGACTCAGATGGTAAAGAATCTGCCTGCAATGCAGGAGACCAGAGTTTGATCTCTGGGTTGGGAAGATCCTTGGGAGAAGGGAATGGCGAGCCACTCCAGTATTCTTGCCTGGGGAATCCCGTGGACAGAGGAGCCTGGTGGGTGACAGCCCGTGGAGCTGCACAGAGCTGGACACGACTACGCAACTTACACTTTCTGGTGTCTAAATTGGCCAGATGTTTCTCACCTTGCTCATTTCCCTGTAGAAGACATCCCTCAGGTTGGAAATGTTTTGGAAGATGGTCACGTAACAGCCAATACGACTATCAGGAAGCAAAAGAACAAACACGTGCAGGTGAGTGCTGTGAAGGAAGTCTCCCTTGGAAGTACAAGGGATGCATAAGCCAAAGCCAGCCACTGCTGGGCTCCTCACAGAAAAGCACTCCGTGGCCTAGACTCCAGATGTTGGGATCTGGATTTGTCCGCCAGGCCAGGAGTACATCAGACTCTCAGGAGTGGGAATGCCAGGGGAGACATGGCACCTAAGTGTAACAGATCTCTATGAATGAAGCTTCCTGGTGGCTCAGAGGTAAAGAATCTGCCTGCAATGCAGGAGCCACAGGAGACATGGGTTCAATTCCTGGGTTGGGAAGAGCCCCTGGGAAGGGCATGGCAACCCACTCCAGTACCCTTGCCTGGAGAATCCTATGGACAGAGGAGCCTGGAGGATTACAATCTATAGGGTTGCAAAGAGTTGGACATGACTGAAATGACTTAGCATGCATGAATGAAGTTATCTGATTCAGGCTCTTCAGATACTGAAGTAGACGTGAAAGTGCTTTGAAGAATTTTAAAAGTGATGTATAAGGCCATACAGCTATAACTACAATAAGTATTATTTCTCAGGATATGGTACTTGGATGTCTATGCAGTTGTATGTACATGGAATTCTACTGTAAATGAACTGTGGAAGTTTACATTTAAAGAAACTATTAAATTTCAATTCTGTTTAAATTAGAAATCACATAAATAATATTTTAGAATATATGTAGTTATTATAAAGGATCCCTCATTCATAGACTAATATAAAGTGACAATATAAAATACTCTGACTATAATTGCATTAAAGCATATTGTGTACAATGAAAAGAAAATAGGATACAAATAGAACTTCTGATCAGATTCCTCTTCCAATGTGGGAAATTTATATCTAAAACATTTTTACATACTGTGAAGCAAAAACATCTTCATTAATGGAAACACTCATCTCATGGTTTATCTTCTATGTGAATCTAGATGTTCACGAACCAAGTTTGTTTAAAACAATACATATTCAAGCATAAAAGCAGATACTCCTAGCAGGCATGATGACAGCACTTTACTTGCCAAGATCTCTCCTACTTAAGAGACATCTTGTCTTTAAACCCGGAAAAGCTGGTAGGGCAAAGAATCTCTGAATTGCAGATGATGAAATCAAGGTCCAGAGATAAGGCTGTGAACCTAATAACTCACAGCAAGTTAGGAGCAGGGCTGAGGCTACATTCCATTCTTGGACCAGGGCTCTTTTCAGGAGGCAACATGTTTGGGCTGCCCAGGGCCTAGGACCCAGCTCTTTCCTGAAACGCAGTCATTACCTGTTATAAAGAACAGGCAGCTCCTCTAGTAGTTCCTGGTTCAGATCTTCAAACACAACCTGGGCTTTGTTGAACTCTTCCTCTGCCTAGGTAGTAAGAGAGACAGACCAATTCCCTTTATTCCTGAACCCAAAGCTTCCCCTCTCTTCTGCATTTTTTTCAGGGACAAGGCTTACTAGGAAACATGCCTCTCCTTCCCCAGACCTGTGCCATCCCCAGCCTTGAGTCTGACTATGCTGAGAGCATTGGTGTCAGAGGAAACAAGATTCCCTTCAAGACACTGGAGGCTGAATTTATCATTTCCTAGACCAAACTTGGCTCAACCACCTGCCACCACTGTGGGGAAAGGGAGGGCAGGGAGGTTTTACCAGGGTTTTTTTTTTTTTTTTTTTTTACCTTGGCTGTCTTGGCCTCATCTTTCTTCTTGGCATTCTGTACCGCCTCCAGGTGATGTCGGGCACTGTCATAGTCCACGAGCTTCCGGCCCCGCTTGGCGATTCTTTCCTAACCCAGAGTCAAGAGAGATGACCTTGATATTCACTTTTAAGTGGCCAGGATGTTAGTAACAGAGTATCAGAGAGGCAGCATTCCTGTCCTATTATCAAATTTTATTGTACTTTCTAACAGGGTTTTGTGCTCAGGGATCTCCTTCATTATCTGGAAAGAATGGGGAATTCTCAGGAGGAGAGAGTAGAGGGCAATCTCCCAGAGCACCTGGAAGCCTGCAGAGAACTGCAACATAGCCTACGACCCTATTAGAAACGGGTTCAGCACCCAGAAGAAATGGCCTTAAGAAACCTACTAAATTGAAAGTCAGGAGTTTTTGGGTTTTACTCCCAACACTACCATTTATTAGCCTTGTCACCCAGGGCAAGGCATGCCTCTTTTGGAGCCTCAGTAGCCTCATCCCCTGTTGTTGTTTAGTTGCTCAGTTGTGTCCGACTTTTCTGACCCCATTGACTGTAGCCCGCCAGGCTCCTCTGTCCATAGGACTTCTCAGGCAAGAATACTGGAGTGGGTTGCTGTTTCCTCTTCCAGAGGATCCTCCCGACCCAGGGATCGAACTCATGTCTCCTGCACTGGCAGGTAAATTCTTTACCGCTGACCCACCAAGGACTGACCTCCTTTAGGATAGACTGGCTGGATCTATCCAAGGGACTCTCAAGAGTCTTCTCCAACACCATAGTTCAAAAGCATCAATTCTTTAGCACTCAGCTTTCTTTATAGTCCAACTCTCATGTCCATACATGACCACTGGAAAAACTATAGCTTTGACTAGATGGACCTTTGTCGGCAAAGTAATGTCTTTGCTTTTTAATATGCTGTCTAGGTTGGTCGTAACTCTTTTTCCAAGGAGCAAGTGTATTTTAATTTCATGGCTGCAGTCACTATCTGCAGTGATTTTGGAGCCCAAGAAAATAAAGTCTGCCACTGTTCCCACTGTTTCCCCATCTATTTGCCATGAAGTGATGGGACCAGATGCCATGATCTTAGTTTTCTGAATGTTGAGTTTTAAGCCAACTTTTTCACTCTCCTCTTTCACTTTCATCAAGAGGCTCTTTAGTTCTTCTTCAATTTCTGCCATAAGGGTGGTATCATATGCATATATGAGGTTATTGCTATATCTCCTGGCAATCTTGATTCCAGCTTGTGTTTTATCCAGCCCAGCATTTCTTATGATGTACTCTGCATATAAGTTAAATAAGCAGGGTGACAATATATAACCCTGATGTACTTCTTTCCCGATTTGGAACCAGTTTGTTGTTCCATGTCTGGTTTTAACTGTTACTTACTGACCTGCACATAGATTTCTCAGGAGGCAGGTCAGGTGGTCTGGTATTCCCATTTCCTTAAGAATCCTAAAGGATATCATTCCTGAATATTCATTGGAAGGACTGATGCTGAAGCTGAAACTCCAATACTTTGGCCACCTAATTTGAAAAGACCCTGATGCTGGGAAAGATTGAAGGTGGGAGGAAAAGGGGATGACAGAGGATGAGATGGTTGGATGGCATCACTAACTCAATGGACATGAGTTTGAGTAAACTCTGGGAGTTGGTGATGGACAGGGAGGTCTGGCGTGCTGCAGTCCATGGGGTTGCAAAGAGTCAGACATGAGTGAACGACTGAACTGAACTGAGACTCAGGGAAGCCCAGCTGCCCCATAATGCTGAATATATATTTTCAAGTAGCTTGAAAATCCTAAAGCATACTAATAAAAATGGCAAGCTATCATGAGCTCTGAGAGAACATCTACTCAATTACACCAGGGAGAAGCAAACCATGGTAATGGCTTTGTCTTGTTCTCTCAACCACAGAACTTGAAAGGATCTTGGTGATTATCTGACCCAACTTCCTATTCAATTCACAAAGCTTATCTACAATATCCAAGATAAGAAGTAGTTAGACTTCTGCTTGAACAGAGAATAGACAACTCACTATCTCTCAGTAGATTTCATTTCTTTTTTTGAAAGCTTTAACTATGAGAAATTTAAGTGAGGCTTCCTTCAATTTCTTCCTATATTAATCTAAAACCAGCACAGTGCTCAGCAGAGTATATGTTTAATAAATATGAGTTGAATGAATTAATGAATTCTAATTCTACTTTCTGGAACAGTTTAGAACAGGCTGAAGTCCTCTTTTACCTAACAGGCTTTCAAATATTTGAAGATAATTATTATGACTCCTCTAAGTTTCCTTTTTTCTACAATAAATATCTTTAGTCCCACAAGCTGTTGTTTCTCCCAACAAAAAGGGATGCTCTGACCTGGATCGAATTCAAAACCAGCCCAAATCTAGTTCACTGAAATCTAAATCTAAATGTAACCTGTCTCAAACTCTCCACCCTAACCTCTTGTGTAAACCTTCAACTTTCAGTCTTTTTCCCAACCTACCCAACTTCATTCCTAACCATGGGCTCTAACTCTACTTGTACTTTTACCCAAGTGAAAGTGAAAGAGACAGTCACTCAGTCATGTCCAACTCTTTGTGAATCCATAGACTGGAGCCTGCCAGGCTCCTCTGTCCATGAAATTCTCCAGGCAAGAATACTGGAGCGGATTGCCATTCTCTTCTCCAGGGGATCTTCCCTGGAGATCATGTCTTCTAACTTACACGGGCCACCCATAACCCATCCTTGATGCTGTAAACTGATTACCTTAATCTCACTGAACTGGGCCACATAGTTTTCCATGGTCCTCAAAGCCTGGTCAGCTAGTTTCTCTTCATAGTCTTCCCAAAGGAGGTCATTATTCTGTAGGATAGAGGCAGAGGGCAGTGGTAAGGGCCCTGCTTCTCAACAGCAACTTCATTCCAGGGAAATATCCCAATTCCTCCTGCAACAAACTTCCTTTGGGAGCACCAATATTTTTAAAAGATCATTTTGAACTCTGGGGAAAAATCAGATGATGAAACAGCTCTTCCTCAGGGAACTGCCCTGTAAGAGACTGGACATATATTCTAGGGATTAAGAACAGCCTTGGACTCTATAGAGTTTGAAGGATAGGGAAGTTTGGGAGCAAATCACTGCATCAAGTTAGTTTTCAAAAACAACCTACTGGGTTTTGTGTAGGTAAAACCTAAGGTTTTCAAGAGAGGAAGAGGATAAAAAACACAGGAATCCACAGATTAGGGAAAACTTGCTTTTACCTTCATAGTACAGCTCCTTCCTACCACCTGTGACCACGGCTATACAAATGAACAGTGTGAACTGGCTCCTTTGTTTTCCTGTTTGCTTGGACAGAGAAGCTGGGATGAGGCTGAGATGAGGGTAGGGTGACTGCTGAAGAGCTGTAAAGCCCAGAATACTCTTACCGCCACAATGGCCTTCAGCTCCTCATGACCATCCCACTTGCTGCTGTAGATCTCCTGCAGAGTTTCTGACACTCTCTTTGAACTTTCATGCATCACTGAAAGGAGAGAACTCGGTGCTACCATAAAGTAGTCTGACATAATCATATAGGTGACAGGTAAATCAATGGGGCTAATCCAAAAGGGCAAACTCGGTAGGTTTGGACTATCAGTGAGGTAAGCTGGGTGGGGTTGGATAGGAAAAGTTACTCTTCCTTGGTCCACAAAGTTCCAGGGGTCAGGCACAGGCAAGCCTGAGTATGGCTGGTTTTTTTTTTTTCCATCCCCCAGACCTCTTAGTAGCTGCATAAATACCATCTGGATCTCCCTGTGCTCCCTGATACTCACCTTTGACTGCACTGAGGAAGTTCTTCAGGTCCTTGTATAGCTTATGACCTTCTGCCTGAAAGGGAGAAGTGCCTCTGATGACTAAAGAGATACATCTGGAAAGATGCTCTAGGGGTCAAGGTTGAAAAGTAAGTTAAAAGCAGAAATCAGTCCTGGAATTTCTTCAAACATTTGCAAATGTTCTATATCAGCTTCTATTCTCTTTACCAGGAAGTTGTATGTTGTCTGCTTTGGGACAAATTTTAAGTTGCGAAATCGCTCCCACTGCACTGGCATGTCTTTTTTCCTCAGTTTGTTCTCCCCAGTGAACAAGAACCCCCACTCAAGTTCCTCTGTTGGAATTTAAGGCTCCTGTGTGACCCTTTGGCTGTCTTTGTCCTCTCTGGGTAGATTAACTGCTACCATTTTCTGCAGACACCAGGCTCCCTTCTTTCTTTGTACTCCCACACAGGCATTCCTGTCCTCTGCACTTCCTTTTTCTTTTGGTATTTATGTTTTAATCAACAACACTCTTTACCAGGCGTAATTATATGTAGGTCTTATGAAAATTTAGGTTCACTGTCATGAGACTAAATTGTGTCATCTCCAGGAAGATTTTGACCAGTGTACATGAATGTGTGGTCAGTTGCTCAGTCATGTTCGACTTTTTGCGACCCCATGGACTGTAGCCCACCAAGCTCCTCTGTCCATGGGATTTCCCAGGCAAGAATACTGGAGTGGGTTGCCATTTCCTTCTCCAGAGGATATTCCCTATCCAGAAGCCAAATTGGCATCTCATACATCTCCTGCATTGACAGGTGGACTGTTTACCACTGACAATGTATAGGGTTTTTTTAATTAATTTTTTTGGAATAAGGTTGGTGTTTGCACTTCATTTTTTAACGGTTCTCTTACAACTTCTGCCCACTAGTCCTAGGTTGGCCTTCTGTATTCAGAGCAGACTAGTGTCTCTGGCACACAGCTTTGAAGACATATTTCACATGGTCTTCTTTTTCATAGGCCTCTTCAATTGTTCCTCACGGTGTTGTCTGAGACCTGCTCCATCTGGACTCCTTCCTCTGTGTGAATTCTAGTTTCTAGGAATTGAGTGAGGAGGAGTTTTGACCCCAGGCCATCAGCATTTTTGGAGACTGACACTCCCAACATTTGGAGTTTGGGACTGGATGAGCAGCCCACGTCAAGAGTATCCAACAGGACCAGGCCTGCAGACCTGGGCAGTGATCCTCCTTTCAGATGATCTGAGCTAAGGGGCATTTTGTAGTACATCATGAAAATACTTGTGAACATGTTTGCTTGTTTTATTCATTTATGTTCTTTATAGGTAGGCTGTTGAGTATACCAAGAGTATAAAAAATTTATGAGAAAAAAGCTGAAAACTAACAAAATTCTATCTCATAATTTAAAACTGTGGAACTATTTGTGGGAAAAATCATTATTACTTAATTTCAGCAGTAGAAAAACTAGGTCTACTTGGTCGAGTAAACAAAGGAAGCTAGATGATTATCATCTATCTTCTTGCCTCCAGAGCTCACCTCTAAGTCAGTTCAAACTCTTGACCATACCTCAGGCTAAAACTTTTTCAAGGGGCTGCATGCCAGGGTTCAAGGGACCCAAAGACACAGACAGTCTCAAGGGAATCTGAGGCGCCATCAGATGGCTGGGAGAAGAACTAGGATCCTATGTGTGGTATAACAAACAAGGATCAAGGGAACATCCTGAAAGAAGAAGGGAAGGATGCAACAGAGAGGTTAGAATGCATGAAGAATCAGTAAATCACTGAACCTGGTAATTGGAGGTCAGGGTAACCTTGAGAAAGTGCTTTTAATAGCGTGATAGAGACAGATTCAGTTAACAAAATTCAGAAACAGCATTCACCAGGAAAGATCTCACTTCCTCTTTGCTTTGTCATTCACAGAAAAAAGTTTAAACAGTCTAAGACATACATAATATGTTTTAAACATGGATATGGTAGGTGGGTATAACTTTCAGAGTTTTGAAAATGTGATAACCATGATTTGAAAGAGTTTGGGGGATTATATAAGTTAACAAGGATTTTAATTTCTTTTTTGAAAGGAAACAACATGGACTCAACTTTTTACTTCACCATGAAGATTTGATTTCCAGAATACAAATGTGAGTAATAAAAGCTGTTAAACTATCTTGCATAATTTCTACAAATGACATTCTTAATTTTTTATCCCATTAGATGTTATATGGCCTGAAAAATCAGATCAGTAATCAAGGCTACCACGTATGATGATGCAGGTTATATGTACACTGTTCAAAACTAAGGGTACTATTTATACCATTGTCCTTAAGATGGGAGTGCTTCTGCCCTCCACTGCACCTCACAAAAGCCCAACTCTATTTCTGTTTTAGATCAAGTGTGTTGGTCAAAGTTCTTCCTGTATGCTCCTGCTCTTTCCTTTGGGGAAATGAAGAGAGAGACAGACAGACAGAGTGTGTGTGGTGGTGGTAGTGGGTGCTAGAGACGTGGGACAAAACCAGTGTCATTTTATTTCTTTGACCTGAATAATATCTCCAGGCTGAATAATCCCAGCATCTTTTTTCTCTCTGGACAGATGGGGCTCTGACAGTCTTAGCCTCCCACTTGTCTGGAAGTAAAAAATTTGTTTCTGCCACCAACTAGCAAGTTATTCTACTTCTCTGGCTTTAATTTCCTCATCTATAAATATCAACTAAGCCTAGCTCTAAATGTTAATTCTGGCTCTAAATATTATAATTTTATCACTTCTGCTCTCTCAGTTCAGTTCAGTTGCTCAGTCATGTCTGACTCTTTGCGAGCCCATGGACTGCAGCACTCCAGGCCTCCCTGTCCATCACCAGCTCCCGGAGTTTACTCAAATTCACGTTCACTGAGTCAGTGATGCCATCCAACCATCTCATCCTCTGTAGTCCCCTTCTCCTCCTGCCTTCAATCTTTCCCAGCCTCTAAATCCTTGCAGAATTCTTGATGGCATCATAAAGAGTCTGAGTTCATCCTTCCCATCCCTTAAACAAACAGTCCCAGCCCTCAGTTAATGAATCACTCACTCTGGAAGCTTGTGCTAAACACTCAGGTAGACAGAGCTGTGTCCTAACAGACTGGGGTTCTGAGGATGGAGAAGTCCCTATCCTGGGGTTCCCAACTTGCTATAGAAAAACGGACTCAGAGAAACGCAAACACTCAGCAAAATAAGAGCACGACCAATCCTGAGCAAGTGTTAACAGTTTTTGATCTAATAGAGTTCCAGGAGGGAAAGATGAAGCTAGATTGTTAGATGTGACTTTAAATTTATTTATTTATTTTTGGCTGGGTCTTCATTGCTGTGTGCAGGCTTCTTCTAGTTATGATGAGCAGGGACTACGCTCTGGTTGCGTTGCTCGGGCTTCTCAATGCAGTGGCTTCTCTTCTTGTGGAACATGGGCTCCAGGCATGTGGGCTCAGTAGTTGTGGTGCACGGGCCTAGCTGCCCGGCAGCATGTGGGATCTTCCTGGATCAGGAGTCAAACCTGTGTCCCCTGCATTGGCAGGTGGATTCTTAACTATTGGACCACCAGGGAAGTCCCTAGATGTGATTTTAAAGGCAATGAATTGGAAGCAGCTGTCACTACCAGAAATAAGAGGAAAATAATTCTTCCCATATAATACATTTTGAGAAAGGGAAAGGGGGAAACAGAGTCCTCAAAGAAAAATTACTTATGAATATTTGATTAAGCACCTAGGGAAGTGTCAAAGCCTTGAAATCTGTCTGGGTAGTTTGGGAGTAATATTTATTTATTAATAAAAACTTCACTTATAAACTGGTTGCAGGTGAAAGGTAGGGCACATGACCAGCTGGTCCAACTTCTGGAAAACTTCACTCACTTTCAAGGAAATTGGAAGTGCAAGTCGCTCAGTCGTGTCTGACTCTTTGCGACCCCATGGACTATACAGTCCATGGAATTCTCCAGGCCAGAATACTGAAGTGGGTAGCCTTTCCCTTCTGAAGGGGATCTTCCCAACCCAGGGATTGAACCCAGGTCTCCCGCATTGCGGGCAGATTCTTTACCAACTGAGCTATCAGGGAAGCTCAACTGCCTTAACCTTGTCCTTTTTCCTCCTGTTCATTTTAGACACCGAAGTCCAGCTTCAGACCTGACTGTATAGTCACTGTTTTTCTCCCTAAACTGTGAAAGCCTTGAGAACAGGCATGCTGTATTGTTTGTATGAAGCAAGTACCTATGAAATGGTTGTTAATTAAATTTTCTAAGCATATTCAAACATCAGTTACTGTAGGTGCATCATTCTCTCAGGAGAAATGTTTTCCCTTATTCCTAATCTAACTCCATTTCATTTCTCAAATGTATTTCCTCGCTCAAGTGACAGTTAGTTGGTGGGCTCACACAGGGAATACTGAGGGGACTGTCCCATCTGATCCTCTTATTCTTCCTGATGGCTCTTCCTTCATCTCCTACCTTTGCTACCCACACATCTGCCATTCCAGGTCCATCCTATAAGGCAGAGAAAGAACTGAGGGCCAGATGGGCCAAGAGTCAGAAACCTTTCAAAGTATGCTTCCTATCTTGGAGTTGGAAGCAGAGCAGCAGCTGGAGTTGAGGAGAGGCCCAGAGAGGCCTTCATGTGAGGTACGGGGGAAAAAAAGCAAAGGCTTTAAGTTTGAATCCTAGCTCTGCAGCTCTTAAGTTATGTTACTTTGATTAAATTACTTCCCTCTCAATCGGATCCTATTTCCCCTTGATGGAGTTAAGACTAGATCGGTGGTGCCCAAATGCTGTTCTCCCACTGCTACTTCATAATTACTTAGGAAGCTTAATGTGAAACAGATACTCTAGTTAATGATCACCTATGGCTGTTAATATCACACACAAAAGGAGACAATCACACACTATGTGTCTCCAATGGAAGAATGTAACACCAATAATAACAACTATTCTTGCTTCTAAAACAAAAACAAAAATCTGAATCTCATCAATTCTCTAAATCTAACTATTAATTTACAGAAAATACAAGACAGAGAGTAACATGTTAAACAGTATCAGGGAGATTCAATCAGCAAAATTGAGAAACTGCAGGAAAAGCAACCTAGTATCATCTATAAATAAATTGCAAAAAGGAGAGATAAGAAACCTACAGATTAAGAGACTTATTAAATATGTCAACAAATTGCTGATTTAAACAAATTATTTTTTAAAAAAGGACACAAATCGAGGAGTGTGAACACTGTATATTTTATGATATTAAAAAATTACTGCTAATTTTTTAGATATTTTTAAGATACTGCTAAAATATGTTTTAAGACAGATACTTAACCCAAAATATCTTGAAAGATATTTGTACTGTATTGTAAAGTGAAAAAGGCAAGTTATAAATGAATGGAATAATAACACTTTTATAAATCTATTTATTTGTTGTGGATATATTTAGATATCATACACATACACAGCAAATTGTAAATATAAAAAAACAGTAGTTGTAGCATGGGATGGTGTGAAACCATTATTTTTTAATTCTTTTTTTTCTTAATATACTTTTTTTTTTGGTCATGTGGTTTGTGGGATTTTAGTTCCTAACTAGGGCTTGAACCTGGGCCTTTGGCTCTGAGAACACTGGACCATCAGAGAATTTCCTCTTGATATTTATAATTTAAATATCTCAAAAAGAATTTAAAAAACTCATTGTTGTAATGAGTAAATGTTTTATAAAAAATATTTTTAGGTGTGATAATGATTTTGTGGTGAAATTTTAAGAGTCCTTATCTTTAGAGACTGATAATAAAATTTATATAGATAAAATATCTAGAATCTGCTTCATAATGATCAAGGATGGGGAAAGTGGGTGGAGATACAGATGAAACAAGATTTCATCTGTATCAAGATTTCATCTGTATCAAGATGAAACAAGAAATAGGTTTTTCTTAGTATTTTTTGAGATCTTCCATTAAAACAAGTTTAAAAATACAGATTCCCAAGCTCTACTACTGGAGATACATTTCTCAAATGATTCTGACACAGTCAACTACTGAATTAGATTATAGCTAATATACTTTTAAATTAATTTTGAAGAATTATTTTCCATACAATTCAGTTAACTGATGTAGGACAATAAAGAATTTGACTGGTCTTTGGCTCTGGTTTCTGAGAAGAAACTTCTAAATTCTTGGGATTTTCCAAGTTATTTCCAAGATATTCACAGTGGATCTACAGATCATACCTGAATTTATGCTAAATAAATGACTCAGGATGGTGGCTGGTCAGGCCAGAAATGTGAACCATGTGATTAGGGGGTTGGGGCTTTCAGAGAGATGATATCAGCATGACCTCCAGGGGAAAGGAGAGGAAGGAAGTTAGAGATCAAGTTCAATCACATAGCCTATGATTCACTATGTAATGAAATCACAATAAAAACTCTAGACATCTGAAGTTCTGGTAAGCTTCCCTGGTTGGTAATCCTATATCAACATGCTGGGAAAGTAACATGTCTTGAGAACACAGAAGCTTTATGCTTGGGACCCTCCCAAACCTTCCCTTGTGTGTCTCTTCATTTGGCTGGTCCTGGTTTGTACCCTTTATAATAAAACTGTAATTGTAAGTAGAGCACTTTCCTGAGTTCTGTGAGTCATTCTAGTGAATTATGAAAGCTGAGTGGCCAGTCAGTTCAGTCGCTCAGTCATATCCAACTCTTTGACCCCATGGACTGTAGCACGCCAGGCTTCCCTATCCATCGCCAATTCCCAGAGCTTACTCAAACTCATGTCCATCGAGGTGACTCATGCCATCCAACCATCTCATCCTCTGTTGTTCCCTTTTCCTCCTGCCTTTAATCTTTCCCAGCATCAGGGTCTTTTCAAATAAGTCAGCTCTTTGCATCAGGTGGCCAAAGTACTGGAATTTCAGCTTCAGCATCAGTCCCTCCAATGAATATTCAGGACTGATTTCCTTTAGGATGAACTGGTTGGATCTCCTTGAAGTCCAAGTGAACTCCAACACCATGGTTCAAAAGCATCAATTCTTCGGCACTCAGCTTTCTTTATAGTCCAACTCTCACATCCATACATGACTATTGGAAAAACCATAGCTTTGACTAGATAGACCTTTGTTGGCAAAGTAATCTCCCTGCTTTTTAATATGCTGTCTAGGTTGGTCATAGCTTTTCTTCCAAGGAGCAAGTGTCTTTTAATTTCACAGCTGCAGTCACCATCCACAGTGATTTTGGAGCCCCCAAAAATAAAGTCTCTGACTGTTTCCATTTTTTCCCCATTTATCTGTCATGAAGTGATGGGACTGGATGCCATGATCTTAGTTTACTGAATGTCGAATTTTAAGCCAACTTTTTCATTCTTATTTTTCACTTTCATCAAGAGGCTCTTTAGTTCTTCTTCACTTTCTGCCATAAGGGTGGTGTCATCTGCATATCTGAGGTTACTGATATTTCTCCCAGCAATCTTGATTTCAGCTTGTGCTTCATCCAGCCCAGCATTTTGCATGATATACTCTCCATAAAATTTAAATAAGCAGGGTGACAATATACAGCCTTGACATACTCCTTTCCCGATTTGGAACCATTCTGTTGTTTCATGTCCAGTTCTAACTGTTGCTTCTTGATCTGCATACAGATTTCTCAGGAGGCAGGTCGGGTGGTCTGGAATTCCCATCTCTTCAAGAATTTTCCATAGTTTTGTTGTGATCTGCACAGTCAAAGGCTTTGGCATAGTCAATAAAGCAGAAGTAGATGTTTTTCTGGAACTCTCTTGCTTTTTTCAATGATCCAACAGATGTTGGCAATTTGATCTCTGGTTCCTCTGCCTTTTCTAAATCCAGCTTGAACATCTGGAAATTCACAGTTCACGTACTGTTGAAGCCTGGCTTGGAGAATTTTGAGCATTACTTTGCTAGCATGTGAAATGAGTGCAATTGTGCGGTAGTTTGAACATTCTTTGGCATTGGCTTCCTTTGGGTGGGATTGGAATGAAAACTGACCTTTTCCAGTCCTGTGGCCACTGCTGAGTATTCCAAATTTGCTGGCATATTGAGTGCAGCACTTTCATAGCATCATCTTTTAGGGTTTGAAACAGCTCAACTGGAATTCCATCACCTCCACTAGCTTTGTTCACAGTGATGCTTCCTAAGGTCCATTTGACTTCGCATTCCAGGATGTCTGGCTCCAGGTGAGTGATCACACCATCATGGTTATCTGGGTCATTAATATCTTTTTTGTATAGTTCTTCTGTGTATTGTTGCCACCTCTTCTTAACACCTTCTGCTTCTGTTAGGTCCATGCCATTTCTGTCCTTAATTGTGCCCATCTTTGCATGAAATGTTCCCTTGGTATCTCTAATTTTCTTGAAGAGACGACTAGTCTTTCTCATTCTATTGCTTTTCTCTATTTCTTTGCATTGATCACTGAGGAAGGCTTTCTTATCTCTCCTTGCTATTCTTTGGAACTCTGCCTTCAAATGGGTATACCTTTTCCTTTTCTTCTTTGCCTTGAACTTCTCTTTTCTCAGCTATTTGTAAGGCCTCCTCAGACAACCATTTTGCCTTTTTGCATTTCTTTTTCTTGGGGATGGTCTTGAGCACTGCCTCCTGCACAGTATCACGAACCTCCATCCATAGTTCTTCAGGCACTCTATCAGATCTAATCCCTTGAATCTATCTGTCATGTCCACTGTATAATAGTAACGGATTTGATTTAGGTCATACCTGAATCATCTAGTGGTTTTCCCTGCTTTCTTCAATTTCAGTCTGAATTTAGCAATGAGCTCATGATCTGAGGCACAGTCAGCTCCCAGTCTTGTTTTTGCTGATTGTATACAGCTTCTCCATCATTGGCTGCAAAAATATAATCAGTCTAATTTTTGTATTGACCATCTGGTGATGTACATGTGTAGAGTCTTGTCTTGTTATGTTGGAAGAGGGTATTTGCTATGAGTAGTGCGTTCTCTTCGCAAAACTGTTAGCCTTTGACCTTCTTCGTTTTGCATTCCAAGGCCAAATTTGCCTGTTACTCCAGGTATCTCTTGACTTCCTACTTTTGCACTCCAGTCCCCTATAATGAAAAGGATATCTTTTCTCGGTGTTAGTTCTAGAAGGTCTTGTAGTTCTTCATAGAACTGTTCAACATCAGCTTCTTTAACATTTCTGGTCAGGGCATAGACTTGGATTACTGTAGTATTGAATCGTTTGCCTTGGAAACGAACAGAGAGTGGCCAGTAAGAACCCCCAAATTTGTAACCAGTTGGTCAAAAACGCAAGTGGCCTGGGGACTCTGGAGCTTTGTGGCTGGTGTCTGAAATGAGGTCGTTTGGTGGGGAACTACGCCCTCAACCTGTGATGTTTGGACTAACTCTGGGTATTTAGCATCAGAATTGCATTGCAATTGGATATTCATTTAAGTTAAGAATTCCCTTCTATTATAAACAGAAGATCACACACTCCAGGACTGATGTCAGAATTAAATGAGATAAATGTGAGGTCTGGTACACAGAGATAGAAAGTCAATATCCCATAGAAGATTAAATCTCTGTACACATTTCTCTCTCTCTCTCTCTCCTTTTTAATAAGATGAACCACAAATTTATTCTATAATTTTTCTATAATAGGTATTCAATTCTGCAGAAAAATGCAAACAAAATATTGTTACTATTTACATTTGGTTCTGTAAACAAACTTGGGGGCAGAAAGAAAACCTTAAGAATTTTTATATAAATTTATAAAAATTTCAAGGATTTGGTTTTCATCACTTCTGAAAGCTATTTATTTTTTTAAGTCTATGAGCCACTAAATATAGAGGTCAAAAGAGAAGAGAAAAACACTGACAACAGATTATTTTAATTTCCCTCTTCCCAAATATCTAAAACATCACATATACCATTGTTTTCAGTGTAACCTGTGTAACCTAAAAATTCTGGCTTCTCTTCACTAGTCTGAAATAAATTCAGGAGAGATTGTACTGTTGTTGTTCAGTCACTAAATCGTGTCTGATTCGTTGCGACCCCATGGACTGCAGCAAGCCAGGCTCCTCTGTCCTCCACTATCTCCCAGAGCTTGCTCAAATTCATGAGATTGTATTTGTGAGCTACAAATTGTTTTCTTCTTGCAGAGTAAGTTTAGTATTCTTATTAAACTCCACATTTAGTTCCAGATTAAAAAAAAATTTCCTCCTTATAATATTTTCACTCTCCAGTGGATTTTACCAGATGGTAAGCTCTCTGTATTCTTGACGTCACATTCATTGGATTCCTAGAACTTTGGGATGGAGACTTTGCCTGAATTGTTAGGTGCTCCTCTGAACTAAGGTGGTGCTAGTGGTAAAGAAAAGAAAGAAAGAGAGAAAGTGAAGTCGCTCAGTTGTGTCCGACTCTTTGTGATCCCATGGACTGTAGCCTACCAGCAGGCTCCTCCATCCATGCAAGAGTAGTACTTTACAGGCAAGAGTAGTACTGGAGTGGGTTGCCATTTCCTTCTCCAGGGGATCTTCTGGATTCAGGGGTTGAACCCAAACCTACCTGATAATGCAGGAGACCTAAGAGATGTAGGTTTGATCCCTGGGTCAAGAAGCTCTCCTAGAGCAGTAAATGGCAACCCACTACAGTATTCTTGTCTGGAGAATACCATGGACAAAGGAGCCTGGAGGGCTATGTCCATAGGGTTGCAAAGAGTGAGACACAACTGAGTGACCGAGCATACTTCCCTGAACTATTTACTGATAACAAATAAGAATCTCGACCAAATACAGAATGAAGGTCCTTTTACTTCAGATCCTATGCTGGAAAGTGCACAGCATTTAACTTTTGTTTTGGTTGAGATGCAGTTTTTTTCCATATTGAAATTAGAAACTTGTATACATGTGTGTATCCTACACAAACAGTGGTCTACCCTTAGTTCTTCATTTTCACATATAATTAATTTCCATTCAGAAATGCCAGAATGCATTTTTGTTCATTTTTATGTAGCAGTAGATATGTAAAATTTTATGTCATTTTCATAAATGGAAACTTTATTAGATGTTTTCTCATTAAGTCCTTTCAATTCAATAGAAGAAGGGTAGAGAAACACGTTCTGAAAAAAACCCAAAGTTTTGTTCGGGTTATTGGGTTTCTTTATATAGGAAATCCTGGTCAAGCACCTGTACATTATTTTCCCTGATGTCTTCATGAGGCATATGTTGCAGTTCCAGCTTTTCTTTATATTCAGACTTTTTCGAGACATTTACAGTTTTTATAGTCAAAAACTAACTTAGATACAATATCATAAACAACTTGATAGTGATTACTCTGTGCAAAGTTTCTGTTACTCACTTACAAGGTGTGCCTCATGTTGTTTACCTTTATAAAAGGCTTTTTGAGTCTACTTGTTCTTGCTTTTTGTGGGCCAGTTCCTACTCTTTCCCCTGTATCTCTTACAGAAGTGCTTGATTTCTTGAGTAAATACTTTTTTTTCTTTTGTTCCATGTAGTGTCTTACGTCATCAGTATGAAGAATTTTTACTCTCCATGACATTTGGTAATATATTTGAAGGAATAAAATCAGTCATTACTATTTTTTTCAACTACTAAAAGGAGAAATCTTTACTTTTTCTTTGAAATTAGGTAACTGAAATCTTTACTGAGAAATTCTTCAATTCACTCTCCCAGATCCTGTCCTTTTATAATTTTTCAGATATGGTGAAAGAAGGTAAGTCAGTGTAAAATACTTTTCCTCACTTTTCTGGTTTGTTATCAGTTTTCAGAGAGTTCAAAGATGGTTGTTCTTTTTTTCATTTTTGACCTGGACTCCACCTTGGAAATGTGAATTGCTATGGATCCTCATGGCTCTGGGGTTCATGGCAGTCACCTGGCACTCACATGCTGGGTCTAGAGAAGGTGTCACATCCAGCAGCTCTGGAAGCACCATTCCCCAAGGCCCGTTGACTGGCCAGGTGCCTCTCCCCATCCATAGGCCACCAAGTGTTACCCACTTTCTCTTATTTTTTTTAATGTTACTATATATGAATTATATTTTTTCTTGTTCTAATCATATATTCACTATAGAATTTTCAGAGTTGGTTGCAGTGCCTTCCACTTCTTAATATAAGTTTTCTACATAAAATTACTCATAGCATCCAATGAAGATAGATGCAACAGTGAGAACAGGAGTTTTGCTGGTGAGAATGACAGGTAAAAGATGGAGGTATTATATTAAAATAAAAGGCTTTGGTGAGGTAGATGTAATGGACAGAGAGACAACATGACACAGGGCCACTGAGATGAGAAGATGCTACGGTAGAAGAGAGGCAGCCTGAGGAAAAGAATATGCCAGAAACTGAAGTGGAAGGCACTTGTTTTGATTTTTGTCCAAGGACCTGGTGATGTCACTATACCCTGGGGGAATGAGAAAAGAACATTCTCTGTCCCCTACAAACCAGGGTGAGCAGGAACAGGAAAGGTAATTTTCTGTGGTTCCCAGGGGAAGGATAAGCAGCAGGTAGGTCACCCTATGGCCCTGACTCCTGGTGTTAGATGGGTTAGAAGGGATGCTTGCTGATCTGCGGAACCTGCTGTTGTTCTGCCACTCAGCCCTCATGTCTTCTTTCTTCCTCCAAGCTTCCTTTTCCCACCCTCCAGATTACCTGTTGTTGATGGAAGTTACTGGCACTTTGTTCAAACCGTTCATCTTTGGTCTCCACAGTTTTCCCCAACTTCTGCAGTACCTGACAATATAAATCAGAGAGGTCCACACTGTTATAGCCAAGTCTCTCTTATCTGTTGGCCTCATTTGACCCTCAGAGTCTCAGATTCAACTAAAGGGATGTACATATATCGGCCCATCAGAATTAGAAATACAGCATGTTGCTGGAAAGTCAATTATGTTTTATGGTTCTTCTCAATTTGGGGTATTCAGCAATGTGCTAGAGTATATATAAAGCCCAGTATAAATAAGGTATGAAATTGTTATTTAGAGTGGTTTTCTGTGGGGATGGGGGGAGAGTATTATATTAAAATAAGGATTAATTAGAATAATGCAAAATGTGCATGGCTAAAAACATGAGCTTTGAAGACATCTTTTCACATGAGACACCCTCTTCCAGCCATAGCAGCAGATTCCTCTAGATAGATGGAAGTCAGAGGGGTAGGTAGGAGACTCTTTTCTCTGAAGGCCCTTGTAGGAAAACTGAAAAGCTCTGATATTATGCATTTGAAACTCAGCTAGAAGTGAATGCTATTGATAGCTACCTCCTCTCCCCTGGGACCCAGAGAACCAGCCATCATAGTGGTCTCAGTGCTGATGCAAAGGACATAGAAATAAGAAAGATACAGTTTCTCTTCTCTTAGAGGACACTCACTTGTAACAAGTAAGAAAGCCCTGGCTCTTCTACCAGTAACTCCCAGTTTGGAAAGAGGCACCACCATCCCCCAGGCCCAAGTCAGAATCAGTAGTTGCCCTCAGCTACTTCTCTCTCACTTCCTTCATGGAATCCCTCACCATATCCACCTCTGGAAACCATCCCACGTTTTCTAGTCTTGCTGCCATGGCTTTAGTCCAGGGCCTCATTGTTTTTTTTGTTGGCCTGTGACAACAGGCCTATCTTGTTGCTGCTTAAAACCTTCCAATGATTCTCCATTCATCTGCTCAACAAATTTTTAAATTAAATGTCCATTATGTATCTATAAGTTATAGTTGTAACTCTAGCATACATATGGGTCTCTAGGATCTGACCCTTCATTAAGCCTCAGCTCTCACTATTCCTTTTTCCTATAGGTCTCTCTCTCACTCATGTTTTTAGTTTTCTAATAAGCCGTACTGTTGCTTGTTGTAGATGCCATTCCCTCTTTCTGGAATGTTCTTTCTTACCTTATCGTCAGGCTACTACCTAAAATGACCAAATTCATACTCTACATTCTTTGTGACACTTAATCATAACTATTGCATCTCATTAATCAACCTAAATCAGTCCCTCCTAAGCACTTACAACTTCTGCACCTGTATACACTTCTATTACTGTTTTTTTTGTTGTTTGTTTTGTTACTCTGTGTGGTTTGTGGAATCTGAGTTCCCCAACCAGGGATCGAACCCAAGCTCCTTTCAGTGGAAGCATGGAGTCTTAACTTGCTTAACTTGCCTGCTGATTTGCAGAACCTGCTGTTGTTCTACCATTCAGCCTGCATGCCTTCTTTCTTTCTCCAAGCTTCCCTTTCCCACCCTCCAGATTACCTGTTGTTGACGGAAGTTATTGGCACTATGTTCAAACTGTTCATCTTTCGTTGCCAGTTTTCCCTGGATCACCAGGGGATTCCTCTCTTACTGTTTTATTGTTTGCATTTATCTTTGTGTCTTTCTAAACTGTGAGCTCCTTGAGGATTGGACACTTGCCTTACTTATCTATATTTCTCAGTATCCAGCAAATAGATACTTAATACTTGTAGCAGGAAGGAGAGCAAGACTGATAAGGAAGGGACCAAAAGGTTGGGCCTTGAATTTAAGATTTTGCTAGACTGGAATAAAGTAAAAAGGGTAAAGGTAGAAAGAGGATTTCAGGCAAAGACAACATCAGCAAGGTCACAGAAGTGTGCAGATTTACAGCAGTTTTCATGAAATGGTTCAGCATGACTGGTTTAGAGTGTATCACAGGGAGTGATGTGTAAGGAAACTAGAAAGGGAGATTGGAGTCTCATTGTGAAGAACTCTGAATCATATGAAGGAGTGCCCAGGTCTTGGGTGTGAGGCCAGCTCCACGCAGACTCTGACTCAGGTGTCTCCATTCTTAATCCTGGGGTTCTAGAGCTTTCTCTATGGCAGTTAAGCTCAAGGTCTCTGGAGCCAAACTGATATATGCCCATATCTTGGCTTTTCTACTTACTGGCTATACGCCTTTGGGCAAATCACTTAAACTCTAGAGCCTCAGTTTGCAGAACTCCCTTTCCTCCGTTAAGATAATAATATCTCCTAGAGTTGTTGGGAGAATTAAATGACATTATACACACAAATTGCTTTTACAGTGGTGCCCTATGGTGTGTAGTTAATACAAATCCACCGTTGTGCTGAGTCCCACTCCATTCCCTATAAACACCTGCCTTTACTTTCTTTTCAGGGCAGCCATCTGTGTTTGTGCCTCTATTCTGCCTCACTTAATGGGGCCCTGGGTATGCAGTCACTCATCTTCTCAAGCTCCACCCTCTCCCCTCAACCAAACACTGTCCTCTACCGGAAAGTTGCAAAACCACCTTGTTTAGTGGTAATGGCAGCTCTCAGGCTTCCTTCCTGCCACCCCTCCCTTCCTCTTCCTGTGGTTCTTGGGGGTCAGGGAGGGCTGAAAGGAGAGAGGAGTCAATTCAGTTTAGAGTCAGTGCGACACCCTGGGGCAGACCAATATCCCCAAACCTCAAAAGGCTCCAGGTGAAAAAGCTTGGAGGGTGTAAGAGTGTGCCTGTTGAAAGAATACGCCCACTTTCAATTCTGAAACTGAAAAGATGAGTATGATCACCGTGAAAACATAACCCAGAGTTTTGGGGCCAAAGTATTTGTTGTTTTAAGCAATAGGGCCGTGTCTCAGGGCACTTAAACTACACTGTAGATGTTCCTCCTCAACTTGAGTTCCTTGAGGAAGGATGATATATGGGTGCTCCAAAAATGTTTAGTGAAAGAATTAATAATTTTAACTTTGGATCACTTACTAATGAAAGCCCATATAATGCTAATCCCTAAAGTTCTGCACTAAGACTTCTGCCCCAATATGCCTGGCCTAGCAGCTGAGAAGTTGGAATACAGATATTTAAAGAGAAAAGAGCAGGGACAAGAAAAAAAGTAAATGTGGCAAAATGTTAACACTTGGTGGAATAGGTGAAGAATATTCCAATGTTAATTCACCTATTTTACTTTTTATGTAACTTGAGTTACAAGTATAAAGCTTAAAAAAAAAAGCCACTGCAGACATGTTTGGTAGCTGTAGTTCCTCACTATGACCCCTCCCTATAATCATTCATTATATTTTAGTTAATTCTGTCAATTGGAATAATTTGAAGAGGCCTTGGATATTAGATATTATGGAATCCTTTTGATCAAGATATATTCTAAAGTAGGCTCTCCTTTATCCCCTCATATATTTTCCAGCTTTTTCTCCCACCAATCCCTAAGCTCCAGCTCAGCGGCATTTCTCCCTAGTTTGCATAAAAGGATTTCCAGATTCTATGCTTTGTACATGCTGGCATTCCTCAGCTGGAATGCTCTCTCACCATTTGCCTGAGGAACTATTAAGTTCAGTTCAGTTTACTCAGTCGTGTCTGACTCTTTGCGACCCCATGAATCGCAGCACACCAGGCTTCCCTGTCTATCGCCAACTCCTGGAGTCCACCCAAACCCATGTCCATTGAGTCGGTGATGCCATCCAACCATCTCATCCTCTGTCATCCCCTTCTCCTCCTGCCCTCAATCTTTCCCAGCATCAGGGTCTTTTCAAATGAGTCAGCTCTTGGCATCAGGTGGCCTAAGTATTGGAGTTTCAGCTTCAGTATCAGTCCTACCAATGAATATTCAGGACTGATTTCCTTTAGGATGGACTGGTTGGATCTCCTTGCAGTCCAAGGGACTCTCAAGAGTCTTCTCCAAGACCACAGTTAATCAGACATAATTCCTATCTCAAATTCAGCCTTCACTACAAAACCCCGCTCTGTTCTCAAGTCTTCTGAATTCCCATGGATTTATCTCTCAGGTCACTTATTTTACTTAAAAAACAAAAACAAAAAACCTAGATTGTAGCTTCTAGCAGACAAGAATGCCTCTTACTCAATTCATCTCTAAGTTCCAGAGATGAGTTGTCCAGCCCATATCGTGGACAAAGGGATTTTTCTGTAAATATTGCTGACCGAACCCTCACAAATTGACTGAAAGTCAACAGAGAAAAAGACCAACAGAGGAGTGGTAAACAGTGAATGCCCTTTCTTGAGGGGAGATCTGAGAGGCTTGCCACAGAAAAATCACAAACAGATGGTGAAAGCATTCGTGTGAAATGTGAAGACGTAGCATACTGTAAAAACACAGTAAAGCCAGACTCATCTTGAATCTGAGAAGGAACTGGAAAATAAAACAAGATGATGCTTCATCTCCACTGGTTTAACAGTCACCAGACCTTCACTCCCAGCTTCACTCCTGTAAGAAGATCAGCAGGAAGTGGGCCGGCACAGCAGGAAGTGGGGAGACACAGATGTTAGAGCTGTTTTTCAGGAACCTTATAGAGCAGCCTGAGACTGGGATCCTAAGGCAGGGCACCTGAGTTTCAGTGATAATTCTGTCACTTGCCAATCTTTTGAGCCTTATTTCCTCATTTCTAAATTTGGGATACTAACACCAAGCTTAAAGCATTGAAAAGATGAAGTGAGATCGTATCACGAGAATGTGGGCTCCATAAAGGGAGAGATCATGTCCTTCTTATATTCCTGTGCTTTGTCTATAGCAAGCACTTGATTTTTAACACATTAGTTGTTACATATTACAGTCAACCACGTATAATAAAATTGTAGTGTCCCAGGGAATCCTTTCTTTTGACTATAAATTTCTCTGTGTTTATTTTGCCTTCAATAACTTCCAAGACTCAAAAACTCTGACAGGCTGAGCTGAACTCTTTATCCTAACCTAGGTCATTTCCATCCTATCCAGACAACACTCACTGCCTCTAGGGTACCAGCTGTACTGCTTGAAGTTCAATGTCTACTTGCCTTTGTGTCTAAGTCTGGGTTCAGAGTATCTCCTTGCTTTCTCCAACAGCCTGGGACTTTCTCAGGCCAGATTCAGGTTTGTTCCTCTCTCTGCCTTCTAGGGGCTCAGACTAAGAACAAGGTGTATCTGGGCAGTTGGGAAGTATTTGACTCTGAGGTTCAAGGAGCCCTCTCCCCTTTTCACTTCAGTGTCCTTACCAAATTGAGTCTCCAAATCACTGAACATCAACTGCATTTTACAGATGCAGAATCTGAAGCCTAGAGCAGAGCTGTTATTTACCTGAGGCTTCAAGTTTATGCTTTAAAAAAAAAAGAGAGAAATCTTAAAGCAAAGGCATAGTGACGGGGCTTCCTAGGTGGCACTAGTGGTAAAGAACCCACCTGCCAATGCAGGAGATGTAAGAGACGCGAGTTAGATCCCTGGGTGAGGAAGACCCACTGGAGGAGGGCATGGCAACCCACTCCAGTATTCTTGCCTGGAGAATCCCAGACAGAGGAGTCTGGCAGGCTACGTCCATAGGGTTGCAAAGACATGATTAAAGTGGCTTAGCATGCATGCATGCATATTGTTGATAGGCTGGCTGATGACAGAAGGTGAGAGAGGGAGGTAAAACATAACTAGTGTCCACAAATTTTTGGCCTTTGGTGATTTTTTTTTGTTTTTCCAACCCATAGAGTAACCAGCCTTCTCTTCTCTAGTACTTCCTTTTCCTCCACAATGACTTCTAACTAGACCTTTCCATAGGCTTTGTAACCTTTGAAGAGATTAAAACCATGATCAAGGTGAAGTTAGGTTAAGGTGAAGTAATAAAATCTAACCACACAAAAATCTTTCCCTTTTCCTCTGCTCTTTCACATGACCCAACTGCTTCAGACAAGGACAGGGAAACACACCCACAAATATTCCCCCTACCCTTCCATTGTGAGCCTCTTACAGATAAAGACTAAATCTATACTCCATCAATTCTCTGTTAATAATCCCACTTTGGAGAACTGGTTGCCTTTAATTCTTTCCAGCACCCAAGCTAGTGCTCTGCTTTTAGAAGATGATACAAATACTTAAATTCTTAAGCATATGGTGTTCATTCAAATGCTTCTAAGACCATGAAGTCTTAGAAAACCAAAATTCTCACTCAGGTCCTGGTTCTCTCTCTCCCTCCCATTCTCCTTCTAGCCTATTCATTTCTCCTTACCATCTTAACCTACCAGGGTGTTGATGGGTAGAGAGCAGGGATTCAGATTAGAAGCAAAGAAAATACTCTTTACACATAAAAACAAAAATGCTAGTGAAATGTGTGGAGAAATGGTCACACCATCTAGGTAAGTGGGCAACATACCGATAGACAGACAGTCTACCTAGATGGAGCTGTGCTGTGCTTAGACACTCAGTCTCAGTCCTGTCTGACTTTTTGCAACCCCATGGACAGAGGAGCCTGGCCGGCTGCAGTCCATGGGGATTTTTCAGGCAAGAATATTGGAGTGGGTTGCCATGCCCGCCCTCTAGGAGATCTTCCCAGCCCAGGTCTCCCACACAGCAGGGGGATTCTTTACCATCTGAGCCACCAGGGAAGCCCGATGGAGCAGGGCCACCCAAAGCTAATTCAGGACACAGTGCAAAAAAGAGGTGCTCCTTGCCCACCCTGAACCAAGTACTCTTCAATGCCAAAAGGAGGCACAGGAAGCAGATACGAGTTTCTGCTTACATCAGCTAAAGCAATAGCCTGCGGCCAGGCTGGGTCAGGCATGGAGAGAATCCGTCAGAATTACTCTAGTCCTCGTGGACTCCAGGTCCTACCTAACGGGTGGTACTCACTGCGAGCCCAGCTGGTGAGTGCTGTCTTAAGCGGGAAATGACCCTCTTTTGAACCTCCAGTTTCATCATCTGTGAAAAATACCACTCTCGCTCGGTGGCGAGGACAAAATCTGCTACAGAGCAGTCACCAACGTTTAGTTCCTTTCTTTTCCCTTTTCTGGGTCTGCTTGGGCTTTGTTTAAGTTCCAAGAGAGACAGACGGTGGGAACCGTCTCTCAGCTTCCCCAATCCCTGCTGGAGACTGGGCGAGGCTCCCTGCCTTCTCTCAGATCTGCCTGTTCTCATGGGAACCCCTGCTAGCCTTTCCCGAGGTCAGCGTCTGTGTCCAGCCCAGGTCTCCCGCGCCGAGCACCCCACACACTCTGTGGCCATGTCGGGCCTCAGCCTCGGCTCCCAGCCGCCTACCTTCTCTTGGGCCCTGCTGAACTTCTTCTGCACCTGCTTGGCGAAGAGGCCGGCAGCTCCGCCCGCCCGGCCCTCAGCCATCCTGCCGGCTCCCTCGGGGGCGGCCTGCCCTGACCCTGCGCCCTGTGGTTTTCTCGAGGCCCCCAGAGGAGGAAGTGCGGTTCCCGTCATGCCTCGCATCCGGCCTCGCGCTGCTCACCCCGCCCCGTTGCCGCCTGGGAATCACCGTGGACCGCCTGAGGCCCAGGGCCCCGGGCTGGAGACCTGCGCGACACAGGCCCAGGGCGGCGGCCTAGCCCAGGGAGGCCCAGCTGGCCGCTCCCCTGCGCTCTCCCTGGAGCCCACGGCTGTTCGCTCTGGACATGGCCCAGGGCATGGGGCAGTGGCCTGCGGACACTTGCGGGTCTCAGGCTGGGGTTGGGTCGGTTCCCAGGAGGCCGGAGATGCAGGCCTGCCTTCAGGCGGCGCTTCCTGCAGGCCAGCTTCATACCCTCTACCCCTGAGGTAGAGGAACACCAGCCGCGAAGAGTTTTCAAATCTGGGCCAAGACTCAACGTTCCCTGACAGCTAACCAGCTGTAACGATTAGCAGGGGAAAATAACCAGAACAGGAGGGTAGAAAATTCTGTGATTTCCACTCAGCGAGAGTGTTCAGTGGGGTGTTTATGGATAGGTGTGCAGGAGCAACGTACTCCAGTATTCTTGCTTGGGAAATCCCATGGACAGAGGAGCCTGGTGGGGTACGGTTCATGGAGAGACAGAGATAGGACTTATTGACCAAACAACTGGATGGCCAAGTAAAATGGACTTTCTGCTTAAGGGTGCAGTTTTTAAAGATGAAGCCCTCTACTGGAGAGGTTGGCTCTGTCAACTGAAAAAAAAAAGAAAAAAGAAAAAAAGCACAATCTAAAAGTTGAGAATTATATTTTATTTAGCAGACAAAACTGAGGACTTAAGCCTGGGATGCAGCCTCTCAGCTCTGAGAAACTGCTCAGAAGAAGTAAGGGAAGAGCCAATAGGTAATCATCAAAAGATTATAGTTAATTAAAACCAGGTATCTCAAGGAATTTTGCACTTTTCTATTTAGGGGAAGATGCAAGAGTCTGGGCTCACTGAAGTCATTCCTTGGATATGTACCTCAACTCTCTGGGACCAGAATCCTGCACTTTCTCATCCTAAGCTTCCTCAGAGTACAACACTGAGGGGTGGCTGCAGAGGCTGATGGCCTGAGGGCCAGCATCCTGTCTCTCTCCTGAGCTCTTGCAGGGCTCACCACGGGGAGGATGGGGCTATAATGTGATAACTTGATGACTACAACATCCTTTGTTTACTGATATGTCAGGCAACATTTTTTTCACTCATGACTCTAAACCTAAACTGGTAGGAAGGGTAAGTTGAGCAAAGAGGACAGGACTCCAAATCTGGACTTGAAAGAGAGGAGCAGCTGAGCTAGAAGTAGAAATGAAGATGCTTAGAAAGGGAGAGGATGTTATAGAAAAAAGGCCAAAGAGTTGGATATGGAAGCCTGTGCTGGACATGGGGAGCAAATTTTTCTAGCTGGAGAAACTAGTATAGTATACTCGATGGAGGCAGAAAATACATTGTGTAAGTTGGGATGGGACTACTGAGATTATAACAGTTGCTTCTCAAGGTAGAAGGTTTCCAAATGGAAGTTGTTTCCTGACCTGATTGAGAAGATAGCTGGAAATTAGGAAACTAGGTTTGGAGGAACCATTTACTCAAGGATTTTGCAAGTAAAATTCCCCAAAAGGAAGAAATGAGATCAAGATAAACTTCCTAAGGACTGGGAAAGGTTGCTGGATGTCTGAGACAAAATCAGAAGGCTGTCTCTGCTATCATTTTCCAGATCACTCCCCCAAACAGCCATATTGCACTTAGAATCAACCATGTGACAGGCAGGTTGGGTGTTGGGAAGCTAAGAATGAATTTTTAAAAAGTGATTCTTGACTTAAAATGCTTAAAGTCTGGAAGTGTTGATAGGTTATTAATCAGGTAATTTTAGAGATGGATTCAAAAATTTTGGATAATAGGTCATTAGTGTTTATTCTGTTATAATGTTAGCTGTGGGGATGATCTAGAAGGGGCAAAGTGAAAAAATAGAAGGACTTGATGTTGAATGGGAAGAAGTGGGGGGATGTGGGAGGACAGTGGTGCTATGCGAACACAGAGAGATGGTGATCACCACAGATGTGTCGATAGCAGCAGGAGGCCAATACCTGGATCATTCTCTGGAATTCACAGCATCCTTAGCAATGCAGCCCAGCCACTGCTTCCTAAAAAACCCTCTTCAGTGCCAATCCCTTGGGAACTGAAATTGATAAGTCACCAAATCATGTAGTATTAGAGCAGGAAAAATCTTTGGAAAGTAACTAGGTTGGGAATCTGAGTAACAGAAAGGATGACTTGCCCATGGTTATCCAGCTCCTCTGGTGGGCTATAGTGCATAGGGTCGCATGGAGTCGGACACATGGAAGCAACTTGGCTCAAGCACACACACCCAGTTTGTCAGTAGTAGAACAGAGATGGAAATACAAGTGTATTCCTGTCAAGCCCTGCTTCTTTAAAAAAAAAAAAAAGTAATTGATTTATCTGGCTGCACAAGGTCTTCGTTGTGGCATATAAGATCTTTTAGTTGCTGCATGTGAACTCTTTTTTTTTTTCTCTTTCGTGTGAGCTCTTATTAATAGTGGTATGTGGGAATCTAGTTCCCTGACTGGAGATTGAACCCAGACCCCCTGCATTGGGAGCACAACAGCTTAGCCACTGGACCACTAGGGAAATCCCTTGCCCAGCTTCTTTTGCTGTACACACTGTTCTAGAAGCCTCTGTTGACAAAGTAGCCTATAAATTGTGAGACAGGTCTTAGACAGTTTCTTCTAATGTAATGTTAACTCTCCAGATCCCTCTTGTCTGATCCTCAGCAATTGCTATGAAAAACTGTTTCTCATCCCCTTAGCCTTCTCCTTTCAGTTCCCTCTTCGCTTTATCATAGGCCACTCTAACAGACTGAGCCCTGGCTAGGATTATCAGCTTCCTAGTTCTGTGTTTTTTATAGAACCCCGGATCCAGTTGCCCGTTTTAGTCCAACCTTGAAGTACTGACTCATACTTAGCTTGAGGCCCCATTTATTTTCCCCTCAATCCTTTCCTTTCTTTGTTGCATCTTCTTTTCTCATTTTTTCAATTCTATCTCCTTTCTAATTTGTCACTTTCACTGTCTGCTGGCATCTGACCTACCACTTAATCTTATACTTCTATCTCTTAACGTATCCCCACAGTTGTCATGACTCAGGACTTTGGGGGGTGAACACTGTTCTAGGCACTGAAGGGAGAACCAAAAGAAGGATGAGCCCCCAATCTACCTGGGAGAGTCAGGGTGCATTTTGTCATTCTGGAACGTTTTTAAAGCCCTCTGTGCCTCTGAATATAGCAAATATACATGGGAGGAGGGGCAGACAGAGTAACAGATGGATAGATCCTAACATAATCCAAAAAGGATAATGTAAGGCCACTTTCACTTGGCTTAGTTTGTGAACTGATAGAGATGGCAGCAAATGGAAGAACCAGCCCAGAAATCTTGTGAAATTCAACTCTGGCCCTATAACTGCTTTCCCCTAGAAGACTTAATTACAAATAAAAAGACACAGGGTGATACGTATATTTGATTTTATTTGCTTTTCTGCATCTGGCTCAATAGTCTCTCAGAATGGTTTTTTCCTTGATGGCCTCAAGTTCTGCTGTCAATCCCAGAATCATCTTGGGAAGGCTGCTGGACTCAGGAAGATGTTCAGTTGCTGGCAATGGCCTGAGGGAAAAACCGGTTATATCCAGTCAGAAACTTCTGCTCACCTCCTTTCACTTTTCTTCAGGGCTCCTAGTTGAGTATGGCCCTGTACTAGGTTTATGGGGTGTTGTGAGGGTGGAAGGCAGGAAGCAGTTCTTAACTGGGCCAGGACAATTCAATGTTATAGGCACATACTCAGAACTTAGTGGCAGACCTTGAACCGGTTGTAAGTCAGGGTTCATGCCACAAGACTCCAGAATGTGTCTGAAGGCTGGAGGGCACAGGTGGGATGGTATGAGGCTCTACCACCAGGTCAGTGTAGGTACATTCTCACCTGGCCCTCAAGCATTGTTTAAGGTGGCAAAACCTCTTGCCACAGGGTAGAGCAAATTCTCATGATGCCCTTAGAAAGAACTTGTGGGGGAGAATATTAGTACCTCTTCCCTTGCATGGAGTGTGCAGGCCTTTATGAGACCATTTTCCCTTTGCCCTTGACTTGCTCAGCCCTGATAGGCACCTGGTTCAGGTCTGCTGTTGCCACCACCTTACTCTAAGTAGTGAACAATATGGTGAAGCCTGCTTAGTAGGTATGTGAAGAGGAACTCAGGATGGCAACACTATAGGGAAAGAGGTAAATAAATATTTGAAGGTGATGAGGAAGATGATGGCTTCTCCTGCCCAACTTTTGCTCCCCACCCCAGTCAATGTGTGAATCTCCAGGTGACCGTATTTCATCCCATCATTTGAGAGGACTCACATTATTTATCCAAGAGATGTAAGCAGAGACCCGGGTGAAGACTGTAGGCTTCTTGGAAACATTACAGCCCAGGCTGGATACAAAGCTGGTCACACCGTGGACAGCATACTTGCCATTCACCAAGCAGTGAAGGGGGCCCCCAGAATCACCCTGTGGGGAAGAGAAGCAGAGTCCTAAAACTCCAGATCTTTGCGCCTTTGTTTCTGCTCACACCCTACCCACTCACATCTCTGTTTATAAATCCTATACTGTATAAAAGCTCCAGTTGAAATCCCTACTTCCTTCACATCCCCACTTTCTAAACAATTATAGTACTTCTTCCTTTCTTTTGCAGCATGTATGACATGTTCTGCCTTGTGTTTTGGTTTCATAATTTGTTTCTAACTCCCACGCTTTTCTGTGAGCTTCTTGAGACAGGAACTACATCTTGCTGATATTTTCCACTCTACAATGCTAGCCTAGAACTTTGAATGTCTTAAGTTCAATAGCTATTACTGACTTAAATTGAATCTATGGTGGGGGAAATAGGGTGTTCTAATGATTTATCTACCCCCAGCATTCAGACCAATGGGTCTAATTAGACAGCATTTAGATAACAGGGTAGGTAGTCAAAACATGTTAAACTAAACTGAGGTAAAGAGAAGAGAAAGTGATGTGTTGGGTAGTGGTTACGTGCTTGGGCTTAGAATTGGAAGAATCTGAGTTTACAGATTATGACCTTGATACTCTTTTCCTTACTCAGTTCCCAGATGTCAGTTCTGTGATTTCAGACATAAAATTGGAAGCTATTTCATTGAAGAATCTGACCAGCACAAGAAGGAAGACTTTGAGGTACTATCATTAGAAGTCCTCCAATGAAACGGCCTAGCCAGATCACTTGACAAAGCAGTTCCCTATAGATGAACCCCACCTATGGCTCAGAGGTACCTGTCAGCTTGCCACTGTCCTATTCTGAAATAAGAGCAGATGGTCAAGGATGACCAAACATCTGAAGAAAGTGTTAGTCACTCCATGAGATTCTCCAGGCAAGAATACTGGAGTGGGTTGCCTTTTCCTTCTCCAGGGGGTCTTCCCGACCCAGGCATCGAACCTGGGTCTCCTGCATTGCAGGCAGACTCTTTACCATCTGAGTCACCAGGGAAGAAAGCCTCAATATAAAAATAAAGATCCTGAGTGAAGTAAGTCAGATACAGAAAGACAAATATCATATGATATCACTTATATGTGGAATCTAAAACAGAAGTAGACTCACGGATGTAGAAAACAAACATGATTATCAGTGGAGAGAGAAATGGGAGCAGAGGGAAAAACAGGGAGATTGGGATTGATGTATATACAGTATTATATGTAAAATAGGTAACTAATAAGAACCTACTGTGCAGCACAGGGAATACTCAATATTCTGTAATGGCCCATGTGGGAAAAGAATGAAAAAAAAAAGTGAATATATGTATATGTATAACTGATTCTACTTTGTGTATACCTGAAACTCACACAACATTGTAAACTACCTATATTCCAATAAAATTTTTTTAATTTAAAAAATAAAGATCAAAATAAAGAAAAAGAAATAAACCAAAAATGAAGACAACCAAGATTATGCAGGGAGAAGACTATAAACAATAAAACTATATTGGTATTATATTCATGATATAAGAAGAGCAAGCTATTAGAACATTCAGAAAACAAAAAGCCTTTGGAAATACAAATATGATAGTAGAAATGAAATATTAGGCTAAGAGATAAAGTAGACAAACTATATAGAGGGAAAATAAGAAAACAGGAGAACCAGGTTAGGAAGTGGATAGTGAGTAACAAGAATTCTAGAAACAAAAAATGAAAATGGAGGGGAGGAAATCATCAATAAATAAACATTTTCAGGTGGGAGGGGGGTTCTGGAGGGGGAGCACATGTATACCCTTGGCGGATTCATGTCAATGTATGGCAAAACCAACACGATAATGTAAAAGAAAAAATTAATTAATTACTTAAAAAATAAATAAACATTTTCAAAACCAAAGGTCTGGAGTTTCCAGGATGAAAAAACTCACTAAGTATCCCTCAAAATGAATGCAAATAGACCCATACCAAGACACAGAACACTAGGGTCAAGAGAAGATAAAATAGGTCAGTTATAAATTAGTGGAGAGTTTAAGGCTGAACTGGTGACAAGTTGAGTATGTTGTTGGTTGTTGTTCAAGTCAATAAGTCTTGTCCAACTCTTTGTGACCCCATGGACTGCAGCACGCCAGACTTCCCTGTCCTTCACTATCTCCCAAAGTTTGCTCAAACTCATGTCAATTGAGTTGGTGATGCCATCCAACCATCTCATCCTCTGTCATCTCTTTCTCCTTCTTCCCTCAATCTTTCCCAGCATCAGGGTCTTTTGCATTGAGTCGGCTCTTCTCATCAAGTGGCCAAAGTATGGGAGTTTCGGCTTCAGCATCAGTCCTTCCAATGAATATTCAAGGTTGATTTCCTTTAGGACGGACTGGTTTGATCTCCTTGCTGTCCAAGGGACTCTCAAGTCTTTTCCAGCACCACAATTCGAAAGCATCATTTCTTCGGCTCTCAGCTTGCTTTATTGTCCAACTTTCACATCTGTATGGGACTACGGGAAAAGCCATAGCTTTGACTATATGGACCTTTGTCAGCAAAGTAATGCCTCTGCTTTTTAATATGCCGTCTAGGTTTGTCATAGCCTTTCTTCCAAGGAGCAAGCGTCTTTTGATTTCATGGCTGCAGTCACCGTCTGCAGTGATTTTTAAGCACAAGAAAATTAAATCTTCCTGTTTCCATTTTTTCCCCATCTATTTGCCATGAATATATATTATGCAAATTTTAAAAAGACAATTATTAACTCCAGGGAAAATAAAATTATTCAGGGAATAGCATTTTACATAATTATAATAAATACTAAATGTTAATTTAACAGAAATTATTTAGGGAGGTTGGGGCGGGGATCAGGAAACTTCATGCTTTAGGGGCAAGTATAAATGTGTAAAGGAAGAGAAGTTCCATATCTTGCATAATGCCTGAAGTGAAAAATTAAGTAGCAATATAAGTATATGCTTTTAGAGAGCTGGAGGTAGACATAAAAGAAATCAACTCAAGAGTTAAAAGTAGTCCCCTCTAGGGAGGGAGAACTCGAGGTCGTAGAAGAAACACAATGACTGTTCTTTCCCACTATCAAATCTCAGAGTTTTATTTACCACCTTAAATAAAGTAATCGTTCAATGAAAATTAAAACTTAAAAAAAGAACTAGGGAAGGAGACCAAAAGTTTAAATTGGGGCTAATTTTTTTTTAAAGGAAGTAGCTGTACCCCACCCTAACTATGTTTGGGAAAAGAAGATGGTCAATCTTTTTATAAAAAGAAAGATATATATTCCTTTAGGTTATTGTACTCAATACAACAGTTTAAATATCTTCCACCTAAATTCTAATGGGATTTGAAAGTATTTCTAAACTAGAGGAATGGAAGGTAATTGAATTGTGTACCATATTACTGTCTTATGCTAATTGATCTGAAAAGAAACAAAACTCTGTAGTGAAAGAGGGTATGGCTGAGGATTTTAGGGCAGAAGGAAGAGCTGGGAGAGAGCTCAGTGGGAGTGGGTGGACTGAGGTGAGAGGCATTTAGTGACTCCCCTCTGAGGAGATTGGCTGGGGACACAGAAATCTGAAAGCCCCAAAACCAAGACACACTATTTGGGAAATTACAGTGGGAAGAGAATGTGGAGACACAAGGGCCTCAGAGAATATCTGATTTGCAGTGTTAGCCAGAAGGAAAGTACTCTAGTTTTTCAGAGTTCAAGACTTGGAGAGAGAGCAGGGTAAAGTGAATTAAACTCGGAAAGGTTAAACTTTAAGAGGTTATAGGTGAGGCTGGCTGGTGAGGACCTGGAAGAATTTGACTTGTGTGTTTGTCTTCATTTATTTATTTATTCATTTGGCTGCACTGGGTCTCATTTGTGACATGTGGAATCTAGTTCTCTGACCAAGGGTTGAACTCAGAGCCCTGTGTATTCAGAGCGCTGAGACTTAACCACTAAACCACCAGGCACGTCCCACATAATTTTTTTTTTTTTTGCCCTAACTTGCAGGTAGGGTTCCCAGGATATATGACTTTTAGATGTGGACAAAAAAATGTTGCCTGCTGTGTCAGTAAACAAAGTGTTGCCTGCTATTCTGGGAAACAATGAATGTTGCCCAATATCAAGCCCCCTGCCCCTGCAGCCCCTTTCCACATCCTGAAGGGATTTCAGGATGGAGAAAAATGATACTGACCCTAGATAGTTACAATGAATATCAAAGGGCTGATTTCCCTGAGCCCAGACTCTTGCATCTTTCCATACAGAGAAAAGCACTGAAACCATTCATTTGAGATGTGTTTCTTGTTATTAGCAGTAATCTTTGATGGCTGACTCTTTGTTAATTTTTCCCAGTAAAAATTCTAATATCCCCTGGCTCCTCTCTTAACTCTTTGAAACTGTTCCTCTGAACTGTCTGAGAGGGTGTATTCCAGGTTATAGTCCTCAGTAAGTTCATCGAATAAAACAAAACTCTTAACTTTTAGGTTGCGTGGTTTTGGGCTTTTTTCAGCTGACCTTGGGGAAGTCCTGGGAAAACTGGGATGAGTTGGTCACCTTACTTTCATAGTACTAAGTGCTCACCAAAAAAACCTTTAATTTTTTATTTTACTATTTCAGTCAGCCTACCAGTCTCCTTCTGGCTTCTCTTCCTCCTCCACCTAGCTTAGAGTTTGCATTTGATCTGCAATACTGTCTTTATGTTTCAATAATGCATGAAAACCCAGCCCTGAACTAATCCATTCTCTACAACTAGATCTTTGAATGGAGTGAATCATTTACCCATATGATTATTGCACGGTCTCTAACCTCAGCCTATCAGCAAAGTCATGGAGGCCAGTCTTTCTCCATTCATCTTAATTAATCCAAATCAGTACAACCCTTTTACTCCTTCATTTTCCGCCATTTAATTTGACTCCGAGTTCATGAGTAAATAGAAGCAACTACAGAACACCCACCAACTTTCAGCTACTCAGCCTGCACATTCTTTCATGTCCACACATGTTTTTGTGTCCCTCTTCTATTCAAAGCCAGTTCCACCTGTGTTCTTGGTTCATCTCTTCCTTACCCTCTGGGATCTTGCTGTATTGTGCTGTGCTTAGTCGCTCAGTCGTGTCCAACTCTTTGCACCTCCATGGACTGTAGCCTGCCAGGCTCCTCTGTCCACGGGGATTCTCCAGGCAAGAATACTAGAGCTGGTTGCCATGCCCTCCTCCAGGGGATCTTCCCAACCCAGGGACCGAACCTATGTCTCCTGCATTGCAGGCAGATTCTTTACCAGCTGAGCTACCCCTACGGTAGCCCCTGGGGTCTTGTATCATCCTTTATTCCCTCTCCCTGATTCTACAGGATCCTTTCCTCTTTGCCCTGAAATACACTCAATTTTCTTCAATCTTAAAAGATCCACCTGTTCCATGACGTTCATCCTGAAAGCCACCAGACTTTTAAATTCCTCTTTCGTCCAAGATTCTTGAAAGAGTATTCTATGTTTCTTGCTATTTCTTATTGCTTCTTTATTCCTTACCTTTCAGTCAAGCTTCTGTCCTCATCACTCCACCGAAACTGTTCTGGCCATAGTTACCAGTGATCTGCCAACTGCCGGAAGAAGCTACTTTCAGTTATGCACTGTGGCTCCTGGCTTTACTGCATGCTATGTGATGACCTGTCACTATTTCCTGAAAGTTTGTAAAACCCTAATTACTATGGTTTTCTCTTACCTCTTAGATCCTTATGGATCCTTTGTCCTCCACCTATCCCTGAAGCACTCAAATATTTCTGTTATCACAGTTCTTCCCCAACTCTCTGTTTTTTTTCCCCTCATTCTACCACTTTTCCCTGAGGGAAGTGGGGAGTAGCGGGGGTGGGGGAGTTTGAGGCATCTTATTTCCTGTTGAGCTTATCTCTAGCCCATTTTTCTCCTTCAGGCTCTACTCTCTTTATATCTGGTTTCTTACCAGTTAAACTACAGCTAAATGTCCCACTGAGATCTCAGACTCAAATTGTCCAGAACCATATTCATCACTTTCCCTCCCAAATCCTAGAAATCTTGTCTCATTGGAGGCTGCAAACCCCTCCCCCAAATCACTTAACTGAGATGCCTGGAAGTCACTCCTGCTCCCCCGCTTCCCTGCTCTCCACTGTGCTCCGACCCTCAGATTTCTTGCCTAGATAATTGAAACAGTCTCCTAAGCAGTCTCCCTAAGAGACTTACATGCTTACCTTGTCATCAGAGAGTGCTTTTAAAAGGCAAATCTGCTCACGCTGTTCTCCTGTTTAAAACTCTTGAAGGGTTTCCCAGTGCCTAAGATAAAGTGCACTGTCCCAAGCATGCTATCTGAATGAAGGCCCAAGTCCTGTGGCTCCTACCTGTCTCTAGTGTCATCTCCTGACACTCCCTAGAATGGTAATAGTTTATACTGTAGCCCAGAGGTCAGCACATTTTTTTGGTAAAGAGCCAAAGAATATCTCAGGCTTTGCTGGTCATACACTCTCTCTCGCAACTGTTCAACCCCATGAATGCAGCCATAAATGATGTCATGAACAAGTATAACTGCATTCCAGGGAAACCTTTTTTTAAAAATGAACATTGAAATTTTATATTTTTTATGTGTCATAACATATTCTTCCTTTTTAAAATTTTTCCCAACCGTTAAAAAAATATAAAAAACATTCTTAGCTCACGGGCCACAGAAAAAACAGAGGCAGCAAGTTGGGTGCTAGAGGCTGTGAGCCCTGATCGCTGCTCTAGCTGTAGGGAATGCCTTATAATTCTCTGTGTGTTCTAGGGTCTCAGCCCATGTCTTTCTTCATGTTCTCTCTTTCTGAATATTTTTTCTGCTTTTTTCTTGCCTGGCTTTCTGTTTAACCTTCATGACTCACTACAAACTCAAGCTTCTCAGGGAAAGCAAGTCTTTTCTGACACCAGCAGGTAGAGAGGGGAGTACCCGTTTTTGGATTCCTATATCACCTTAGGCATGTCTTTATTTTAACACTTAGCCACACTGTAGATGTTCTGTCCTATGTCTGCTCTTCCCATTCCTCCACTAGACTGTTTATATTCATTTTTGTATCCTTTGTATTTTTGATACAAAGATGAATCAAACACAATGTCTAGCATTTAGCAGATAATCAAGAACTTTTGTTGCACTGCATTAACAAATCTGTAAGATGGTGTATTGCTGATTGATCTTGTATAAATAGAAGATGATATATACATATATATAATTTTATAATAGTTAATATATATATATATATTATAAAGCTATTTAGTGCACTTTCCCCTACTGTATTCACCTGTATATATATTGCTGTCAATACTACTGGGTCAGAAGAGTGGTGGTAGAGGAGCTATAAGAAAAATTAGGGTCAGGACTTCCATTGTGGTCCAGTGGCTAAGACTGTGCTCCCAATGTAAGGGGCCTCAGTTTGATCCCTGGTCAGAGAACTAGATCCCACATACTGCAACTGGGAGTTCACATGCCACAACTAAAGATCCCAGATAGAAGATCTCACGTGCTACAACTAAGACTTGGCTCAGCCAAATAAATAAACAGAATATTAAAAAAAAAAAAGAAAACTTGGGGTTGATGGGGGGAAGCTACCTTATACACAGTCACAACCACCACTCCAGGCCTAGCCCTAATGCAGCCATTAAAAATCTAAGGCACAAATAACTTCTAAAGAACACTCACATATACCAACACAAATGTTAGGCCACATACAAACTTTTGATCTGGGGGCATCAGGCAGGCAAGATGAATTTTAAAATTCCTTTCAATTTTGAGATGCCTTGAATACAGACTTACCAGCACAGAATAATTCTCATCCAGACACTAGACTAGAAAGTTAAGTCTGTATATAAGGGTAGGAGTAGGTATGGAATAGGAGGTGGGGAAAAGGTAGGGGGTGAGAGGCAGAGAAGAGAGGGAGCTGGGGTGAGACTTCTGACACTCTGAGCCTGTGTTCACCTGGCATCCAGCGCGAACTCCGTCTCCTCCAGCGCACACCATGGTGGTCTTCACGGTGGAGCCCCAGTAGGAAGAGCTGGAGCAGGTGGCATAGTCCACGGAGGGCAGGTAAGCCTGCTGCAGGTTCTGGGCCAGCTGCCCATTGGCTGAACAGCACACACAACTTTAGAGGTCAGCTCCAGCTGCTGTGCAGGGAAAACCTTCCACACCTGGCCAAACTTTCCCAAGCTCTGATGAAAGCTGAAGTCAGGGTAAGCTCCTTTTCTCTGCCATGTCATAGATTGTCCTCTTGTTTCTCTTTGGGTGAAAGGTAAGGGCACCTTCCTTGACTAGTATGCCGAGATTCCAAACCACTAACTCATGACTACTTTAGTTAAGTAACTAGAATGGTCTTATTTGTTAATAACTTACCTATCTGTCCTGCTTCTTCCTTATACCATAAACCCCATGGAGTAGAACTGGATCTGTGCAGCCTTCTTTCCATTTCTTAAGAGCTTAGTGCAGTTTTCCTTTATCTGATTTTTTTTTTTTTTTGGATCCTTACAACAACCCTTTCGTGTTATATACAGATCAGGAAATTGAACCACAATGACATTAAGTGAACCGATTGCAGAGCTGGATTAGAAGCATGTCTGTCTCAGCCCCTGCTTTTCCCAGCAGACTGCTGCTCACAGCAAGAACTCGCCTCTCCTGCAGAGCTCAGATCCTGCCCAGTGGCTCTCAGCCTTCTGCACCAGACCAGCTGTCTCTACCCTTGTTAAGCATCTCTGCTCATAGCCTCTCCCACCTTTCCATGTCATCCAGTGACTTTCCCTTCCAGTAATCCTCCCATGATTGACTAGAAGAGGGCTGAGGCCTCCTCTGCCTTGACTTCTTTGGACCTGCAACCACGCCTGGCTCATTCACCCCAACCCACAGCCCGGTGATTTGTCTATGGAGGTAGCATGATGGTGTGCTGCTGCTGCTGCTAAGTCACTTCAGTTGTGTCCGACTCTGTGTGACCCCGTAGATGGCAGCCCACCAGGCTCCGCCGTTCCTGGGACTCTCCAGGCAAGAACACTGGAGTGGGTTGCCATTGCCTTCTCCAATGCATGAAAGTGAAAAGTGAAAGTGAAGTTGCTCATTTGTGTCCGACTCTTTGCGACCCCATGGACTGCAGCCTACCAAGCTCCTCCGTCCATAGGATTTTCCAGGCAAGAGTACTGGAGTGGGGTGCCATTGCCTTCTCCGGCATGATGGTGTAGTGACCACCAGAGTGGGAGCCAAGATACCCGCATTCTGGCCCCAGCTAACCAGGTACTAACTAGTCACTAACTAGTCATGTGATCTTGAACTAGGTCTTTACTTTATTTGGGCCTCAGTTTCCTCATATATAACTGAGAGGCTAGTAAAAAAATACTCTCTGAGGTAAGGCCTTATTTTTTTGTTGCTAAGAGTCCGTGATCTCTGAACTGACTGTTCCATGGCTTGTTCTTAGGTTGATTTCACGCACCAGTTATTTTATCTCTGGTGGTTCCTCTGGTTCCTGGCCTCCGGCTCTGAACACGTAGGTCCACAAAACAAGGGCTGCAGAAGCTCAGCTACCTAATCAGTATCCATGTGGGGGACAGATGGTGCCAGTGCAGGCGACTTACTCTTAGTCCTGCCCCAGCCTGTGATGTAGCAGGGCGTGTTGTTAGCCAGGATGGTTCCCGACTGTGGCAGAACACCCAGCTGGACATAGCTGTTGAGGGTAGCGCTCTGGGCCAGGCGCAGCACGGCGATGTCGTAACTGCGGGTGGAAAGGAGACTGCTCGCGCGCGGGACCGGAACTTCCTTCAGCTCAGCATAGGGACAGGCCCTTCCTAAGCCTTGTATCCCCACAGGATCGGAAACCAGTGGCTTTGAAGAAGGAGGGGACTCGCCAAGCTTCAAACTTGAGGAATTGCTCATTTGGAGTCTAGGATATTCTATGTGTAACAGCAGCCCCTGCTGGTGAGGTCTTGGCATGGACGCTAGCTCTGATTTGCAGCCCCAGGGAGTGAAACTTGGAAAAGAGTGGAGGGCAGTACTGAAGGGAGAGCGCTTTCGTCCCTGCCATGGCTGAGCTAATCCAGAAGAAGCTACAGGGAGAAGTGGAGAAATATCAACAGCTGCAGAAGGACTTGAGTAAATCCATGTCAGGGAGGCAGAAACTAGAGGCACAACTAACAGAAAATAATATCGTCAAGGAGGAACTGGCCCTGCTGGATGGGTCCAACGTGGTGTTTAAACTTCTGGGGCCCGTGCTGGTCAAACAGGAGCTGGGGGAAGCTCGGGCCACATTGGGGAAAAGGCTGGACTACATCACAGCTGAGATTAAGCGATATGAATCCCAGCTCCGGGACCTAGAGCGGCAGTCAGAACAACAGAGGGAGACCCTTGCTCAGCTGCAGCAGGAGTTTCAGCGGGCGCAAGCGGCAAAGGCAGGGGCTCCTGGGAAGGCCTGACCCTGTCCTGGGGAAGGGGGAGGGGAAGGAATGAGGCAGCTCTAGGGTCTGTACTGTAGCTAATAAAATGTGAAAAAAAAAAAAAAAAAAAAAAAAAAAAGAGTGGAGGGCTGTGATCTCGGTAGCACAGAAGAGTTCTCAAAAGAGAAAAACATAAAATGCTCTGCAGATATACCCCAGTTACTGGAGCCCATCCCCACTCCCTCACTCTATAGACTGGCCACCCTTTAAACTATTTCGTTTCCAAAAGTTTACAGCTCAGTCTTGCAGAAGTTTTCTTACTGTAAGTTTCATTTTAGGAAATCTTTTTTTGCTAATGGTGGTGGTATAGTGGCTAAGTCGTGTCTGACTCTCACGAACCCATGGACTGTAGCCTGTCAGGCTCCTCTGTCCATGGGATTCTCCAGGCAAGAATACTGGAGTGGGTTGCCATTTCCTCCCCCCAGGGGATCTTCCTGACCCAGGGATGGAACCCAGGTCTCCTGCATTGCAGGCAGATTTTTTTTACCAGCTGAGCTACAAGGAAAGCCCTTTGCTAATGGAGTCTGTGCCATAAAATAAATAATAAATAACAATAGAAACAGGAACATTAAACTCTGCAGAGAAGGAGCTTCAGGGGATCCAGTGATGCAGACCAGCCCAGATCAAACAAATCCCAAAGACCTTCAAATGTTCTCAAGCCCTAGTGTGTACTCAGTTGTGTCTGACTCTGCAACCCCATGGACTGTAGCCGGTCAGGCTCCTCTGTCCATGGGATTTTCCAGGCAAGAATACTAGAGTGGGTTGCCATTTCCTCTTTCAGGGGGTCTTGCTGACCTAGGGATCAAACCTGCATCTCCTTTGTCTCCTGTATTGCAGGCAGATTCTTTACCATTTGAGCCATTGGGGAAGTCCCCCAACATCTTTATTCTCAAAGTCCTCCTGGACGAATGTGAAGGAAGCCCAGACTCTGTGGCTGGGCAGCTAGCCCTCCACCTCCCAGCCCCGGTCAGCCCCACCTTGCCCTACCCTGCAGCCACGTTATTGCTGTTCCAGGACGGGTGCACCACGATCTTCTGCACGCTTATATACTGCTCGGTGCCATCGTTCTGGCTCAGGTTGTGGTCTCCCAGCACCACACGGAAGGTCATTTGCCTGAAGGAAGAGAGGGAACCCCTGAGCGATCCTTCTCTTTCTCCTCTCAGACAAAAGTTGGGAAGGCATCTTCTATCTCATTTTTAGGACAGGAACTCATCTTTTCTGGCCCAGGCAGAGGAAATTTGGAAGCCCCTGGGAGATGAAGAAGTAACCAGCCCTTTCATCCCCAATTTGCTAACTTGTGGAAGTGACAAAAACTACCATCAGCTTCATTTCCCCAGTATACTAAGTTAAACATCAGAGGCTGAATATCTCATAACTTGGGAGAAGTGCAGTGGGCATAAATGAAAGAATGTCTCTCAGGCCACAGAAGGATGTTGAAAGGTATATAGATTTCTAGACCAAGAGTTCTTAAAACATGGTCCCTGGGCCAGCAGCATCAATAGAAACTGGAAACTTGCTAGAAACACCAATCAGGACTCAGCCTGGAGTTCTCTATCAGAAACTCTACTGGGTGGGGCCCAGAAACCTGTGCCTTGTAGGTGATTCTGATACAAGCTCAAATTTAAGAACCATTGCTCAAGATAAACATGAAAAAACAGTTACCGGTCAGGCATTGACTATGTACTTAAATATTTATCTACTTAATCCCGACAATAATTCTACAACGTAGGTCTTGTTACCCCATTTTAGAGATAAGAGAGTGTGAGAGCGTAGGGAGCTAAGTAAGCCGTCTGAGTTCACATAGCTAGAAGCAGGTGGGACTGGATTTGAACTGCAAGGCTTTGAAAAGTACATAGTTTGTACTTTTCATCTTACTACCTCCTTGCAGGCCCCCAAACACCTTCTTAAGTATTATCCTGAGTGGTCCAGGATACATATTCCTCTAGAAGGACCAGATTCTTCCCCTCCCAGGGGCTCAGAAAAGCTGGCTTGTTTTTCTCACCTATCCACACAGTGAGCAGCTGTCATCACCCAGTTCTGTTTGATGAGGGTGCCTCCACAGGTGTGATACCAGGAACTTCCAGACTTGTACTGGAGGGAAATCTAGATGGGCAGAGAAGAAAAGAGGGATAGGTTGGCTTTTTTTAAAAAAACTCTGTCCCAAACCAAGATCTCCTTAAACTCCTGCCGTCCCTCAAAACATCCACCAACTATCTGGGCTACACATACAGTACATCTGGCATCGTTACACTAGCTTGTTGCAAAGGGTCAAGAACCCAGGTCCTTCTACCTCCATTGCCTCTTAGGAAGGAAATGTAGCCATGGAATTGCTCTATCACCTAATTCACAAGCCGAGGTCCCCAGAACTCCCCTCCAGTATTTTCAAGATACACCCTGGCCCTTCATTCAGCAGATGCTTAGAAACACCACGGGAGAGTTAATTTTCATCAGTTCACGCCTCCTCCTTCGGTGGCTCTTATCACACAATAACTCTACTCCTGAAAATGGAGGTGCAAACTCTTCTAAGTTGGGTTTAATTCAGAATTAATTGCAGTGATTCCTCTCAAAGTATGTCTATTCACCAGTCAATTTGCCAGTTTTACACAATTAGAATTGCTTAAATCAAAGCCTAGCTGCCCTATTTTGAAAGTGGGAACTCTTTAAATAGCCACATGAACAAGGTGCCCTATTTGGGGCAGGGTGTGTTCAAATGTGTGACACACACTGCATGGAGAGGGCTGTGTGTGTGTGTGTGTGAAGGTGTGTTGCATCTATGTGTGTCTGGCATACAGTGCTGCTAGTGTGGTCAAAGTGGTATCGCTGGGAGTATACATGAGGTTTGTGTTTGGGTGTGTACCTGGGAAAGTGAGTGTGGTTGGTGTTCTTGCATTTAGAGAAAAACTCTTTTTGCATTTAGAAAAAAGCTCCTAAGCGTGGTCCCATTCATCTTCAACATCTAGAATCCAAGCAGTTGGAGAACTTCCTGTTGATAAGGATATGCACAAATATATATAACAATGTATATCAGGGCACAGGCAACTCTTATTTCATTGGCAGTCTGGGGCTGTGAAGGAACACCCACCTGAGAGGGCCAAGAATTCTTTGAGACCGTGGTCCCTCCAACTACCCGGGCGTTGGTTTCTGGAAAGTCCTGGGTGCTGTGTCCTTTGTGGAGCAGAAGAAAAGTGAGTGATGACTAAGCATGGGGTCAGCTCAGGGTGGGAGGGCGGGTGGCAGTTGTGCTTTGTCTGCAAACTCACAGTTCCTCCCTGGCAAATGAGGGGCCCAGCTGTGAGTTCTCTGGGTCCCTTTTGAAAGCAGGGAAGTCCAAGTGCCTTCTGCTTTAGACTCAGAACTCTGACCCATTTCACACAGCCGCCAGGACCCAGTGGTCTCAGCCTCGCTCAGGGTCTCCACCCCTCACCTCACCCCCACCTGCCTGCACACAGAGCTTTAGCCGGATTCCCCAGGGGCAGGGACAGCGGTACACCTGCCACCCGGCCCCTGCTGAGAATGGCTTCCTGTCCTCGGGGATGATGGGGAAGCCTGGGGCCTGGAAGAGGCTCCTCTCTGCTTTAGGAACCTGTCAGCCAGGGGTTCCTGACCTTTTCTATCTCAAGCTCCAAGAGAGTAAAGTTTTTGCTAGACACACAGGCAGAGTCTCCTGCATGCCCCAGGCTAAGACCTGGGCTTAGTGAAAGCTTTCGGACCCTCCTGCTCTATCTCCCTCCCTGCAGATCTCCGGCCAGATGACCCACTTACCATAAAGGACGAGGGAGGCAAACACCAGCAAGCGCAGCATATTGCCAGCGAGTAGACCACTGCCCCCTTGCCATGAGCCAAGCCCTCTTTATACTCCTCTTATCAGCAGCTCTGCTGACCTTCTTCCTGCCAACTGGCAGGGCTGTGGGTGAAAGGCAGGGAAAATCACAGGTGACATGGAAACACAAATGAAAAGATTTCTTTTCAGGTAAACTAATTTATCTATGATCAAAGACAGAACAAGGCCAGGGCTGAATTAATCATCTGCTTTCAGTTGAAAAGCATCCAACAAACTTTTTACCAGAAATAAGATGGAGAGACAGGACTGGCTTTTCCTTTTGGGGTGCTCCCCTCCTAACCTGCCACTGTCTCACTGCCCTCAGGGGCACTGTAAGTGCAGAGACCTAGCCCATGCATCAGAAGGCGGAGGCAAACAGGGCTGGAGGATCAGCAGAAAGAAGGAAGAGACAGCAGCATCTCCCTGCCCGAAGAGGGAGATGGGTCATTCCCCCAGGACGCAGACAGAGGTATAAATGCAGGGAAATAAAAGCAGAGTAGATGCAGTGGAGAGAATTATTATTTTTTTAAGAACAACGTAAATTTCCAAATGTTTATTATTCTTTTTTTTTTTCAGGTGTGATTGTGGTGGTGATGGTATCAAATTGCTCATGGTATTTAGTTTCTGTTGGGTGTATTTTACTTTGTGTGTTTATTTTTCTCTTTGGCTGCCCGTTGGCATATGGAACTTCCTCACCCAGGGATGGAATCTGTGCCTGCTCCAGTGGAGCAAGGTGTCTTAACCACTGGACCACCAGGGAAGTTCAGTGGAGAGACTTCTGATGGAGGATGGTATTAGGAAGCAGGTTAGGGGAGACTCATGGAGAGCAGATGAAAGAGCTCTCAGAGAAGGAGAGTATGGGGTGGGTGAGAAGAGAGAACCTTCAGGATAGGAAGCTAGTCTTCTGGCTGTGAGGGTGGAGGGCAGAGGAGTGGGAATTTTGAGGCAGGTGTGTCCTGCAGAAGATGAGAGGCTCTACCCATTAGAGTCAGGAGAGGAAGGAGGGAGGTGCAGAGTGCCCGGTGGTGGGCAGCAAACTGGGTTGGGAAGTCCCTGAGTGAGCACTGTGGGTGGAGCTGTGATTTAGGCAGAGAGAAGCCAGGAATGGTGCCACAATGATGTGGCACAGAGGAAGCCACAATGGTGTGATCACACACCTAGAGCCAGACATCCTGGAATGCGAAGTCAGGTGGGCCTTAGGAAGTATCACTAGGAACAAAGCTAGTGAAGGTGATGGAATTCCAGTTGAACTATTTCAAACTCTAAAAGATGATGCTGTGAAAGTGCTGCACTCAATATGCCAGCAAATTTGGAATACTCAGCAGTGGCCACAGGACTGGAAAAGGTCAGTTTTCATTCCAATCCCAAAGAACGGCACTGCCAAAGAATGTTCAAACTACTGCACAACTGCACTCATCTCACACACTAGCAAAGTAATGCTCAAAATTCTCCAAGCCAGGCTTTAACAGTACATGAACTGTGAACTTCCAGATGTTCAAGCTGGATTTAGAAAAGGCAGAGGAAACAGAGATCAAATTGCCAACATCTGTTGGATCACTGAAAAAGCAAGAGAGTTCCAGAAAAACATCTGCTTCTGGTTTATTGACTATGCCAAAACCTTTGACTGTATGGATCACCACAAACTGTGGAAAAGTCTTAAAGAGATGGGAGTACCAGACCACCCGACCTGCCTCCTGAGAAATCTGTATGCAGGACAAGAAGCAACAGTTAGAAGAGGACATGGAACAACAGACTGGTTCTAAATAGGAAAAGGAGTACATCAAGGCTGTATATTGTCACTCTGCTTATTTAACTTATATGCAGAGTATATCATGGGAAATGCTGGGCTGGATGAAGCACAAGCTGGAATCAAGATTGCTGGGAGAAATATCAATAACCTCAGATAAGCAGATGACACCACCCTTATGGCAGAAAGTGAAGAACTAAAGAGCCTCTTGGTGAAAGTGAAAGAGAGTGAAAAAACTGGCCTAAAACTCAACATTCACAAAACTAAGATCATGGCATCTGGTCCCATCACTTCATGGCAGATAGATGGAGAAACAATGGAAACAGTGAGAGTTAATTTTTAGGGGGCTGCAAAATCACTGCAGCTGTGAAATTGAAGGACACTTGCTCCTTGGAAGAAAAGCTATGACAAACCTAGATAGCATATTAAAAAGCAGAGACATTACTTTGCCATCAAAGGTCCGTATAGTCAAAGCTATGGTTTTTCCAGTGGTCATGTATGGATGTGAGAATTGGACCGTAGAAAAAGCTGAGTGCCGAAGAATTGATGCTTTTGAACTGCGGTGTTGGAGAGGACTCTTGAGAGTCCCTTGGACTGCAAGGAGATCCAACCAGTCCATCCTAAAGGATCAGTCCTGGGTGTTCACTGGAAGGACTGATGCTCAACCTGAAACTCCGATACTTTGGCCACCTGATGCAAAGAAGTAACTCATTGGAAAAGACCCCGATGCTAGGAAAGATTGAAGGCAGGAGGAAAAGGGGACGACAGAGGATGAGATGGTTGGATGGCATCACTGACTCAATGGACATGAGTTTGAGCAAGCTCAGAGAACTGGTGATGGACAGGGAAGTCTGGGGTGCTGCAGTCCATGGGGTCGCAAAGAGTTGGACATGACTGAGAGATTGAACTTAACTGAACTGAACTGAAGCCAGGAATGGGAGTGGGGATTGCACTAAAGGCTGCCTCTCCAGCCCGATCCCCCAGGATTCTAACCTAAAGCAGACCTGGACCAGGGGAAGAGGGCTGAGCTGGCTGGGGAACCCTGGCTTCCTTTGTCATTATCCTCCCACCTCCCTGCCTCCTCTGGAGAGTAGGGAGATGGCTCTAGTCTCAGGATGAGGAGTGCAAGAGGAGGCTCGAGCCTCCTGAAGGTTACAAACACCAAACTGAGCCTTTGAGGGCAGTGTCAGTATCATATCCATCTTTGTATTCTTTGGGAAGCCTAATATGTATTTGCTTAAAAATTAGACTGTTAAGCACTGCACTTACTACCCTCAATGCTGTTGCCTAATCTCACACTGAGCCTCATCTCTCACGCTGGTCAGACTCTTTCCATTCTGATTCTGAGGGTGATGTGTGGAGGAAGGCTTGGCTTTCATTCTGAGGCACTGCATTTTTTCTGAGCAGTGCTAGTTCCTTTTGAAATAAACACAGGCACACAAATACATGTATAAAGATGTGGCTTCTAGTATATGCTGTACTTAGTCGCTCAGTTGTGTCCAACTCTTTGTGACCTCATGGACTGTAGCCCACCAGGTTCCTCTGTCCATGGGGATTCTCCAGATAATACTGGAGTGGGTTGCCATGCCCTCCTCCAGGGGATCTTCCCAACCCAGGGATCAACCCCAGGTCTCCCGCATTGCAGGCAGATTTTTTGAGCCTACCAGGGAGGCCTGGGTTCTAGTCCAGTTGTCACCAAATTTTGTGTAGTTTGTCATAAACTTTGTCACAAAATTGGGGAAAACCTAAGTACTCATCAACAGAGCAAAGTTAGATAAATTGGGTTTCATCATATTAAGGCATACTATCCAGCTTTTACAAAGAGTGAGTTAGGGACTTGCTGGTGGTCCAGTGGCTCAGACTCCACGCTCCCAATGGAGAGGGCCTGGGCTTGATCCCTGGTTGGGGAACTAGATCCCACACACCACACCAAAGAGCCTGCATGCTGCAAGGAAGATGGGAGACCCTGTGTGCTACAACCAAGACCCAGCACAGACATGTAAATAAACATTTTAATAAAAAGAACGAGTTAGACCTAAATGACGTGGTATGAAAAAAATGTCCTTGGTATATTAAATGAAGATAACAAGTTTCAAACAATATGGTACTCTGTGTGCGTATATATTAATTGTTGCTTTTTGCTAAGCTGTGTCCTACTCTTTGCAACCCCATGGAATGCAGCACACCAGGCTCCTTTGGCCTTCACTATCTCCCAGGGTTTGCTCAAATTCATGTCCATTGAGTGGGTGCTGCTATCTAACCATCTCATCCTCTGCTGCCCCCTTCTCCTTTTTAAAATATATACATATGTTATTTCTATATATTTGTATTATATAATGGGTTTCCTTGGTGTCTCAGATGGTAAAGAATCTGCCTACAACGCAGGAGATCCAGGTTCAATCCCTGGGTTAGGAAGAGCCCCTGGAGAAAGGAATGGCTACCCACATATAGGTAATATATATTTATAAATATATATACATATGTATATTCATAGAAACAGGGTACAGAAGGTTTATACCTAGAAACTATTACTTTTATAGAAAAGTATTACCTCTAGACAATGAATCAATAGGTATGGGAGAACTCTGATGATCAGTTTCCCTTTTTTTTTTCCTTTGTACTTTTTTGGCTGTACACCTTGGGCTTGTGAGATCTCAGTTCCCTGACCAGGGATTGATCCCTGGCCATGGTAGTGAAAGCCTGGAATCCTAACCAGTAGATCACCAGGGAACTCCCCAGCTTCAGTTTTTAAACACATTTTTCTGTTATTTGACTTATCTACAGTATTATTATTTTTGGCTGCACCTGGCAGCCTGCCAGATCTTAGTTCCCTGACCAGGGATCAAACCCATGTCCCCTGCACTGGAAGCTTGGAATCTTAACCACTGGACTACCAGGGAAGTCCCTTATTTTTGTAATTAAAGCTAAGAAGTATATTCTAGGACATTTATTCATTTTTGACAATGGCACACATTCTCTTCAAGTGGGAAGTAGATCCCCAGAGGGGACCAGCCATTCAGTGCTAAGGTGAGAGGTTTCTGGAGCCAGGGGACAGTAGCACGGGGCTAGCCAGCATCAAGATTTTAAGCAGGATTTAAGGTTTTCGTTTAGCCCTGAGAATGGTCATTTGCCAACAAAGGTCCGTATAGTCAAGGCTATGATTTTTCCAGTAGTCATGTATGGATGTGAGAGTTGGACTGTAAAGAAAGCTAAGCACCAAAGAATTGATGCTTTTGAGCTGTGGTGTTGGAGAGGACTCTTGAGAGTCCCTTGGACTGCAAGGAGATCCAACCAGGCCATCCTAAAGGAGGTCAGTCCTGGGTCTTCATTGAAGGACTGATGTTGAAGTTGAAACTCCAATACTTTGGCCACCTGATGCAAAGAGCTGACTCATTTGAAAAGACTCTGATGCTGGGAAAGATTGAGGGCAAGAGGAGAAGGGGACGACAGAGGATGAGATGGTTGGATGGCATCACTGACTAAATGGACATGAGTTTGGGTAAACTCTGGGAGTTGGTGATGGACAGGGAAGTCTGGGGTGCTGCAGTCCATGGGGTCACAGAGTCAGACATGACTGAGCGACTGAACTGAGAATGGTCAGAGGGGTGGATTTTAATAGCACAGATATGGGAATAGGTCAAGGCCAGCCTGGGCTAAGGGCAGGCCACAAAGCTGGTTTCTGAGCCCTTCCACCACATTAGTGCCCTTTCTCTCTTCTTGAGCACCTCTTCCTTGGTCCTCCCTTCACCCCCAAACCTGCTGCATCTCTCCCTCCTGTGGGTTATCCTTAGCTGACTGCCCACGGATGAGGCTCTCCTGCTGTGGGGTCGGAGACTGAGTACCATGACAGGGCACCTCGGTTGGGTGTGCATCATAAGATTGGGCTGCAGAGCTGTTGGCTGATGCTATAGAGAACATGAGGGATATCAAGACAAACAACAGACAATCAGTGCCTGATAAATGTCTGGATGCTTAATGCAACCGAGAGTGGGGCTAAGACTGGAGTTAAGGACTAAGGCTCCCTAGAGCTTACCGAACTTATTAGCACGGCAGTCAAAGTCTTCTCAATGGGGCCCCACCAACTGTTCTACAGGGCTGAGTCCCCCAGTGAACACAGCAGGTACAGTGCCCGAGGCCTGTGACACTTCTTAGGCCCACAAATGTGTCTCTGTCTACAATCACCCCGGACTATATTCATCTTAATATCAATGCAGTTGTAAGAAATGTAATTCAATGTTTTCTAATGGTGGCTCAAGTGCCTAGGGCTCATGAAAGACAAAGTGTGGTCCTGACCTTCTGGCTTCTACCATCCACTGCGCCCTCACCCTGAGGTCTTCCTGGTTCCCGTGTCCACTTGTACTGTTGTCCCTCTGAGACTTTTCTGACATGTGAGATCTTTCCTTAGGGAGCTCTTCCTATCTGAGGATTCATCCTTTGAGGTCTAAGGTCAAATGTCACCCTCTTTGTGAGGCTTCCTTGATTTCCCTCAATGAAAGGAACTGTTCTAACTCACCTAGTCCAGCTCTGAAAATCTCTAGTTTTGGTACAACTTGTTTACAGCTTTCTTCCCAGCTCGAGCGGGAGTTCCACAGGGGGAAGAGCCGCACATCTCCTCATGTCTGCCCGTGCTTGACACAGTTGTGCAGGCTAGATTGAAAGCTAGAGGATATCTAGAGAAAAGAGACAGTGGCTGCGAGAGAACTTTTCAGATGTGTGTGATTCTTCACAACTTGAAGCAGAGGATCCTCCAAACAGATCAGCTAAGGGACAAGCCAGAAGAGGAACCAACGCCAGCTTCCTTTACCCATGCCATAAAACCTTTATTTCCACTGGGATCTATGTACCATCCTCTTCTCTTGCTGGGAAAGAACTTTTCCCTTTCCCCGCTGCTGGCCACTCTTCTTTCTCTTTGATTGGGCTTCCCCATGGGACCTAGGAGACTTCCTGAGTGGGAAGGAGAGGCAGCTCTGGTCCCATGGCACCCTCCTGAGGTCATGCCCAAGATGACAGCCCGCTACTCAAAGTAGGAATCCCTCCTGGAAGCAATGAGTCCTCCTTCGGGCAGCTGGAATTCTCTACTTCAGGCAAAGTGGCCGTGTATGGTGGGGTCCAACTTGCTTGGAAAAAAGCTGACGTGCACGGCAGGTCTGCCCCACGTGGGCAGCTCACGCGAGAACAGAAGAGCAGGCCAGTCACACAGTCATGCTCCAGGCTACCTGTGAGCCCTGATTCCTCAGACTTCCCAGGGATCTTGTTAGCCTTATCTGGGCCCTAGCCTCTGGGGTGCCAATACCTCCTTGTGTGGTCTAGGGCAAGTAACTTCTCTTATCTGGCTTTGGTTTCATAATATGAAAATGATAAGGGTTGGATTAAAACAAGGATTTTCAAATTGTGCTTGCAGATCTTTGGAAAATCAGGGCCTGGTGGGCACTGCCCTCATCCCGCCTTCATTTTCATCTATGGCTAATTTGCCTTGGAACTACAATATACGAGGAGCGTTGAAAAAGGCTCTGGGATGTAAACCTGAGAAATCACTAGCTAGCTCCACAAGGTTTCTTTCAAAATGAACATCACAGGATTCCCAAATGTGGTCTCCCTCATAGTTACCTGGCTCCACTGTTCTAGGCTTTATGGAGACCAGTCAGCCAGAAAGGATCAGACTGGAGTGAAAAGAGAGTGGAGAGTTGATGGCTAGTTGCTTAGTGTTCTCAGGGTGTGGTGGGAGGAGCCTGGGTTCAAGGTTCAAATTTGAGCCTCACTTTCAGCTCCAGCCACACACCAGCTATGGAATAAAGACCTCCTTTACTTCTCTCTGCCTCAGTTTTCTTGTCTATAAAATGGGCAGTCCTGTCTTTCTCACAGGACTGTTGTGTAACTGTCAAGCACTGTCAAGGTGCTTCAGGTAATAACAGCAAGGGAGACTCAGACCTCCAATTCCTCTGATAGATTCTATAGTTCACTGGAAGTGGCAGGTGTCCTAGATGACCAGGGATCCAGGATGTGGCTGCAGAGGCACTTTCCTTGAATTCGTCACTGCTGCTCCGGGTCCTTTCCCAGCTGCTTCCTCTGTTTTGGAGGTCTGTTTCTAGGACAGAAGGAAAGCTCTAGGCCCCGTCTTATGTGTTCTAATGGTCTTGTCCACCAATGTGGAGGAAAGAAAACAGGCCCAATGTTGTTGCAAGGAGAGGAAGGTTCTGCCTTGACTTCCACTGGGTTTGAAATCCATCTTTAAGGCTGACAGGGAAGCTGCTGGTCAGGTTCTCAAACATCAGGTTTCTCCCAAATTCTGTTTCCTGAGAAGCTTGTGGGAACTCCCCCAGGGGGTGATCTGGGGCCTAAATGAAGAGCCAGTGCTGGTGGGGATCACTGGGGTCACAGGTGGCCATGACTGGCCTTTTGTCTTTGGATGTCAGGCAGGTACCAGATCCTGAGTTCCTGATGAGTTGATCCTAAAAGATGACACAGCAAAACAAAGGGTCAACTTGGGCCACAGACTTCTAATAGTACTACTCGGGGGAATGAGATGAGGACAATAAACAAAAGGGAAGGGAAATCCAGCAAGGTACGGGGGTGGGGGGATAATTCCACATTCCTTTCCTTGGTTGCCAGATACTCTGATGAGATGCATTCCTGAGTTCCCACAGGAATTGGCATTCCTGTGCTGGGTGCCAATTCCCCACCTCCAGCTTTAGCATGAATAACTGCAACACAGGTAGGCAGGACCATGGGCTAACTGAAAAATGCTTTCAGGATGAAATGAAAATGAAAACTGCCTCCAGACCTGGGCCACTGCAGTCTACCCGCACTTTCTGCGTTTGATCATATTCAGACTACTCCCTTCCCTGTAGCCCCAAGGTTAGGCTCCTCTTTCCCTAAGCCCAAGACTAAGGATTGGGGTGGGGTGGGTGTGGAGGCTCATTGGAGGCAGTTTGAGCCCGATCCTGTAGGAGTTATATCGTTCATCCCGAGGCAGGGTGGTACAGTGGAAAGACCCGTGCTTTTGAGTCAGACTTATCTAGGTCCGAACCCCGGGTCTACCATTTACTAGTGAAGGATCTTGGGCCAGACGCAAACTTGCTGAGCTGCTGCCGGCCCATGTCTAGTCATGGAGACACCACCTACTTGGGAAGAGCCTCTGGAAGATTAACCAAACCAAAGTACGTGAGTGTACAGCCATGTGCTTGGCACACAGAGGCCAAGCAGGAACCACGAGTGACTCTTCAACCTCATCTACTAGGGTTCAGCCTAAAAATACTTGAACTATGACAGAGCTGGCCCCAGACTATAACCCCACTGCCGTCTTTATATCAACCAGAATCAGCCATCACCAAACATTACTTAAGTCCCGTGACTTAAGTCCCCTGCCTGTGACCAAGCTCACATTCTCCATACTTTCTACATTGTCTGGATCCATCCCATAGTATCTCAGGAAGAAGATGCAGAAGGAAGGGAGAGGCAGTTGTGGCCTTAGGTTCTTGATTCTGAGCTTTTGGGACAGCTGACTCACCTGGGTGAATTCCCATTCCTCATCCTTGGGCACCTGGCTCTTCTTGCCAGTGAAGTGGCAGCTCCTAAGGCCCAGAGTGCCCGCATTGGCATGTAGACACAGCTGCTTTGCGATGTTGTGGCGAAGGTCTCTCTGGGTTGTGTACTCAAAGTACTAGAACGCAAGACAAGAGAAGGTTCTGAGGAACAGGTGGAGAGTTTGCCGGCCACCTCCCAAAGCCAACAGCCCAGAGATACCAATCACAGATGGCCTCTTGGGGAGGAAGTGAGTGGGTGCCAAGATTTCAGTAACTCATGTGCCACTGTATCTGGGTTATACTGGAATAATAGATAATAGTTACTAAATATTTTTTCTTTAGGTAAAAATTTAACTTAGGGAATTCCTTGGAAGTCCAGGGAACTTCCACTGCAGAGGGTATGGGTTCGATCCCTGGTCAAAGAACTAAGATCTTGCAAGCCACAAGCCTCAACCGGAAAAAAAAAAAAAAAGTAAAAAAAAAATAACTTCGCCTCATTTAAAGCGTTATCTGTGAAATCATGTGTTTGGCATAGTGGTTCTTTTTTTGTTAATAGGTTACTATATAAAAAATGTTTGCCAGTGTAGCACCTAAAATCACGGTGCAGGCCAGTGGGACAGGAAATGGCTTCAGAATGACTTTGTCTGCACTTGCATATGTTGGCATTCTATTCAGTGTCCCCTGCCACTTCTTCCTTCCTTCATCTCTGCTTCAAGTGCCTCTTACTTATCAATCACTGGGCATTCAGGGTAGATTGAGGAATTGGGGCCAGGGAGGTTACTAGTTATTCCTCAGGAAAGAGCTGGACATTGTAGCGCAGGGGGAAATGGGCCCTTACAGTGGATGCAGGTAACTGTAAGATGTCAGTAGGGAGTTCTTCTGGGGTCACTGAGGGGTGGTAGGATCAGAGTGGTGGCTTCTGCGCAGGGGAGGCAGTGAAGATGGTTGAATGTAAGGGCTTCCCTGGTGGTCCAGTGATTAGGAATACACTTTGCAATGCAGGCGACACCGGTTCGATCTTCGATCTGGAAAGATCCCACATGCCTTGGGACACCAAGCCCCCGTGCCACAACTACTGAGCCTGCGTTCCAGAGCCCATGAGTCACAACTACTGAAGCCTGAGCACCCTAGAGCCTGGGCTCTGCAGTAAGAGAAGCCACTGAAGTGAGAAGCCCAAGCACTGGAACTAGAGAAAGACTGTGTGCAGCTATGAAGACCCAGAACAGCCAAAAATAAATAAATTTCAAAAGTCAAGTCAAAAATTCGTCACTTAAAAAATATAATAAATGGGCCTCCTGAAAATAGCAAAAAAAAAAAAAAAAGTTGAATGTAGGTGAGGGAAAGGGCTCAAAAAGTTTTCACGGTCACCCTAAAACATCACTCAGCCACTCACATCCTTCAGCAAGCTTCCTGTGATGAACAATCCTCCCCTCCAGCCCCTCTCTATCAGCCAGCACTGCTGCTCGCTCCTCTCTGGATGCCCTTGATCCTCACTTATGACCTTATCTGTCTGTGTCATGTGTTTCCCCTCAGACTGGGGGCTTCCTGAGGGCAGGACTGGTATCTCCTCCTCTTTCTGGATCTCTCCTGCCCTAGTCCTCAGGAAAGGACTATTCTGTGTGGAGGAAGGGGGTGTGTGCAGAGAGGAGATGCCCTGGGAGACAGGCCAGTCAGGGGCTGGGCTGTGTACCTGGTTGCCACCGAGGCCATGGCAGGTGTACAGGATGAGGGGCTTTCCCCCGTTGTTGTTCTCTCCCACGTCCAGGCAGTGATCCACGCCGAGGTTCTTGAGCTGCAGGATGGTGAGCAGAGAGGGAACCCAGGGGAACACAGTGAGGGTTTTTTTTTGGTTTGTGGTGTGGGGTCCATCTGGAATAAATCTGCATGGCTGCATTCCTCCTCTGTGACCTTCCTCCCCTGCTTATTAACACAGATGCCTGGAGTGAATAGCAAATGAGGTGCAGAACCCAAGGGCTGGGAAAGGGCAGGGTGGGCAACCGGTCAGGTCTCTGGGAGAAGCCCTCAGCCTGTGGGAATGTCCTTCTGAGCAGCGGTTCTCAAAGTGTGACCCCTCGACCCTCGGCATCACCTGAAGGCTAGTTAGAAATGCAGATTGTCAGGCCCCATGCCAGTCCTCCTTCATCGACACACAATGTCTTAACAAGCCTTTCCAGTGACTGATGCTAGGGAGTGTTTGAGAACCACTGCTTACAGGTTGTTTCCTCCTCAGGAGGTTTTTAGCTAGTTCTAGAAGCCCGGGTGGCCTCCGGGTCCCCCTCCTGGATAAACGAGTGTGGAGAGTAAAAATCGATTGTTTCTCATCCAGCTATGGGCTCAGTGGCGCTGAAACGTCTCCCAGGGCTTCTGGGATGATGGGTAGGCATGTTCGTTCTCAAGACTCACAGCTCCAAAGAAGGTGGGCTTCAGGTCAGGGACAAACATCTCCGGGTAAATGTTGTCCAGGAACCAGGAAAAGTTGCGACAGTTTAGTCGTTCCCTCAGCTGCAGTCGTTCCGAAATGTCACCAAAGGATTTCTGTCAATTAAGCCAGCCCCCGAAGGGTCAGTTTCACCAGCCTTGACCTTCCTGTCTGGGCAGATGTAGCCTAGGGTTTCTGGGACCACTTTCCCCCAGAATGGGTCTCATGCTCATTCCCAATCAGCTGGGGTCCCTGGCTCAGCTCCACAACTAATCCCAAACCCCTTGCCTTGGCCTTGGGACCCCCACTCACAGCACTCCCCATCTGTGGACTCTCAATTTTCCTCCAGTCTTCAATCCCTGGTTTCTCAGAGCAAAGCCATTCTTCCTGTAAGAGGTTCTTCCTCCAAATCTTGTCTCCCTCTCTTTTTAAAAGATGCTGGGGCTCTCCAGGCAGAGACAACAAAGCCTGCCCTTCCTCATTCTCTAGCCTCCAAAATAGACCCTGGGCTCTAGCTCCCCAGGTCTGAGGGGTAAAGGCACCGGGTGGTGGAGCTGAGTGGGCCTCCGTCATCATGAAGCCCTGGATCACGGTCTGCGATTATGCCCTTCTCTTCATCCGAACATCCCCTGAGCATCCTCCCCTCTCACCTCTCGGGCAATCTGTGCTGCCTGCAGATTTCTCCTGTAGAAAATCTCCTTGTAGCCATCCATCCAGACCTCAGCCAGGCGCACTTGGTTGCGAGCAATGACGTTGATACCTTTGGGGAAGGTGTGGGGGCTTTTGGTACGGAACACGTGGCCAACCACAGAGCAGGGGATAATCTCTAGCTGGCCGCCACACTGCCACACCTGCCATAAGATGAGACGGGATGGGGTTTTCAGCGGGTGGGAGGGACAACCTACCACAGGCAACTCAGTACCATTCCCAGGATGCCAACCCCAGGTCCATGAAATCAGGGAAATGCCGCTCTCTCCCCCTGGAGAAAAAGACATTGACTAAGCTTCTTCTCAGGCCATAACTACACAATCCCTGGCTCTCTGATGTGGTTCACTTTTGATTTAAGCAAGCGGAAATTTGCAGGGTCCTGAGGGTTACCAGGGAGAAAAGACAGATGGGCAAGTTTACATCCATCTACCTACTCTGAGCTCTGGCGCCACCTGGCTTTTTGACCTGGAAAGGTGATTTTATCAGCTCACTCAATTCCTGGAAACTCAGAAACTCAAGTTCCTTCAAATGAAGATGGACTTGTGACCCAATCAAAGCATCAATTCACTAACTAAAAGCCACCATCAAGTGGTTTATGGCAGTCACTTGACCTTTAGCATAGTAGCTTCCTTACAGAAAGACTGAACAGAGGTCAGAGGCTCATGGATGGACAAGCCCAGAATCAGAACGCTGGGAATTACGGTGCTGAGTGGGTAACTATTCTCTGTCAGAGGGCTGGTTTAGGACATCCCTTCCACTTTCGTCTTCTCTTTTTTTAGGTTTTAGATTGGGAGGTATGTTGTTATTCATTTTAATACAGCAGCAACAGAAATGTATAATCATAGCCATAGTAACTGCAATGATGTCAATGAAGTGCTTATACACGCCAGGCATTGTGATAAGTGACTTCACTGTTGTTGTTACTCAGTTGCTTAGTTGTGCCCAACTCTCTGCAACCCCGTGGACTGCAGCACGCCCAGCTTCCCTGTCCTTCACTATCTCCCATAGTTTGTTCAAACTCATGTCCATTGAGTCGATGATACCATCCAAATGACTTCATAAGCAAGCTCATTCCCTTGTTAATTACTTTGCCCTGGACGGAGATTCATGTCGATTTCACCACAAGGAAGCCTTTCTTGCTAACCTAATCCTGATTTGCTTTATTCCTGGAATCCCTCAGAATTCTGGGGTCCATCAGAATTTGGGCCATCATCTTCTCTTACAGTTATGAAGAGCATGCTGAACATAGGGGAGGGTAACTCCAAAGGCTACCAAGGCATGTGTCCTCTGACCTGGAAAGTGGAGCCTGGTTTTTCCAAAGGATAGCGACTGCTTACTGACCTGTCCCACCTTCACCCTAATTCTGTTCCCACAGAATCATGAAAGATGTCACTGGTCCCCAGATGTCTGGTCCCTGTTACCCCACTATCCCTTCCCTCTGAGGGGTTCTGCCCAGTCATCTGTTCCCATATGTCCAATCTGAGTCCCATGGCCCTACTGCCATGGACGGGGGGTGGTGGGGGGGGGTAGAGGAAAGGTGGAGCAATGATGGGGAAGAGCCATCCTTCTAAGTTCAGCTCCAGATATGCCAACCCTGCTGTTGCCCAAGAGACAGGGTCTCAGGCCATCCATACCCCGGGACGTTGTGGTTCCCCCACGAAGCCCTCATCGTTCTCACCCTGAAGGACATTTCCACGTTCTCCCCTCCCCAGATCTCCATCTGATTATCATAGGTACCGATGTGCTCAAAGTAGGACTTGGAGATGGAGAAGAGGCCACCAGCAAATGTTGGGGATCTGGAGAGACAAAGGGAAAAGCATGTGCATCTTCTGGGGGGATGGAGGGCCGGAGCCCAGCGTGGAAAGGGGCAGACTCACCACGGATGCTTCTAACACTCCCTCCCTCCTCCTTTCTTCTCGTCTGGGATGTGCAGCTACTAACTCATTCACTTAGCAAATGTTTATTGAGTTTTTATTCTTTGCCTTCTCGGATTAGGTCCAAGACAGATGTAAAGATCATGACTGTCTTCCAAAAGGTACTCATGGACTTCCTTGGTGGTTCAGTGGCTACGACTTTGCCTTGCCATGTAGGGGACATGGATTCGATCCCTGGTCTAGGAAGATTCTACAGCCTCGGAGAGCCAGTGTACCTAGAGCCTGTTGTTTGCAACAAGACAAGCTACCACAATGAGAAGCCTGCGCACAACAATGAAGACCTAGCACAGCCAACAGTAAATAAATAAATAATAATAATAAAAGGCACTTATTTACTCATTCAACTGGATATATTACGCATTGGCTACCTGGGGTTGTGCTGTGTATTAGTCATACAGAGTAAAGAGAAAGATCTTTTCCTCTGAGTACTCAGGGTAATAGCTGAGAGAAAAGCCACCATCTTTTGCTTTTTGGCAGCAAAGTTCCTAACACATAGTAGATACTCAGTAATCAGAAGCTGTGTGAAACTGGTTTTGGACATAGGTGCTGCGGAAACAGGGTAGGAAGTGAGGTGAAATTAAACTCAATTTGGACTAAAGAGAGCATTTGGAGATTACAGAAAGATTCTGGCTTTCAGACAAAGGCAGGGAGGCACGGACCCACATTTAGATAAACTGACAAAACATCAAGAACTTAAGATACCATGTTGCTCACAACAGGGGCTGAGCTAAGGGTTGAAGGCAGGGGTGGGAGCTGGGGAGAGAGGAGTGCACACATATCACTGTTGGTCTCTGTGCCAGGCCAGGCTGGCTCGGATGGGGCTTTGCCACCTTCAGTAGGCGGCTCCATGTGGCACAGCCAAGCAGAAACCTCTGTAAGCCCAGGACCAGTCCAGGTGTTTCAGACACAGCAAGGCCTCAGTCAGTACTCACTGGCTGATTGGTCAAAGGCAACTACACAGGAGCCTGAAGCTGGTGTTACCCTACGCTGTTCTCATCGCCCTGAAGTTGGCTCATGTAGCCACCTTCTGGATGGAATTTCAATTGGGAAACCCTCAAGCTCAGGCAGGCTTTTTGTCCCTGGCTTTGGCTTCTCCTAGGGGTTCTAAGCCAGCTCAAGTAAGGCCAAGGAAGGCTCAGAGAGTCCTGGGACCCTAGATGAGCATTTTGAAACTAAGCACCTATTTCTTGAGGGTCTCCTGGACCTAAGCCTGCCTCTTGGCTTTTTCCTTTTTAATATTTATTTGCTTATTTTGGCTGCACCAGGTCTTAGCTGCAGCACACAGATCTTTAGTGCAGCATATGGGAGGTAGTTCCCCGACCAGGGATCAAACCCAGGTCCCCTGCATTGGGAGCTCAGAATCTTAACTATTAGACAGGGAAGTCCCTGTCTCTTGGCTTTGGGAGGTCCCTCTGACTAAGAAGCCACTGACAAATTATCTCTGAGGATAAACTACACGGGAATGTCACTACAGACCCACAACCAATAGGAAACTTTGGAACCTTTGGAAACTCTGTATTTCCTGGCCTGCTTCCTGGGGTCCCCTGGGTCCTCACCTCTCCTCTTAGTCTCCTGTTAACTTTGGGGATGGAAGAAGGGAGCGTGCTGCCTGCAAAGTCTCCTGGAGGGTACCAGGCAAAATGCCTGAGGCAAGCAAGCACACCACCAGGGCATTTGGACCAGGGAACAGACTCATTCCTCAAACACTAGAGCTTTGTCTTCCAGCTGTATGGTCCTTGGACATTGGGGCAGGGGACGTCAGTGATGGGTGGGGGCCAGGTGCCCTGTCCCTGACTGTGCCACTGTGTGCCTGGCCCCCAGCTTGGGGGGAGGGGGCTTTGTTGCTGTACATCCCAAACAAAAGACATCTATGAATCAAGCAGAGTCAATAGGGCGTTCCAATTTCTTCTCTCTCTCTCTCCTGTCTTCTACTTTCCTTTCTGCCCCTTCTGCTGCTGCTTCTCTTTCTTCCAAAGGAGACAGAGCAGCAGGCTATTCCAGATCCATGGGATTCCTTCCTGCAGCCTCTCTACTGAAGCTCTGGGCAGCATTTCTTAGGATCTAGGGACGTGGAAGGGGAGAAAGCCTTCCCTCCCAATCTGCTCACTATATCCCCAATCTCTGCTTCCCTCCACCCCTGGTATATGTTTGGTTGACCCTTCAGTTTCCTGGCCAGTATAGAAAAACAGTGGTACAGATAATCCAGAAGCAATGGATACTCTAAAAGTCACTCCTCAATTCAGTCTGGTTGAGACGTCTGTGGTCTCTAACAGCACCCACAGCCAGACTGAGAGGGAGGAGCAGGGTGGGTGTGCTGGGAGAAGTCAAACCCAGCTGGGCATCAAACAAATGATAAACTTTTAAGCACCTGCCTTCTAGCTCAGGGGGTTGGCAGACTGTGGCCTGTGGGTCAAAGCTGGCCTGACTTTCTAAGGTTCTGGCATAGAATAATTTTTACATTTTGAAAAGATTCTTTTTTTGTAGCTGCATGTATGTATGTGTGTGGGTGCTCAGCTATGTCCAACTCTTTGCAACCCCACGGACTGCCGCCCACCAGGCTCCTCTCTCCATGGGATTTTCCAGGCAAGAATACTAGAGTAGGTTGCCATTTCCTACTCCAGGGGATTGAACCTTGGGATTGAACCTGCATTTCTTGCATCTCCCACACTGGCAGGCAGATTCTTTACCACTGTGCCACCTGGGAGGCCCTAGCTGACAAAAACTAAAGTATCTGCTCTCTGGCCCTTTCCTGAGAAGGTTCACATTGCCAGTTGCAGGACATTCGTCTATCTTCCTTTCAGACGTTCTCAGTCTTTTCAAAGATGGCCACTTGGCTGCACACATCACCCCCTCTTATTATAATGGCTATTTTACAATGGTCTCCACCCACTATCTCTCTGCAAGCAGCAGTCATGTCCTTTCTACCTGCAGGGAAGAATTAATGAGACAAAGTACAGAAAGCCCCGAACCCAGGGCCTGGCACAAGGAAGATGGAGCGTGAGAGCCAGCTGTTATGGCACTAGGCAGGACAGCACCATGGTTTGGGGACAGGCTTGTGGCCCAACTGGTGGGATGGGCATTCTTGCTCCCCCAGTTTCCAGGGTGGTATAGTCTGGGGCCAACTGTTAACTACCAGGAACCTCAGTGTTCTCATCTGTGAAACAGGCTAATCTAGTACCCAAATCAAGGGGATGATGATTAAATAGGCTAAGCACTTCATACAACACCTAATAAATGCTGACCCGAGATGGCCCAGGTCCCTGTGACTGCAGAGGCCAGGTTGGAGGCCCACCAGCCTACTGTACCTACTTGATGGGGTAGGTCTCATCCTTGCGCCTCTGCTTCTCTCGTGCAGGTAGAAGCTCCCAGCCGAAGGTCAGGCTCCAGTCAAAGTTGCCCCGACTCTGGATTCGGCCCCTCTGGACAGGCTTGGAGAACTCAAAAGTGTTCAGGTCAATGGTGACGATGTTTGGGCTTACCACCACCGTCTCGTCCTCGGCGATGCGAGCCAGGAGGGGCTCCAGCCAGCCGTGGAAGCACTCACCTGCAGGCCGGGACCAGGAGACAATAGTCAGAGTCCTGCCCCCTGGCCAGCCTGCACCCCCCGGCCAGTGGGGAGCCCCAGGAGGACAAGTGCCCACTCCCCAGTTGTAGGCAGGAAAACATGTGCAGGCTCCAGTCACAGAGCGGACAGAGGTCTCCCAGGATGCGCCTACACCTGCCCCTCCTCCCAGAGAGGTGAAAATGGCTTTGGAGGGGAGAATAGAGGTATCAGGGGAGTAACATGGAGGCTCCAAAGGCACAGGAAGGCCGTAGAGGGCTGTCTTCAGGGTCTGCAGGCTAGCCACTCAGTCGACTCTCCCCACCAATGTGTGGGTCTCATGCAGGGCTGCCCCTCTCCCCGGGGTCTCTGCACCTCATGCTTCATCTCTAGCTGCAGAATAATCACCCCTTGGGGATTTCTGATGAACTGCAGAGATGATTTGGCCCCTGGAGTGATGATTTTGTTGGTGAGTATGGCTGGTGTCCTTATCCCACTTGATAAAGGAGAAGACTGAGGCTCAGTTAGTGGCAGGGTAAGAACTCAAATCCAGGCCTTCTGACTCCAAGTCTACAGCTTCTCAGAATATGTATCACTGCTTTCAGGGAACACTTTTTTCCCCCTGACAACAGCAAGGGAAGTGTGTTGTTTGGGAGCAAGAAGCAGGCCTTCCTGGCTCCATATGGAAAAGGCCACACCGAACAGTACCCAGAGGTAATAGGAGCCTGTCTGAGGGGCTGAGCTCAGAATGAAGTACAGATCGGGGGCGCAGGGAGAGGAGTGTCTGGGCTCCAGAACATACACCCACCAACTGTGGGGTCACCACAGTTTTAGGTTTTAGTTTAAGTGGTTTTAGGGCTGTGCGTGCCTCCTGATAACCATCCTAGGGAATGGGGTGAGCAAAAGGTAGAAGAATCTGGGGGAGTCCCAAGCCTGCTTCACTCCTGGGACAGCAGAGCAGGCAGGGGCCTGGGTGGTGCGGGGGTCCCAGCTTTTCCTTCTGCCAAGGGGGGAAGGGAGGCAGAGCCAGACTGGCCCTCTTTACTCACAGTGGGCATCCAGGAAGGTGAGCACCTCCGCCTGGGCCACGCTGGCTCCCAGCAGCCGGGCAGTGATCAGCCCCTTCCTCTCCTGCTGCCGCACCACCTGCACCACCTGGAGCTGTGTCACGTACCGCTCCAGCGGCTCCTTCAGGTACTCTGGAAGGCACAGGGTCATCACCACCTGCTCAACACTTTGTCACAAGCCTAATTCCCCATTGCACTTCCCAGGTGGCATGAGTGGTAAAGAATTCGCCTGCCAATGCAGAAGACGTAAGAGACGTGGGTTCGATCCCTGGGTTGGGAAGATCCCCTGGAGGAGAGCATGGCAACCCACTCCAGTATTCTTGCCTGGAGAGTCCCATGGACAGAGGAGCCTGGCAGGCTGCAGTCCACAGGGTCGCATAGAATGGGACACGACAGAAGTGGCGTGGTGGTGGTTTGGTCGCTAAGTTATGTCCAGCGCTTGCAATACCATGGACTCTCCAGGCAAGAAGGCTGGAGTGGGTTGCCATTTCCCTCTCCAGGGGATCCTCCCGACCCAGGGACTGAACCGGGTCTCCTGCACTGCAGGCAGATTCTTTATTAACTGAGCTACACGGGAAGCACACATAATCTTCCGTGGGCACCAAGTCCGGGCACTCTCAGGCCTCCAGCTGGCCTGCACTTTAACCCTCTCTCGCACCTACTGTGCTGAGCAACTTCACCGAAGCCCAAGGTGGGGGTGGGGGTGTGTGGAGGAGGTCCCCAGAGCCCATGGCCACCTTGCCAGGACACACGCTGGCTCCGCAGGGCCCACCTGCGTCTGTGTACTGGGGCGACTTCTCTGATGTCGGAGACAGGACCTCAGAGCTGTGTTTCTTTGGTTTCAGATTAAGTATAAACTTCTGATGATGGCTCTTGGATGCCTCTTTTGGCTTCAGCTCCCTCTCAGCTCCCGATTTTCAGAGCTGTGTCTCAGGCCTCCCCTCCTTTCCACACCTGGGGTTTGGCAGTCATTTCTCTGTGCCTGAGTCCCTGTCTCCCAGGCTCTGCAGTGCAAGTCTGACAGGTAGAGCATACCCAAGCATTCATTTCTGGCTCTGGGGCAGCAGTAAGAAGTCTTACTCTAATCCTCTTTATTACCTCCTCTGCAGGTGGAATTCTTTGGGAAGGTGAAATGATGCAGAACAGCTTTTTAATTAAATTTAAAAACCAGGTACCCAGTGCCTGAGGCTGTCTGCCCAGGGAGCGGGCGACTGCAGGGTAGGTGATGAAGGAACCACCAGAGGTGGCGCAGGGCTGGGGGAGACTGCAGGATGGGCCAACGCCTGAACTGGAGAGGGGGTGTGGAAAGCTCTTTGAAGGGCGGGGTATCTGATGAGATCTCCAGTTCATTCTGAGAGGGGGCTCACTTTAGGACTCTTGTTAATCAGTCAGAAACCCTCCGAGCATTAAAAGTAGCGCTAGGGACTTCCCTGGTGGTCCAGTGGCTAAGATTCTGCACTCCCAATGCAGGGAGCCCAGGTTCAATTCCTGGTCAGGGAACTAAACCCCACATGCCACAGGAAAATCGATCTTGTGTGCCACAACCAAGACCCCGTGCAGCCAAATAAACACATAATAAAAAATAAAATACAGTTATTCAAGATTTAAAATATACACATAGTTTTAAAAAAAAACCCTGTTCTGAAGCAATCCATCTTGGAACATAGTCCATTATCATAGTGATGATTCATTAACTGCTGTTTTGGTTTATCTGTGCCACTGCTCTGTTCCCCACTGTGCAGAATGGATGGCCTGCGGTTTCAGAAGTGGTAGTGTGCGGCAGGAGTGAAGGCTGACTGCGTCCTTTGTCTCTTGAGCGGTGTGGGGTCAGCCCAGTGCTTAGACCTCGCTCCCACCATCGTATCAGACAAATTGGGGGCTGTTTTTCTGCAGGTGCAATTGTTCTCCCCCTCTCTACTTCTTATTTTTGGCTGTGCCACGTGGCAAGTGGGATCTTGGTTCTCTGACCAGGGACTGAACCAGGGTCCTTGGCAGGGGAAGCATGAAGTCTTAGCCCCTGGACCACCTGGGAAGTCCCTCTCTCTACCTTGAAACACACACACACACAGTGTGTTCAAATACTTGAGCACCTACTACATGCCAGTCATGGAACTAGGTGCTTCCATGCTGACTTTCTTATTTAATCTTCTCTGTGAAGATTAAAGAGCTTCCCCCAGAGCTCAGTGGTAAAGAATTGGCCTGCCAACACAGGAGCCCCAGGAGACGCAGGTTTGACCCCTGGGTTGGGAAGATCCCCTGGAGAAGGAAATGACAACTCACTCCAGTATTTTTGCCTGGAGAATCCCCATGGACAGAGAAGCCTGCTGGGCTACAGTCAATGGGGTCACCAAGAGTCCAACCTGACTGAGTGACTGAGCACCCACAAGAAGATTAAAATGCTATGAAATAGGGAGTATTGTCCCTGGGGTGTATGAGTCAAAATTAGCCTCATTTGGCAGCTTCAGCCCAGCGCTCACTTAGGGTACACCTGTGAACACGCTGCCAGGTGCCAGCCACTGTCCCGGGCAGGGAGGGGCCAGGTCTGGGTCCTGCCTGCTCAGAGCTTCTAGGCTTATCCTCCAAGCACAGCCCCCAGCGTGGGCTCTAACAGGGGGGGTGGGAGGAACTCTGCACAGCCCTGCCTTCTCAGCGTGGCTGACGTTTCCCCTGAGACCATAACTGTGCTCACAGGAAGTTCATGGTGATGGAGAGAAGCCAGAGACAGAACATCAGAGGAAGTGGGTTTTGTGGTAAGGGCCCACCACGCACTGAGCCGTGAATGTCAGGGGTGCCTGAACTCCACAGAGCCCTTCGCCCACCCCTTCTGGCCAATCCCAGTGGCCAGGTGGGACCTGGGAATTCTGAGCTTGAGCCTCTGAAGGGGGGGGAGACAACACCCCTGAGTGATGCCTCTCCTTGGGCCCGCTGGACAGACACCCCAGAGCAGAGTGCAGCAGAGCTGAGCATGGAGACACAGACGGGCCCATCCATTCTCTCTTATGGTCCCCAGGTGAGTGCCTCCTCATTTAGGTTCATTTCTCACAATCCAAGTCTACAAGACTCCTGTGACCTTCCCCTACACACGCCTTACTCAGTCCCATGTGCGGAATACCATCTATATGCAGATGCCCCTGGGCCTTTTTTCCTGGCCTTAAATCTCCACTTGGATGTCTAACAAACCACAAAACTGGATTTCTCCAGCGGTCCAGCAGTTAAGACTCCACGCTTCCACTGAAGGGGGCACAGGTTTGATCCCTGGTTGGGGAAGATCCTGCATGCCTCATGGCCAAATAAAAACAAAACAAAACAAAAACCCCCACAAACCTAACACGCCTGAAATGGAACCCCACATTTCTTCCCCACCTGCCCTCCCAGCCTCCCCTGTGTACCATTTTCCCAACATCTGCTCTAACCTAGGAATTGTTCTGAACTTTCCCCCTCTTCCCACTCCCCACAATCAGTCCATCAGCAAGTAAGGCCAGTTTTCCATCCCCATTGCACCTCAGCAATAATGACTTAAGTTATCTCCTGACCTCCATTCTACACACAACCCCTTTGCAATCTGCTCTCTTTTTTTTTGTTTTTTCAATTTTGAATTTTTTATTCATCACGGATTTTATTTTGGCATCAGTTTTTATTTTTTGGCCATGCTGTGAGGCATGTGCTATCTTAGTTCCCCAGTCAGGGATTGAACCCACGCCCCCTGCAGCGGAAGCACAGAGTCTTAACCACTGGACCACCGGGGACGTGCCCCCAGTCTCCTCTTGACACAGCCCCCACAGCGAATTCTCTCTTAAAACCATAAATCAGATCATGTCACTATAATGGTTTAAAATTTCACTTAAAAAAGTGAATCCAAGACCTCACTGGTGATTCAGTGGTAAAGAAACCACCTGCCTATGCAGGAGAGATAGGTTCGATCCCTGATCCCGGAAGATCCCACAGGCCTTGAAGCAACTAAGCCCTTGGGCCACACCTGTTGAGCCTGTGCTTTAGACCCGGGAACTGCAGCTCCTGAGTCCACGGGCTGCAGCTCCTGAAGCCTGAGTGCCCTCGAGCCCGTGCTCTGCAGCAAGAGAAGCCTGTGCACCACAACCAGAGAAAAGCCTGTGCAGCAATGAAGACCCAGCACAGCCATAAAAATTGAAACAAAAAAAAAAAAGAATCCAGAGACTTCCCTGGTGGTCCAGTGGTTAAGACTCCATCTGCCAATGCAGGGGTCATGGCTTCAATCCCTGGTCAGGAAACTAAGGTCCCACATGTTTCAGGGTGCCACCAAAAATTAAAAAAAAAAAATTAATCGAAATAGAATGATAGCTCCTCAAAAAATATTTGTACACCCATGTGGATAGCAATATTTTAGCTATTATTCACAATAGCCAAAAATGTGGCAACAATCCAAATCTCCATGGGTGAATGAATGAATAAAAAATGTGAACTATACTAACAATGACATGCGTGTGTGTTCTGTGTGTGCTCAGCTGCTTCAGTTGTGTCTGACTCTTTGAGACCCTATGGAGTGTCGCCCACCAGGCTCCTCTGTCTGTGGGATTCTCCAGGCAAGAACATTGGAGTGGATTTGTCATGCCCTTCTCCAGTCTTAAGAAGGAAGCAAATTCTGACACATCACAACATGGATGAACCTTGAAGATGTTATGCTTGGTGAAATAAGCCAGACACAAAAGGTCACAAACTGCATGATTCCACTTATACAAGATATCGAGAGCAGTCAAACTCCTAGACTGAAAGCGGAATGGGGGTTGCCAAGGGCTGGGGTGCTGGGAATAGGGAGTTATTGTTTAACGAGTGCAGAGTTTCAGTTTGGGAAGATGAAAGAGTTCTGGCGATGGTTTTACAACAATGAGAATGTATGTAATGCCACTGAATGGCACACTTAAAAATGGTTAAGATGGTAAATTTTATGTATATTTTACCACACTCTCCCCCCCAAAAAACCCAAACACTGACTACTGCTTACAAAGGTCTTGTGATTCAGCTCTGTTCACCTTTGTAAACTCAGTTTGCACCAGTGCTGTTTCTGCCTCCTTGCTCACATCTCTGCAGTCATCCTGGTCTTATTTCTGCTCAGCTCTCTGGGTCCCTGGTAAGTGTCTGAATTCCTCCCCATCAGTTAGTGAATTCCCACAGGAGGGCAGCATAGGTTCTCTGCCTCAGCCTCCCCACCTGGGGCAGGGCAGGGCTTTGGACAAGGGGAGGCCCTGGTGGAGCACAGTAGACTGGCAGGCTTGGGAAGGCCAGTTTTGGGGAGCTCGTGAAACATGCCAGATCAAGGGTGGACCTCAGATGCTTACCTGGCCATGAAGGAGGGAAGCCTGTGCCTGGGGAAGGACTAGGAGGTAGGAAGAAAAAGTTCTTCAGTTTGGCTCCAGACCTCTTTCTGATACCTGCCCCCCAGTATCAAATGCCTGCACACCTGTGCTCCAACCATGCTGCTGGGCACCTAGACAGGGGGACAGAGAGCCTGGACATTGAATTTCAGCACAGACATAGCCCTTGTGTGTGTGTAATGAGAGCCAGTAAATCTGATCAAGCGGTCAGTCGTGTGGGGAACTTTATCCTGCCATGGCTGCAGAGGTTACCGTGGATCTGAGGATATTTTTCTTTCTTTGCCCAAAGTCTCTCTAAAGTCTCAAAGCCCTCAGGGTAGGGTGGTTTATCCTGGGGTCCACAAATTCCCTGAAATCACATGCACACTTGTGGGTGTGTGCACACTCGTGGCAGCTGCGCGCTATTCCAGGGAGTGCCTGCGTCCTTAGTCGCTTCAGTCGTGTCTGACTCTTTGGGACCCCATGGACTGCCGCCCTTCAGGCGCCACTGTTCATGGGATTTACCAAGCAAGAGTTCTGGAGTCGGTTGCCATGCCCTCCTCCAGAGGATTTTCCCAACCCAGGGATCAAACCCGCATCCCCTGTGACTCTTGCTTGGCAGGAAGATTCCTTACCTACTGAGCCACCTGGGAAGCCCTCTAGAGAGAAGGGCACAGCTTTTAACAGATTGTCAAAGGAGGCCAGGACCCAGGAAGGTAAGAATGGCTGGTTCTGGTTTTTCAGACAGGTGATTCAGAGATGCTGGACTCGGCTCTATGAGACAGTCCAGGGCAACAAGGGAGAGGCCACCAGAAGGAAAGGGAACATGTCTGGTGGCCTGAGAGGGGCAGGCTCTTTGGAGCAGCTACTGCCAAGCCCCCCTAATAAGCACAGGCCACTCTGCCCTTTTGAAATTGCCCATGCCAGCCTGGCACTGTGTCATTGACTGGCCTGGTTGGAGGAGTCACCCAGCTGGGCAGTGTGCCTTTTACTTCCATAATTCTGAGTGGCAAGCTGAGACAGTTTAGAAAACTCCACCACATGTGACTCATGGGGAGAAACTTCTGAGGGATGGGCCACTCAGGGTTGTGGGAATAAGGGTTACGAGAGAGCCCAGTCTGAGCTGGAGGGCAATGGATACACTGGTTCCCATTCCTTACAACCATGCTATTGCTCCTAAGAGTCCCCGGAGGTCACTCCCAAGTCCCAACCCTCTCTGCCAGACTCTCTGCCCCTCCCTTTGCACAAGCTCATCTCTCTGCTCTCTGTCCACCAGACCCTTTCACGCATCTCTGATACTTGTTTGCCCTTCCCAGGAAAGTGGGAGCTCCCAGAGGAGATGGGCTCACAGAGCCCACTCAGCGCCTCCTCCCTCCGTCCTCCCTGGCTCTAGTCCTCTTTCCCAGAGGGCAGGAGGGGACTGGTAGAGGGGAAGGGGGCATCAGCAGCTGGGCCACTGGAGGAACCCCTATGGTTCCTGCCCTCAATATGGGAGCATGGGCACAGGAAGCCAAACTGGGAGAGCCCAGACCCCACTTGCTGCCTGGGAGGAGGGCGCAGCTCCTAGAGGACCCCAGTCTACTGCTGCAGGGGTCCTACAGTGCTTTTCTAGTTCTGGCCCCAGCACCCCATGCTTGAGTGACTGTAAGGACTTCCTCTCTGGACTCAGGTCTTCCGCTTCTCTTCCTGACAATCACCCTCCCCAAAGCTACCACCTTTTTGAGACAAGGTCACTCTCCAGCTTAAGCACTGTCAATGATTCATTTTTCTCCCCCCAAATAAATATTTTTAGTATGGTGTGGTAAAGAACCTGCCTGCCAATGCCAGAGACATAAAAGACACAGGTTTGATCCCTGGGTTGGGAAGATCCTCTGGAGGAGGGCATGGCAACCCACTCCAGTATTCTTGCCTAGAGAATCCCATGGAAAGAGGAGCCTGGTGGGCTACAGTCCATGAGGTTGCAGAGTCAGACATGACTGAAGCAACTTGTCATGCATGCAAGGATTTCATTCATCTTTTTAGTGTCATTTCCCAGAGCACAAACACCAGTGTCTCTTGAGCTCTGCTGATTCTGTTCTCTCTTCTGGGCCTGCCCGGCAACACCTTTTCTCTCCCTGGACACTCTGGCTTTCAGATGCAGCTCTAATCCAACGTGGACGTCTCAGCCAGGCCACACAGAAATAACATCTCCCACAGTGTACTGCTCCCATACAAAGAATATAACGAAACTAATGTATATGGAGCTCTTACTGGAGATTAAGTACTCTATAGCACAAGAACGATCTCATCTACCATCTATCTCTGATCCCTCGTCCACCTTGCAAGGGAGTCAATTATCTTCATTTTTAGAAGAAGGGACTGAAGGGCTTTCCTGGTGGTCCAGTGGTTAAGACTCCACACTCCAAATGCGGGGGTCCTAGGTCTGATCCCTGGTCAGGGAACTAGATCCTACATACTGCAACTAAGATCCGCATGCCTCAACTAAGAGCTGGCACAGGCAAATAAATAAATATTTGAAAAAAACAAAACAAAACTGAGGACAGAAGTTCAGAGAGGCTAAGCATCTTGCCCAAGGTCACAGAGCTAGGAAAAGTCAGAGCTTGAGTCAGGATTTGAGTTCCTGGGTGTCGGACTCCCAAGTCCATGTCCTCTCATGTCCTCCAGGTGACACCACTGCAGCTGGTGCTGTAAGCAGTCATCTGATTATGAGGGTTGTTAGCCTACTCGGGACGAGATCTGTCTAATCTGTCATTTATCATGTCATCTCATAGGAGATGACAGCACCTAAGGCAGCACCAGGCACAAATAACTCAGTAGATGTTTGTGGAAATGCTTTGAACTGTGGAAGTTTGGTGAGCAAACTCACTTGCCTATTACCAACTACAACAAAGGGCTTCAGAGATAGAATCTCCAACAGCGAAAGAGTGGTCCAGTAAGTGGGAAACAGAGGGGAGGGCCCATCCCCATTCTGCATTTCTGACTTGGGGTTGGGCTTGGCAGCTCTAAGGGAAGCCTTGAGGTCAGAACAGCTAAGCTCTTGGGGTCAAATGCAAACCAAGTTCAGAAATGTGGCTTACCCGCCCCCTAGCACCCACCTGCCTTCTTTCTGCTCCTGACCTTTAAGATGAGCTGTGATGCCACACAACAGGCCACGAGGCAGTGTCTGCTCCCTTGGGAGCACCGGCAGGCCCTCTTTCCCAGAGTACCAGGCGAGACCCCAGGCCCCTCCTCAGCGGCCCCCTAGCCTCACCATCCGTGCTGGCATCATCCACCAGAATGATCTCCTTCAGCAGGATGGCAGGGGTGGTGTGTAGGACGCTGTACACCGTCCGCAGCAGTGTGGACCAGGCCTCGTTGTGGAACACAATGATGACACTGGTGGCAGGCAGCGGGGGGCAGCGCCGGAACTTCTGGTCGACACACCTGCAAGGACGAAAGTGCAGAGACAGTTCTCCGGGTCCCTAGTAGTTCCAGGGGCACGGAGGGCTCTGTCCACAGATTCCTATAAGCATCCTCTGCTCCTCGGAACACCCAGCCTACACTCCCCTTTGGAGCTGGGAATAGCAGCTTTTTCCAGTTGATCCACTATTTGCCAGCTACTCTGAGCCTCTGCACAGCTGCTAACCAACCCACTCCCAAACCTGTCTCCCGGGACTTCCCTGGCGGTCCAGTGGCTAAGACTCTGCAGGGGGCCTGGGTTCGATCCCTGGTTGGGGAACTAGACTGCACGTGCTGCAGCTAAGGGTTTGCATGCCACAGCTGAAATATCCCTCAGGCCACAGCTAAGCTCAAAGATCCTGTGTACAGCAACTAAGACTCAGCATGGCAAAACCTAACAATCCCCCGCCTTGCAAAAACTCCAAAACCTATTTCCCCCACACTGAGGTCCCAGAGGGAAAGTAACAAAGGGCAACTCTGACATCTGGAAAAAGTGACTACAAATTCCATATTCAGTGAGAGGGAAAGAAAGGCTTTACTCTTTACAATGATCGGTTCCACTTGAACCCATTTCCTCATGAACTCCCTGTAATCTGATTCTATTATCACAAACACTTCCCTGTGACTGTTCTCTGTCCTCATCCACTCCAGCTGCTCTGGGGCCGGCCCTAGGCTGCAACGCCACCCTCCCCGACACACCATCTCAGGTCGGGGTGGGAATGTGTCAATGCTGGATCTCAAGGAATTGTGTGGCCTAACACCCTTTCTTTCTTCCTTTTAAAAAAGTACTTATTTATTTATTTGGCTGCCCTGGGTCTAAGGTGCAACATGCCGGATCTTTCATCTTAGTTGCGGAATATGGGATCTAGTTGCCTGACCAGGGATTGAATCTGGTTGCCCTACATTGAGAGCAGGGAGTCTCAGCCACTAGACCACCAGGGGCTTTTACAATGAGGTACCATTTTACACCAGTCAGAATGGCTGCAATCCAAAAATCTTCAAGCAATAAATGCTGGAGAGGATGTGAAGAAAAGGGAACCCTCTTACACTGTTGGTGGGAATGCAAACTAGTACAGCCACTATGGAGAACAGTGTGGAGATTCCTTAAAAAACTGCAAATAGAACTGCCATACGACCCAGCAATCCCACTGCTGGGCATACACACCGAGGAAACCAGAATTGAAAGAGACACATGTACCCCAAAGTTCATCGCCACATTGTTTACAATAGCCAGGACATGGAAGCAACCTAGATGCCCATCAACTGATGAATGGATAAGAAAGCTGTGGTACATATACACAATGGAATATTACTCAGCATTAAAAAAAAATTCATTTGAATCAGTTCTACTCAGGTGGACGGGAACTGGAGCCTATTATCCAGAGTGAAGTAAGCCAGAAGGAAAAACAGCAACACAGTATACTAACGCAGATATATGGAATTTAGAAAGATGGTAATGAGAACCCTGCATGCGAGACAGCAAAAGAAACGCAGATGTATAGAACAGTCTCGTGGACTCTGTGGAAGAGGGCAAGGGTGGGATGATATGGGAGAATGGCATTGAAACATGTTAATTATCATATGTGAAATCAATCGCCAGCCCAGGTTTGATGCTAGGGGCTGGTGCACCGAGATGACCCAGGGGG